>OZ017740.1:168773676-169156176 GCA_963969285.1 Odontomyia ornata | reverse complement strand
ATGCACCTCTATACCCCGTCAAAAACCCTAGTATGGCAAGTATTGGTGGTCAACTGAAATTGCCGAAAAGCGAAAGGAGTGTTACAAGTTTCGGCATGAGGTTCAACGGGTGCGGACCATGATGAGACATGCATCTGGATAGTAGCATATAATGTGGCCAGGGAATGCCTTCGCAATATGATTTAAAACAGCAAGGCTCTCTGCTGGCAAGATCTTGTGGACAATGTGAAAAAGGTTCCATGCGGCCTTGGGTACAAGCTAGTTTACGGGAGCTTGGTGCCCTACGAACGCCTTGCATACATGATGCGGAAAAGATGGACGGGATAGTGCGGGCACTCTGCATCACCGATCCCGCCCATGTTCACGCTGTCCACGGTGAAATAGCAATTAAATGACCACTCTTCGTACAGCCGTAACTGAAAGAGGCAGTCCTATCATTAAAAAAAGGAAGGCTACAGGTATTCCGGCTGAAATGTTGCAACTGGTCTATCATCATTGTCCAGTGAGGCTCGTGCTGATCAGCAAGCGGAAGAGAGATCCTAGATCGCCGTCTGCATACCGCCTGTTATGCGTGCTAGACACTGCTGGGAAAGTGCTAGAGAAACTCATCAAGGGAAGACTCACTGACGCGATTCGTGCTGCTGGGGACCTATCTTCTCGGCAGAACGGCTTTAGAGCAGGACGTTCCACCATTGATGTGATTGCATAAGCGGTGAGCGTGGTTCAAAAGGCAGAGGCACAAAGCCACCTCAAGTGACGGATCGTCCTGTTGATGACACTCGATGTTAGGAACGCCTTCAACTTCGCTAGATGGGTGGACATTCTGGATACGCTCAAAAACCCTTTACAAGTTCTAGAATATCTAATGCGGCTTCTGAGGGAGTACCTAAAAGACTGACACCCACTTTCTGGCACAACACAAGAGAAACAGCGGATGGAAGTTACATCGTGTGTTGCCCACTGATCTATCCTTGTCCAGACCTGTAGACATGTCTTATGACGGGCTACTGAGACTGGAGATGCCATATGAGCCGCGTTTGATTGGCCTTGCAGATGATGTTGTGGCTCTGGTTACTGGACACACCATTGAGCAAGCGCATCTTAGGCTAGATATGCTAATGCACCGAAAGAGAGATTGGATGACTGCTCATGGGTTTAGTCTAGCACTGGAGAAAGCCGTAGTGGTCATCTTGATAAAAAACGGATCCCTAGAGTGAGAACGACCAGTATTGGAGATATACTTATAGAATCGAAGCCAGCGTTGAAATACCTGGAGTTACTGATTAACCCGAAAATGAGGTTTTTTTTGGGCGTTTTGGCTCTGAGTTGACTTGTGGCAAATATAGGGGGACCCAAAGCATCAAGAAGGAGATTTTTGGTGAGATCCATGGAGTCAATGCTACCATACTGAGCAGAAATAGTGGAGTGGTTAGGAGCTGTACCGAAAACGCTTGGCACAGGTACAGAGAAAAGGAGTACTGAAGATTGCACCTTCATGTCCGATAGTGTCTGATTCGGTTGTGAGAGTCATTGCAGGCGTGATATCTGTCGACTTCCTAGTTAGTGAGTGCCTTTTAACCTGCGCCAAAACGAGGATATCAGAGAAACATTTGTCCGCAAGGAGAGGCAGCACTTACTCAACAATTGGCAGCAGTCTTAAGTGAATTGCACGAAGCGAATGTGGACTGCATGATTCATCTTGGATCTGAGACTGTAGCTAAATCGAAAGCATGGTGAGCTGGCATGGGTGTTTTCAGTCTTAACTCATAAGATTGGTAAGTCACGGTCCCCGAATCGTAAGTTATGCCTAAACAAAGAAGACGATGCGTGTCACTCATGTTTTGTTTGCAAAAATTGGGACAGGCTGTGACAGGACCTCTACAGGAAGACAGAATAGCTCACCCCAAATAGTACAGTTAGTACAGTCCTAGTATCGGTTGAAAAATGGAACCTTGAGGCACACTATGTTTGGGTTGTCCTAAAATATAAAAGGGACTTACAGTAGTCGGGAATGATGGGTGCCGGATAGCTTGTCCGCTAGTCTCTCTTCCTTCCTCCTTTACCGCTGGAGAAGGGACCCCAAAACTTGAAGGCTCATCATGACTTAGTAAATTGACATCAGGTCCGAAGTAATCTGCCAAACAGTTCTCCACTTGGTTCTCAAGTTGACAGGGGGGTGTTTGATAGGTCTTGCAGAAACGTGTAAGCATGGAAGTCCAACCATAACCACAGAAAATAAAAAATCGGAGCAGATGGGTCGGTATGCTAACACGCGGCATTGCGATACGTTAGTCATTGTCCAGGTGTTTCAACTATCGTATGTCGAACGGTGGTTGAAAGGATATGAATTCATAAAAGGAAGATGGATCGAACTGGATACCCTCTTTCGAATATCTACGTCCCGGACGATAGGTAAGGGGACAATGAAGGGGTGGTGAGTGACCAGGGCGTGTGATTTAAATTTCGTAATTTTTGTGGGTCGTGGTCTTACAAATATCAACATCCTGGACGTTAGATCATGCTCTTCCGAATATCTACGCCCTAGATAATAGACTTAAGAACTTAAAAGCAGCAAAGGCACCTACAGCAATAGGATCACTGAGGGAATCCTCAAGTCGGCGGAGCAACATTTTATCAACCGTGAAGTAGCGGCACAGCAACATCGTCGTCGCCCCACTCAGAAGAGAGAATTATAAGCGAATCCTTGATTCGGCAGCGTAACATCCAGCCACGGAGTAATGCCGCGATGACATCTACAAGCCTATCAACGCTGTCGTCGCCCCTCTAAAGAGGTAGGAATTAAGAGTAACACGTAAGCACCAATGCTAGTTCTTTAGCTCGTGGCCTCTGGAATTCAAAGTGAGAAAAAAATTTTAGAAAAAAAAGAAAACCGACTTCGGAATGCCCTAAAAAGGATGAAATAAATTTTATGGAAGCGGTGCCATATCACTTTTTCCCCGATTTTTGTGTGATGGTGCAGATGTTGGAAATATTTATGTTGAAATAGGGAAATTCATTTGGCACCGCTTCCATAACATTTATTTCATCCTTTTTAGGGCATTCTGAAGTCGGTTTTCTTTTTTTTCTAAAAGTTTTTTTTAACTTAACGTGATGCTAGTTCAACCCTCAAATAAAGTCAAATGCTTATGTTACAACTTAAAATAGCAAAACATTTTTCTTCACATTAAAAATCTCCTTTCAATTACAAATTAATTAATTAGAAAAACAATAGGTGTAAATGTAACTTTTGTTTTTTTTTTAATCTTTTTCGCCTGCAAACGAAACAATTATGATATATGAAGTGAACATGTATTTCCCGTGTTTTTTGAAAATTTATTTTTCTTTGATTATCTATTTTAACCATGTTTTACGTTGCAGATTTTTTAAATTTAACATATAATTAGTTGTATTTTTCCCCTGTATTGGCTTTGAAACCGGGGTTTTTTTAATTCTATAAAACTATTCAATACACATATGCTAGTATTTTTGTTATTGTTGCCCGTATCCCATAAAAATCTTGTTCGATGTCAATATAACCATTTTCCGCTCCTCGTTAATGCGCATCACTGAGTTTTGCTGGAAGATTATTTGCCTCATAATTATCTGCACTGTAAATAGTGTTGTCAAATAGTTTTTCATTATTTAGCCACCGATACAACGATGAATCTCAGAAGCGTTTCTATGAGAGTTTAACTAACGGAAATTCAATATACTATAATTCAACTGCTCTCAAATATCAGCACTTATATTTATACCAAATCTCAAATAATACATTTTGCATGGTGTATTTTTTCAGAGAATGCAATGGTACAAGTCTTTAAAGGATAAACAGCCAGTAAATTTGAATAGAATCAAGATTGGACCGAACTTGTTGTGTGAGAAAATATTGGATGATCCTTAAACCTTGAAATGATTTTCATCCAGATGAGTTTATCTTGCAACAATTTGAGATGGAAATCCGAATCGGTATTGATGTAACAGAATGGGTAAACATAAAAATTCAATCAAACTTTTGCCCACCAACAGGTGTTTTGAGGAGCTTTCATTGGTTTTTATATTCTTATCTAAATTCCTGCTATTTAGGAAGATTATTTTGCTAATTAAAATTTAACGATTTCATCATATTGATAATGGCAGCAAGACTATATAAATTCCAGCAACGGCATTATTTATGTAGTGGCAAAGAAATTGGTCACTAAGATGCTGAGATACATTTTTGGGATTGCTGCGCTTTTCGTTGCAGCCAGTGCGGCCATCGACAAGGATATTGCAGAAGACACTCTTCTGACGACGGTAAATTTTTAAGTTTGAATCGGCAAACCTGCTGTTGCTAATATAGTAAGCACACAATTAATTCAAAAATGTCTATAATTTTACAGCCTCAGTTGATCAAGAAGTATGGATACCCTGCGGAATCTCACACTGTTGAAACTCCTGACGGTTATCTTCTAGAAGTTCACCGTATTGCCCGTCCTGGAGCTCAACCTATATACTTGCAACATGGAAATTTGGACAGCTCTGGTACCTGGGTTTTGATGGGTCCTAATATTGGTCCCGGTAAATACACTAGTCTCTTGTCTCAGTGTAAATATTGCATGTGCTTCCATTTCAAGCCTACTACTTTTGGGAGCAAGGATATGACGTCTGGATGGGTAATAATCGTGGTAACCGGTATTCGAGAAGACATAAATCTAAATCAACATCAAGCAGTTCTTTCTGGGACTTTTCCTGGCACGAAATCGCTTTGAATGATCTTCCTGCTACAATTGACTACATTCTTGACAAAACAGGATATAAAAAGCTTCATTATGTTGGGCACTCGCAAGTAAATTAGTTACTTTGAAGTTGATCATAACATATTTCTCAAAATCTGTTCTCAAGGGCACTACGACATTTTTTGTCATGGCTTCAGAGAAGCCAGATTACAACAAGAAAATAATTTCTATGCAAGCTTTGGCTCCCGTTGCATCCTTTATTGAGCTTAAGAGTCCCTACATGTTGTACATAGCAACTTGGATCGAGTCTATAGATGTAATGAAGAATTCATATTGGTTGCTGAGTGCATTTGAAAGATTTTGATATTGCAGTATTGGACTACATTGTTTGGCGTTAATGAGTTTGCTGCTAACGACGAAGTCAAGGCGCAGTCTAAGCTTCTTCTTTGTAATGATAATTCCCTGTACCAGCTTGCCTGTGGTAACGATTTATTCTTGATTGGCGGATTTGATCCAGAACAGCTAAATTATGTGAGTAGTGTTCAACCTTACAAATTGTGACGCCAACTTCGTAAACAGCTGACACTCGTGTTATTTTCTTTTATAGACTATGCTGCCGGTCATCAATGGTCATTCACCAGCGGGAGCTTCAGTTAAACAAATGTTACACTACGGACAAATGGCCCGTTACAAGAATTTCTGCCAATATGACCATGGATGGTACTTGAATTGGTTCCATTACTTGAGTTACACTCCCCCATGCTATGATCTGAAGAAGATAACTGCCCCAGTGGTTCTCATCCATGGTGCTAATGATTGGCTAGCTCCTCCATATGATGTCAACAGATTGTTTTCAAAGTTAGGCAATCCACGAGAGAAATATTTGGTCCCGTACTCAAACTGGAATCATTTTGATTTTGTTTGGGGTATTGATAGCCGTTCTTATGTACACAATAAAATGCTTAGCATCTTCAGGGAGACAGAAGCTGAAGATAGAGCTAACATGTAATTTTTTGTACGGATCAATTAAAATAATTGAATCAATAAAAAATGTTAAGCTTACTTGCCATTGAGTCACTTTTAAAGAACATTTAAATCAAATGACGGTTAAAGTGGTTAGGTTATTTGTAGCTACGCTATCTATTTTCTCCCACCACGAATCGGCCTGGGGATAGACCCCACTTATTAAGGTCACATATGAAAGACAATACATTGTGGTTTAATATATCAGCTTTTGGTAGTAATTGGATAATGGTCGATTCAGATATTAGCAAAAACATATTTCGAGATTGCTAAGAACATTTTTCTGAATTCCTGTTTGAAACTACCTATTACTGAACGAATATGAAGAGTTAGCTCATGTTGCAATAAACTGTTAAATTTGCTTATGGTTGAGTTCCCTGCGAAAAATACGTTAATCGAACAATGGGAAAAGACAATTAACCGCTTGAAAAAGTATATTTTCACGACTCTAGTGTCAATTTGTCCCCGTCACTGTTCGTTCTACGGATGATAAATTATTAAGGATACATTTAAGAAGTATTATGTTGCTGTTGATTGTGTGAATATTCTTGGCTATTTAATTAGTCAAATCAGCGATACGAACTGTCATATATAAATTTTGATATGGAAATTGTATTCAGGAAACTTTTAAAAGAAACATTTTTACCTTTCTGTTTCTATCAAAAATTCCTTGAATAAATATTTGTCGTTTGTGTACAGGATGACTATTTTTCAGCCTCTTAGCGTAATGAAACATTTTGGATTATAGTTTCATGCAACAAATTAAGTGCTTTTTTTTAAACCCTTAGCAAACTGAACATTTCAACTAGAATCAAGCAAAAAGATATATTAAAGAATTTTACATTATGTGCCATCCATCATTTTATATTAAACAATCTTATAGTTATATTTTGGCTGAATATTCATTGAGATTGGGTATAAAATCATGAAGATTCTTTAATCTTACTTGTACTGAAGCTTGGATACATTTGTAGAGCCTTTTCAAAGAAAATTTACCAGATCTTGTGCAATGCTATATCCATCAAAAATTATTACGTGTAAATTTTAAGTGATTAGTTGCGTTTTTAAGAAAGTTTAAGCGTTTAAGAAATCTAAAGTTCATTTCAGCTTTCCTGAGGAATTTATAGTTAATCAATTGGAAAAGTTAAATAGCTTCCACAGGAGAAACAGAATAAATTGATCATAATGAGCTCTATCAGGAATTCTTTCTTTTCAATAAAGATTCATGAAAATTTGGAATGTACTGAATAACACTGTAATGAATCATGCGACGCCGCTGGTGACCACTACCGACACACTATGCTGCTAGATGGCTTGCCATTTTGCGTTGGTTGCGACCAATGCACATCCCACGTCTTTTTAATCGTGGGATGCCAACAGAATTTTGACAGCCACATGGCAGCTGTGTGGAGTAGTGAGTGCCGGTGAAAAGTGACCAATGGTGAAGACATATCTCATGAACAAAGTGAGTATTAAGTTTTTCTCGAGGAAGGAATAAGTTTTCAACATAACTAAAGCTTCCTTAGGGAATCGTCACGCAACATTAGCAAAACTAAATACTACAGAACCTATAGCGTGCCCATTTACTTTCCGTTCGTACGGTATGTCACGATCTACATGAAGCACCGTTGAGATATTTCAGTCACTCCACCGTGTCAAGTCACAGCTAGGTAGCGCTCGTCAACAAAAGACAACAGTGCACTAGTGCACCAAGATAACGACAGGCTACGTACTGATTTGATTCGAGGACTAGATAAGGTTAAGAAAGTACGCTCTCACTCAGCCGATGTGGGGACATGTTCGTGGCGCTAGTTCCAGTTTAAGTTGTACTATTCGCGATTAACAGAAGCGCTAGGCACGACGTCTTCTACGCTCGAATCTAAAATAAACAACTGACGGCAAAGCCAAAATTCGATTCTCAGATCTCCACCATTCGGTTTCACTTACACGAAGAACCAGCAACGCGGCAAATTTACAAAGCGACCGGTAGCAACCAGACTAAATCATATTTTGCTGTTCACCATTATAAATCCATTTTATCCAATTACAGTGGATGTTCTACACAAGATTTGCCACCCACACGGCCAAGTGCAGAGAATTGTAATCTTCAAAAAGAATGGAGTACAAACGATGGTTGAATTCGACAGTCTTGAATCAGCACAAGAGCACGTGACAATTTACATGGAGCGACATATATTCAGGATGTTGCATTTTGAAAATTGAGTATGCAAAGCCCGAAAAACTAAACGGATACAAAAAATGATTCAGATACAAGTTGGGATTACACTTTATCCACAGCTGCCAAAGAATTGAGCAATGGTCGTACTCCACTATTAGAGGAGCCAAGTTACGGCGGTCATCCACGGCCATATAGTGAGTACCAAACATAGAAAATAAACATCACACAAACATGCATACACATAAACTATACATCTAAAATGTGTTAATCAAAATTGACGAGTCGGTTAAGAGTAAGCTAGAATAGTTAAGACAGATTCAAATTTTTTTTTTCAAAATTTTAATGTTTCCGACTTATTTGTTTTAAAAGAACTAGTTGAAAGACTAAACCAGAAAGAACCTTAGATTCAGTAACACAAACTAACGGACCCAAATAAGTCAGTTTTATTTATGGCAGCAGTATGAAATTTGAGCCTTTTGTTCGCAACATTAGACTTATTGAATAGAGATATGATCATTGATGATATGAAATACATGAGTACAACTTGATTTCCAAAAGAGACCTTAATTGAAATTTCAATTTTGCTAACATTCACTCGTTCTAATTAAGAAGTAATATCAAATATCTAGAATTCTAGATTCATCCCATCGAAATAGGAAACGATTCTAATTGCATTTGGCTAACGTATTCCAATTCATCATCGATCGTTTGATGAGGATCTTACAAAAGAACTATTTATAAAGCTGCTTTCACTATGAACTTAACTGAAAAATGAGTTTTAAACAATTCAGGTCATACTTGAATTTGCCTGCATTCATTCCGTCATGTTATAAATGAAGTGTCCATAACTAATAACATATTATATAAAAGGGGAGGGAATAATAACAAAAAAAAAATATATATTCACGATGAGAATGTAGTCTTTCACATAAATGTTGGAAGTGCGCAATTCCCACTATTCCTACGTAAATGTTGTCTCATTTTCTTTTAAAAAAACACAGAAAACAACAGAAAGAACATTAAACAAAAAACATAATGTGATGTTGCATAATATAATAATATTAAATTGCATATTAATATTCGAAGAGACAATGTTAATGTTTTATATATAAATAATGATTCAACTATTATTTAATTTTAATATATTATTATTTCTTGAATCCTCCGTGTATATATTTATCAATATTACGAATAATTTCTTACTTAGATGTATATTTATCTATCACGTTAATATTAATTAAACGTAATTATATTACATTGATGAAGTTAAAAAGAAGATAATTAATCTTAAGTGAATAATATGATGTAAAAAACTCAGAATAAGGTCATCAGATCATGAAGCAAATATAAATAGATAGTAAAGGATTCGGTTTGGGGAATAGTGTGGCTAAAATAACGTTTAAACTCCAATTGGTATAAAAAGATGAATTAAGTAATGAAAATAAATCAGACCATTTCATGACAAGAAAAATTCAAAAAAAAATTACAATTTTGTTTCAAAAAGATAGATTTCACGTTTTTATTTGGTCTCTTAAATATAATGTATTTTTCTGTAATTTGAATTAAAAGGTATATTCAATTTTGAGTTTTAGCATCTATAAACGATTTATTCGAGCTGGGCTCTATTTCACCAAGCCAATTCTTACATACATTCAGGATCATCCTAACAATACTAGCAACCATTAACTACCATTTAACTGTTATGCATAACAACAGAAAACGTATACGTTTCACACTTTAAAACACAACCAATAATGGATTGTTTTTTTTGATTCAATGTATGTTTTTATTGAACAATCGATTCCTATTCTCATGAGTTATAGAAGGGTAGAAGGCAACTCATGCATGTATATATACCTAAATATTAATGAATGTGATTTGAGAGAATTTTTACATGATACCAGTAGATAATTTTTAAACTTTGATAATTCAGTTGGAAAGAATTATAATTTTAAAACTATTTTCTCCAGATTTCTCTTTAAAGAATAAAAAAATAAAGACGAAAATGAATTGCTAAACACTAACAACGACTTTCCTTTCCAGTAGTTCTGCTTTTCAGCGGGAAATGAGGTGCAGGGTAAGTATGCCGTCGCGAGGGTAGGGTTTGCGAAAATCCGCTGAAGTCGGTTTCGCGTTGCGCGCGGTACTCGGTACCTTTGTTGTTTTGCCGTTTTATTAGAGTAGCTTTCGTCGGGATGAGTTAACGTAGTATACTTTTCGGCACCGCGTCGGAAATTCGGGAACGCGAAATAAAAATTAGATTTTGTTCTTTTGACTGGTTATAGGAAGAAATACGGAGTAACGTAGAACAGGTTTCCTCTCCGTATGGTTTTGTTTTGTAACGCGTTTGAAAACGGGCGTGTATAGGTGGCTGAAATATGTAAATGAGCGTAACCCATTCGGAGACCCGCGACCGAAATCCTCTCCGATCTAGCTGGCCGACAAGCAGCCACCGCGTGAATGGGTTACGGTGCACGGAGTGGTTGACCGGTTGGCACTACTCAGACTCAACGTCTAGAACCGATGAGAGGTCATTACAACACTTAAAATGGTTCTTCAGTAAAAGTTTTTCGGAAGAATCACACTACAGTTCACGGTGTACGCTGTTGTTAAAATTCATATTCTGAATTCAATATCTTTTGCTTATTTGAAAACAAGTTCGTTTCCACCGCTTGGAAATTTATGCCAATAATTTAGGAGGGTATCATTCATTCAGCATGAACTCAGTTCCATAGGCAGTTAATGCTGATATTACAATTTATGAAATGAAAAAATGTATGAAAAAAAAAAACCACTTCAAATTGCACTAAAAAGGATGCAATAAAATTTATGAAATCGGAGCCAAAACCATTTTGACAAATGAGTGGCAACGATTTATTAACCAATCGAGGAACAACTGGTTGACTTCTATTCTATAAACTTTTTTTCGTCCTTTGTAGTGCGGTTTTGGTCAGTTTCCTTTTTTTTCAAAAAGTGTTTTTTACTATGTATGCTATTTAAAATACTTTATGCATATTGGTTCATTCTGGTTTAAAACATACGCTCAACGGATAAGATCGGGTGCATTTGCTGTAGATAGACTTGTTTGTATGGATTTCTGTTGCTGTTTGGATAGTGGAAATTTGTGCTACTGAGTTCTAGGGATTAGTCGCATAGGAGACCTTGGGTAGTCAATATCTCCTACATTTTATGAAGTGTTGTTGGAAACAAAAAAATAGTAAAGAAAAGTGCATGCAAGAAAGAAGAGAAAAGAGGTAGAATATAAGAAGGAGACAGAAGATAGGAAGAGAAGGGAGTAGAAGACAGAGAGAAATAGGGAATAAGAGAGAAATAGAGTGAGACGGAAGATAGAGTGAGAGGGCAGATAGAGTGAAATAGACGATAGACCAAGACCGCATATAAAGTGAAATAGAAGATAGAGCTAGTAAGAAGATAGAGTAAGAAAGAATATATAGTGAGAAAGAAGATAGAGTGAAATAGAAACCGACGAAAGACAGCAAAAAAGAGGTAGAAGATATTTTACGTGAAAAATACGGCGACTCTGGGTGAGTAGTTTGGTATCTTTTTGCTGACTTGGGTCATTTTCAGTCTTATTTTCTGGCTTTTTTTCCAAATTTGAAATTTTTTAACATTATATTGAAGTGAAAGTTAGTTATTTGCTGGATATCAGACAATAATATATAGATAGTTCCCTTTTCGCGGACAGGATGTCGACGGACGGTGGCGTGGTTGCCAGACGTGACATATCTGACAAAGATGAGCAAATTGCTTCGCTGGTTGCCAAATTTGACAATATTACGCTGAAGTTAGATCAAGTGTTTTTAAAGCTAATACAGACACAAGAAACACTCGCGAAAACTAATGGCTGGCCTATCAGCGAAACAAAAATTAATTGCCAGCTGCAAAAATGCAGAACTAGTTCAACTGCTAAAAATTAAGGCTAAGGCAAACGAAAAATCTAAAAAAAACAGTTCTCAGATAAAGACACAAAAGGCGAGGGCGTCTTCACCTTCAAAGTCTTGTTCCTCATTTGAAACTTCAAAAAGTAAGATGGAAGTTGACTGCATGTGTGTAAAAATAAAGAGAATGCAATTTCCTCTACCTTTCCACCACCAAAACCAGCTACAACATTTACAGACATGGCCACAACACCAAAACAAACACTGCCGAACACTACAAACACACAACCCGCACCACATACACAAGAACCTAAAATAGTACCAATCATTTTACGAGAGTCCTCAAAATGGTCCCAAACACTTAGTATTATGAAAACACAAAACATTCTATTCACATCCACGAAAAGGGTCTACGTCGGCATACAAATCATACCAACAACACCCACAGATCACAGACGACTGACAAAAGCACTAACTGAGAACGAAATACAATATCACACCCACATACTTCCAGAGGATAGACAGCTGAATGTAGTCATCAGGAGAAGTATGTCCTTTCAGTTAAAGAAATCAAGGAAGACTCAATAGAATTCTATTATATTAAAATGAGGGAAGGTCTTTCAAGAGTTGTCAAGGTTCTCCTCCCAAAGTCTGAAAAGAACATTAACAATATAAAATCTGCTTGCCACCTTATGTGCATCGTGGAGGCACAGCGACCACAATTGCCAACAATTTGGACATTCTGCTAGGAACTGTCATGCACAGTCTCCATGTGTTAAATGTGATTCACTTCACTATTTCTCGGACTGTCCAAAGAAAATTGAAGAGAAGCCAAAATGTGTTAACTGGGGCGGAGAACATCCAGCAAGCTACGGGAGTTGTCCCAGGAATCCAAAGAACGTGAGAAGATCGTTCGCACAGGTTGCTGCAGCCCAGCCCACACAACTACCACAAAAACAAACAACCACGGCACAGGCAGCTCCACGCACGCAAAATTAACTCCACAATATGGACCAAATGTTTGCCAAAATACAGACACAGTTCCAAAACACGATGCGTGAACACTAAACACTAATGAGTTTAATGAACCACGTTTCGATTCTGACGTGGAATGCAAGTTCCTTGTTTCAGCATACCGATGAAATACAAAAATTTATTTTTGATCATAAATTCGATATTATCATCATTCAGAAAAACTTTCTGAAGCCTGGAAGATGCTTCCGCATCCCTAACTACATTATGTACAGAAATGATAGAATAACGGGTCATTATCCTGTCAATACACCCACACTTCAAAAACTACAGGCCACAGCAATCAAGGTGTGAACTGATTGTCTAGAGTTCATTGTGATTTCTGCCTAAAATCTTCCAGGAAATAGAAATCTCTTAAATGATCTTAGAGAACTTGCTGCATTTGAAAGCCTTACCTTTATCGCAGGAGATCTGAATACAACACACCGACTTTAGGAAGCTGTGAGAAGCAATAAAGCCGGGACTGAGCTCAATACATTCATCACAGCCAACCACTTCAGCCTACATATTTTCAATGAGCCAACCTATTACGGATTACGAAATGGTTTTGCTTTGGATATTGGAATATCACGAGATTTCACATAAAACGCTCGGTTAAATATCCTTAAAAAACTGTCTTCCGACCATAAACCAGCCCTTTCCGTCATAGAAAACATCTTCATTGATGTTCTTATGCAGAAAAAGTGAACTACAAACTGGGAAGCGTTTGAAGTCGGATTGGCGAATGAAAATAATTTTCAATTACCTGAAATAGTTGATGATATCGACATCATCATTGAGAGTGTAACTCAGAAAATATTACATGCAAAAGCGGACCATTTGGTCATAGCTCCGAGGAGGGAAACGAATCCCTATGAACTCCCTCAGAACATCAAACAACTGATCAGAGGAAGGAATCAAGTATGAGAAGAGCTAGTGTTACAGGTGACCCTACGCTACGCATAAACACTACTCAGATGACAAATGAAATCCATTATAAGGTCACGGTATTCCGAAACGAGCAATGGTAGAACTTTTTGCAGAGTCTCGACCCTGGGTGTGTTAGTTTCTGGAGAATGTCCAAATACTTTCGGACAAACAGTAAAATTGTGGAACTACCTATTCATGGTCCGAATGGGATGCAATCCCATGATGCAGGGGAGGTGGAGGCATTTGCAGATTCCCTAGAAATGCAATTCCGTGATAATCCTTCAGACCTTCAGAATGCTGGATAGCATTCAACATGAAGACAGGATTGAGCCAACGGACTTCGATAAAATCAAAAATATCCTACAGATACTCAACAAACATAAAGCACCTGGACATGACACTATTACAAATACAATGATTTCTTGGCTACCGGACAATATTTTACGAACACTTACTGATATTATTAATGCAATATTCCGTTTGCGAAGGTACCCCAAAATATGGAAATCAGCGGTTATTATTGTTTTTCCGGAATCTCAAAAGTACTCACAATTTCCTCAAAACTGCACCGACCCAATGAGGTTGTATCTGACAAAGAAATTATACCGAAAGAACAATATGGCTTCAACGCTAAACACTCTACTTAACTACAGCTAGTAAGAGAGGGCCAACACCTAGAACTGGCTTAAATCGCAAGAATCCAACAAGCCTATTTATGTTTGACAAAGTTTAGGCCTTTGATAAAGTCTGAGATGCAGATTACGATAAATTCTGATAAAACACAGGCCCTATTCATCACAAGAAAAAGACTACAAACTCCACAGAGACTTATCGTTGACAATGAAATAACAGATATATAAACAAATTATACGACGGACATTACTATATGGCAGTTCTGCTTTCTACCAGACGCCAAAGACCAACAAAAAGCACTCCAATTCTTCCAAAATAGAATTATTTGAAAGATCTTAAGAATCCCATGATATATTAGAAATACTGACATATACAAGGACCTTAGACTTGAGATGGTTGAAAAAAACGTATGTGACAAAGCACTGAAACTTTTTGACACAATACACAACCATACTAATAGTACCCTGGCATTCCTTCAAACTGTATGGAACAGAGATAAACTACGTTTCCCAACTATCCGCCAAATAACCATGTAAAAATTTATTTGAGGGTACTGAAGTACTCACAGGTATGAGGGAGTTGAGGTGGTAAATAGCACTAACTCCCCACCTCCCCTCAATGCAAGGCCGTTTCTTATATTCTTTATTTCACTGAACAATTACGCGATATTTGGTGCTTTATGAAGTCTCTTTTGTTTCCTGAGAAAGTCATGGATTGCGATATGCAGGCCCACGCAATATATAAATAATTTTAAAATCGTAATTATATTCTTGGTGAATATGGTACATGGCCTGGACATTATGAAACCGTCCTGCCTTATTGACGCTGATAAATTTGATTACCACTTCAACATTTCTGCCTTTAGAAGGAGGACTTTCACGTCATTTATCTACTTCCACCTCTAAACCGGAAACTTCAATTGCAGAGTAATTCAAGAGAAAAACAAATTGAAGCAACATGTGAGTGCTTCTGTCATAATGGTTTTGGAAAAGTTAGTTAATCAAAGATTTTTATCCGAATATCAACAACTTGTCTTATGTATAGCGTTTATATTTATCGTAACGAAAAACTGACCCCGCAGGGAGAGTGCCGGTCGACAAGAGCACTTTTGGAGGCTAGCATTCTTTGGGGAGTTCCACCCCCACGTACCCGAGGATATGGGGGGTGCAGTGAGGTTCCCTCCTGGGATGATAGGTAATGACTCTGATTGTATCTGGACTACGCTTTGGACAACGAACTGGAAATGACGCTTTGGGCTGGCGGATGTGATGGTTTGGACCTAGCTGCTTTGCACAGTAGCGCTGAGGTGAAACTCGTGTGTGAACGGCTCCAATTCAACTATCATACCGTCTCCGTCCCGGTAAAACCTTGGCAGGCCTCGGAGTACGTTCGAAGTTCGCACCATTGGGTTGGTAGTATAGGTTTGGTTGAGACGGACTCCCGATTAGCGCTGGTCTGGCTCTGAGCACTTGTCCCCATAAGGGCTTGTGCCAACCCTCGCATGGCCTCCTTGCTCTGCAAAGATGACCATGGGACCAAAAAGGCGACTACACACACGAGCGGAAATAGCGGCTCTGAGGGGGGACCCAATAAAACTGGAGAACACAAAATCAAAAGACCAAAAAAACCCAAAAAAGGAAATAAAAAATAAAAGCAACGATGACGCAACCAGCGGTTGCAGCCACGATGTCAACAGTACATCGAGAGCTGTACTAACCACGAAAAAAACGAAGACTTACACGACGACAGTAACGGTAGACGAAAAACGGAGAACAGCAGACAGTCTGGTGCAGACTGAGATTCCTGCGGCGTTTGGGCGCAGCAAAAAAATAAAGCGAACGCCCGAGCGTCCTATTAAGGAGAAACGGGAGACTCGGCAGGATGCTTCAGGTGTTCGAGCGGTGGAAGATAACATAAAGAGCACCGAAAATTCGATTGTCATCGCTGCGATCGTTACTAAAGCGACCGATGCAAGGGTCACAAATCCCGACTTTGCAACGAAAAATCCAGAAGCAAACGAGGAGATTACGGCACTAAGGGCCAAGAGTGACCAGACGCCGCGTGATTGTACCGCCACCGTTGAGAGTGTGGCGGAAGTGCTGCACTCGGAAGCGGAACGTGAAAACCTCTCCCAGGGATGGTTGCAAGGTACAATTGCGGCTAGGCTAAAGAGGCGCTTGGGGCGAAATCTAAAGGCGACATACAGATAGCTCCATCATTAAAAGTCAATGAAAGAATGGCGTCTAGCCGAATCGAAGGAGATCGGGATAAAAGAAGGAAAGAAGAGGCACTTGATGGGCATGGAGCGCCAGATCAGGGGTTCCAGACAGTGCTTACAAAAGGAGCGAAGAAAGCTGCAAAGAAACTCCTTCAAAAAAAGCCAGAAAGTAAAGTTCGTACGGACGCCCAATTGGAAAAAGGATCTGATGCAAAACAGGAGAAGCAGAAGCCCCGACGAAAACCCCGGCAGCAGGCACTGCTTGTAAAGCCCCAAGATGGACGATCCTATGCGGAGGTGCTGTGGAGCATCAGGGGAAACGCCTGAAGACACCAATACTACCATTAAAGTAGTACGACCAACGCGGTCGGGCCACATACTGGTGGAACTCGGAGCAGAGGCCGACAATAAAGATGGATTCTGTGACGCAGTAAAGAAAGTCCTCGGCAAAAGCGCAACTATAGCCCCGCTCGAGCCGATGGCAACGATCGAGATACGAGAAATAGACTGCGTGACGGATCTGGCCGAGGTAGAAGAGGCCACCAAAAAGGAGTTCCCTAGCATGGGAAGGATCAAAGCGAGACTGACACCAGAAAACAACAGGGGACAACGCATGGCCATAGTTGACTTGATCGGAAAGGACGCCGAACAATTCCTGAACAAGGGCAAAGTACGAATAGGGTGGGTTGTCTGTAGGATACGGCGAAGAGCAACGCCTCTTCAATGTTTCAAATGCCTTGGTTATGGTCACACCACACAAGTATGCAAAGGACCCGATAGGAGTTCCCTATGTTACAAATGCGGTGAAACGGGTCATAAAAGGAAAGAGTGTACGAAGGAGGCACACTGTATTCTTTGCAAGGATGCTGATCCAAAACTTGATTTTGGACACGTCTTTGGATCAGGAAAATGCCGGGTGTTCCAGGAAGCCCTAGCCAAGGCAAAATCAGAGCTTCGTTGACCCGCATCCTGCAGCTAAACCTACACCGCAGTTCAACCGCCCAAAATCTGCTTGAGCAGTTTGCGAGGGACAGGAAAGCCAACTTCTTGCTGCTGAGTGAGCAGCACCATAATAAAAGTCCTGCATTATGGTACTTTGATGAAACTGGTACTTCTGGAACAGTGACTTTTAAGCGGAGAGTTGTGGACGGGGGGATGGTTTTGTGTGGGTTCGGTGCTCAGGGATCACCTTCTTGAGTGTGTACCTAACGCCTAACGAATCGATATCATGTTTCCAAGCCAAGCTTAATGCTCTGGAGGGCGCTGTCTCGAACGCAGAGGGTAAAGTGCTCGTTGGGAGCGACTTCAATGCTAAAGCAATCGAATGGGGCATGCCTCAGACGGATCCACGGGGAAAACGAATCCTGGAAATGGCGGCCAGGACGGCCCTCGTCGTACTAAACTCCGGAAATACGCCGACTTTCCGCCGTATTGGCTGTGAGGGAACCATACCGGACGTGACATTCGCCTCGGAGTCCTTAGTACGGAGGATACACAACTGGAAAGTATTGGAGGACTACTCAGCCAGTGATCATCAGTGCATTCTGCTTGAGATTAGTGATGCTATCTCCCAACGTCCTTGCTCTCGGCCTTCTACAACTGGATGGAACATTGGAAGAATGGACGTCGAGAGGTTCGTCAAGGTTCTCACAGCAGGTGAGCCGCTGCAGGGAGCTCCGGAGGGGACGGAAGGACTGGCAGCTCAAGACGTGGTGAACTCTACTATGAGCATAATCACCACTGCTTGCTGCGCTTCTATGCCCCGTCGAAGACCCCGGCACGGCAAGCCCCCAGTGTACTGGTGGTCTACTGAAATCCCTGAAAAGCGGAGGGAGTGTCACAAGCTTCGGCGTGAGGCTCAACGGGCGCGGAACCGTGACGAGGCATGCAACCAGGTGGCAGCATATAAGTCGGCCATGAAATGCCTTCGCAAACTGATCAACAGTAGCAAGGTTCGCTGCTGGCAAGACCTAGTGGACAATGTGAACAAGGATCCGTGGGGCCTTGGCCACAAGCTGGTCATGGGGAAACTTGGTGCCCTAAGGAAGCCTTGTATACATGACGCGAAAAAGATGGACGCGATAGTGCGGGGACTCTTCCCCGCCCATCCCGTCCGTGCTGACGCTGTCCATGGTGAAACAGCAGTAGAGTGCCCACTCTTCACACAGCTGGAACTGGAGGAGGCAGTCCGCTCCCTGAAAGCGAGGAAGGCTCCAGGTCCAGATGGTGTTCCAGCTGAGGTGTTGCGGCTCGTCTATCACCATTGTCCTAACTTGCTGCTCAGCACATTCAACGCTTGCCTACGGGACGGGGTTTTCCCGGGACGATGGAAGGTGGCGAGGCTCGTGCTGGTCAGCAAGGGGAAGGGAAATCCCGAATCGCCGTCTGCATACCGCCCGTTATGCATGCTAGACACGGCTGGGAAAGTGCTAGAGAAACTCATCAAGGGAAGACTCACTGACGCGATTCGTGCTGCTGGGGACCTATCTCCTCGGCAGTACGGCTTTAGAGCAGGACGTTCTACCATTGATGCGATTGCAGAGGTGGTGAACGCGGTCCAAAAGGCAGAGGCATATAGTCGCACCAAGCGATGGATCGTCCTGTTGGTGACACTCGACGTCAGGAATGCCTTCAACTCCGCTAGATGGGTGAATGTTCTGGACACGCTGGAAAACTCTTTTCAAGTTCCAGGATATCTAATGCGGCTTTTGAGGAACTACCTAAAGGACCGAAGCCTGCTCTACGACACGACACAGGGCCAACGAAGGATGGAAATTACATCGGGTGTTGCCCAGGGATCTATCCTTGGTCCGGACCTGTGGAACGTGTCTTACAACGGGCTACTGAAACTTGAGATGCCAGATGAGTCGCGCTCGGTCGGCTATGTGGATGATGTTGCGGCTCTGGTCGCCGGAGGCACGGTTGAACAAGCGCAACTTAGGCTAGGTATGCTAAGGCGCCGAGTGAGGGACTGGATGACTGCTCGCGGGCTCAGTTTAGCACTGGAGAAAACCGAAGTGGTCATCTTGACAAAAAAGAGAATCCCTAGAGTAAGTATGATCAGTATTGGAGATATACAGATCGAATCGAAGCCAGCGATGAAGTACCTGGGGCTACTGATCAACTCGAAGATGAGTTTCTCTGAGCAAATCAGGGCAACGGCTGAGAAGGCTGCTTCGGGAATATCGGCCCTGAGTCGACTTATGGCCAACGTAGGGGGACCCAGCTCATCAAGAAGACGCCTCTTGATGAGTGCTGTAGGGTCAGTGCTACTGTACGGAGCAGAGGTATGGGGCGACGCTCTCAGCAAGGAGGTATACCGAAAACGATTGGCATAGGTACAGAGAAGAGGAGCACTGAGAATTGCATCTTCGTATCCAACAGTCTCCGACTCGGCGCCGAGAGTGATTGCAGGCGTGATACCTGGCGCCCTCCTTGCTAGAGAGCGCCGCACTATTTACCTGCGCCGAAACGAGGATGCGGGGGAGATGGTTGTCCGCGAGGAGAGACAACGCTCGCTCAACGATTGGCAGCAGTCTTGGAGGAATTGCACGAAGGGAAGGTGGACTGCGCGCCTCATCCCGGATGTGAGACCGTGGCTAAATCGAAGGCATGGTGAGACTGACTTCTATCCGACCCAGCTTTTGAGCGGGAACGGGTGTTTTCAGTCTTACCTGCATAAGATCGGTAAGTCACAGTCTCCCGATTGTCGGTTTTGCCCAGAAGAGGAGGACAATGCCTGTCACACATTTTTTGCGTGTACCAAATGGGCCAGGCTGCGAAGGGAACTCTACAGGGAGACGGGAGAGCCCACCCCGGATAATATAGTTGCGGTGATGCTCGAATCGGTTGACAAATGGAACCAGGTGGCACATTATGCTCGGGCAGTCCTAAAAGATAAAAGGGACTCACAGCAGCCGGAGGTGCTGGGGCTGGGGGTTCGCTCTTCTGGCATTTCCTCTTCGCCTCTCCCCTCCTGCTAGGAAAGGGACACCCCAGCTTGAAGGTGCCCCACGGCGTAACAAAACGAGACCTGGCCCGAAGTAATGTGTCAAACGGTTCCAGGCTAGGTTCTCAGACTGACAGGAGAGGTGTTTAGTGGGTAGTCAAAGGGTATCCTCCATGGGAGTCCCACACTGCCAGACTCGGCGGACGTAAATGCCTTCACCTCCCTACCACAAAAAAAACGAAAAATTGAAAAGGTAACTAAGCAGCTCCAGCTTAAAATTCTAATCTTGGATTTTTAGCGCTAGGTCTCTCTAGCTCCAGATTATTATTTTTAACTTGACTTTCTTATAGATCAACAACAAGAACGGATTATGACTTATAATGACGTTATCCTTAGGTACCTCCAAGGATTATACTACACTGTAGCTAACTGTAATCAAACACACCTATAAACTTGTAACGAAAATTGGTACTCCTTATTCTGTCCTTGGTACTTATATTGCTACTTATTGCTAAATTTGCATTCATAATATTTTGCATGTAGGAAAACTAAAAGTCCAAATATCATGAATGCTTATTCGAATTTAAAACAAGTTGAAGTAGCAGGAGGATGCTCCTGCCAGAAGGGTATTGTAAAACAATTAGTAAATCAAACAATATATTCTGCGTATCAAAACTTGACTAATATATAGATTCCATAAATTGAATTCGAAAAATTATTATAGTTATTATGATTTTAAACTCGCCACCATTTTGTTTCAAGTGGTTTGACCCCGTCGCTTGATTAGTCATGATAGCATATGGATATAACAAACCATTTCTAAAATTTTTATCAAAATTCCTACATATTTGTAGTGTCTAGGTCAGTTGCAAGCGTGTATCTCCCTAATATCACGTGTTAATGTTCTTGTAATTGTTAAATATTCAATCGGCCGTAACTTAACTGTTTATTGTTCAATTATTGTGAAATTTTCGAACCATATACAATTACTTTTAGAAAACTTAAATGATAGATTTTGGGGAATTTAAGGGTCTCATCTTGATTTTATAGACAAAAGAACAAAATTTATAAAATGTATTATTATTAACAAAGTTGATCGAATTTCGACTTCTAAGGTATTTGTTGCCTTTGTGAAGGAAAAATTATCAGTTCAAGTGCTGTTTTGAAACGCTCTTATTAAGAACTTTCATTTGATATTCATATTGGCTATCTTTGATGAAATTTTTTTTTCAGCGGCCACTCCCCTGTACTGTAATCATCGATTCATGGCCTATTTTTTCGAATCCTAGAATGGTTACAAAGCCTATTTGCTAGGAGCTCTCTACTGCCTCCTCGTCTTGTTTCACCTATGAGTATTAATTGTAGGTTCTCATCTTCAGTCATTCATTAAATTGAATCAAGTGTTCAAAGCATGCACTTTAAACGTTGAAATTGGGGAAAAATAACTCAAAATTATTCAATCTTCGCATTTAAAACAGCCACTATTTTGCTTTACGATTACTAATACCACTCCTGAAACTTTCATGCAAATCCTAGCAAAGCTGTAGTATCTGAGTCGGTAAAAAGCGCATATTGTTCCATAGCCATATGTTTTCATAGTAATATAGCGCATATTGTTCCATAGTAATACAGGAAAATTCAAATCGCTATAACTTTATTAAATATCATTCGATCTTTATGAAACTTTCAGGACAGATTAATATTATAAATAGTCATATGTGTAAATTTTATTAAATTTAAGGGCACGGTTAAGATTTTACTCAAGAAAACATAAAGTCGATAAATCATACTATTACTAACAAAGTTGAGTGAATCTCGACTTCTCATGTATTTGTTGTTGTTGTACTCATAAAGGCCTACATTCATGATTTTTTCAGATTTTTCGGGTCAAAGGTATCCAATCGCGAGGGGGGGGGGACACAAAATTTCATTTCCCCTTCCTCTGCAAAATTTGTTATTTTAAGACCTGTTTTGAAAAGTTCTCATTAAGACCTTTCATTTGATACCCATATTGCCTACATGCGATGAAAGCTTTTTTTCAGGGGCAACTCCCCTATATGGGGGGACCCCGCTTAAAGACCTTAGAAATTTCTTTTCATGTTGAAACTTTGAAGAGGGCGTCACTTTGCACCTTCCTACAAAATCTTATGTTTCTAGCTTATGTAAAGTGGTGTGACACACGGACGGACGGTCAGACGGACAGACAGGACGCGAAACTAGTAAAGTATTGTAAAATGATTTTAAAATACCCTAAAAATGGGAGGGGGACTGCCTTTAAAAGCTCTTGGTATATTTGATAAGACCTAAACTTTTGGAAGACCACCTCTTCAGACCTCTCAGGAAGCACATGCGGGTTTGTTGCTTCCCGGTATTGCGTATTCATTGAGCCATGAATGAGCTTCATCGCTGAAGATGATTTTTTGATGGTAGTAATTAATAGTTATTTTAAATAATTTCCGACCGTTGCTCGTTCATAAACTTTACTATAATAAAAATGTTGACGTTAGCTAACGTTTTGGCATTGACAGTTTATTAACAAAATTTAAGGATACGTTATGTAAAGATACGAGATTGTTATATTCCTAATGCAAAATCCTATACATGGGCTTACCATCGAACCAAATATTACACTTTTGATTGGATCTTCTCCAAATTTTCAGATAAGAGGAATAATAAAAATACGTTTAAGATTTAGGTAAGTCGACGATTTTAGAATATTGGAATAAAATGATGGCTGGTTAAAATAGAGTTCTTTTAAAGCAAGAATATATTTGTTGTCCATGTCATCAAATTTCGTCTCAAATTAAGTCACTCTACATATTCGCAAATTGTAGGTTAACTACAAAACCCTTCTGTTGTGAGCGTAGTTTTGTCTATCCTACCTGTTATTCATCATCGGAAGACAATTTGACCAGCTTTAGTAAAGTGACTGCGCTGCGCGTTTTATGCTAACCTGTTCATGGGACGCCGAACGATACCTTCATGCCCTAAGAAAATACAACCTGCTGGCAAAGTCTGGATACCACATCGAATACCCAATTGCTGCATCTTTTTGTTAACCAAAGAAAACGAAGGTCTATTAACTATGAACAAAGGATGCAGCATGAAAAACGCCGATAACACGTTGATTACCTCCTTACAAGAGATCATTGCAGAGCTACACGTTAAATGGTTTGACCCTAAGGTCAACGCGACGTTCAAGAAAGCTGATTCGACCTCCGCTATGGCCGCCACATATTTTTTCCCTTAACTATGCCAATTGTATTTTGATATTAATGCACTTCGTCAAGGCTGGCTTATTAGCAAGTCATAAATCACAAGTTCATACGGTGCCGGTATCAAGGTACAATCGAGTTGTTGTTTATAACATGTCTCACATAAAAAAATTGATTCAATGTGATCAAATTTACTTGCAACCAATTGTGTTACTGTACATGAAGGAAAGCATCATTGTTGCATTAATGGGCACGTGAATCATGTCATGCATTTCATTGCATTAAGTAATTAAATAATACTGGAGTGGACAGCCACGTGACCATGTGGTCGCATCAACCCCTGCAATCACTGTTCCTACTGCTATGCTTTTGTTTACAACTTAACAGAGAGCCAAATTGCACAAGCAAACATGGCTGCTGCTCAATGAAAACAAATTTTCATGTTATACTAAAGATTTGTTTTCTATTTGAAAAACCTTCAGCATTATGAGGAAAACATGCAAAACATTAACATATTAACCAACATACTTATCTGTGAAAGGAAAGATCTACAGATATTTTTCGACTAGAATTTTTACACGAAGGCACTACACATTTCATTTCAAAATTGTAAATTAATTTCACAGTGTCACACGTTAAAGTTATTCGAATCAGTAACCACAATAGAATGTTTAAGCACTTGGAATGAATTCAGATCGCGAACACTTCTCACAGTTTTAATATTGGATAAAATTCGCGACGTAACTTGCAATTTCGCCAATTTGGCATCCAATTTGGATCAGTCAACTTTACATACAGATCCCTCCCAGTGAGCTTCTGGAACAAGAAAGTGAGCGCCAAGAGGCAGACGGAGTGGAAATAACAGACATATCCCTTAGAAGAGAGCAGAAACCAGTCGCATGCTCTCCTATGCTTTTACATGAGCCTAGCCTATCCAGTTTTATTGCACGTAATTTTGACATAATATCAATACCAAATGTAGGTCGAGTAATTCCTTTTGGTTGTAAGCATTTAAGATGCTTCGAGCCAGTGCAAGTATCATAAATGCAACTATATTTTCAGTAACGTTGATCGTCGTAATCATGCTGTCTTTTACATTCAGGTTCAATTAGAGTATTGCAAAATCATTTAACAATACCCTACTAGTTTCGCGTCCTATCTGTCCGTCCGTCCGTCCGTCCGTGTGTCACACCACTTTTTCATAAGATTTTGTAGGTAGGTGCAAAGTGAAGCCCTCTTTAAAGTTTCAATATGAAAAGAAATTTATAAGGTCTTTAAGGGGGGTCTCCCCATATAGGGAGTTGCCCTTGAAAAAAAAGTTCTCATCGCATGTAGGCAATATGGGTATCAAATGGAAGGTCTTAATGAGAACTTTTCAAAACAGGTCTTAAAATGACAAATTTTGCTTCGAGGGGTGCAGGGGAAGGGGAAATGTACGAAAATTTTGTGTCCCCCCCCCCTCGCGATTGGATACCTTTGACCCAAAAAATCTGAAAAAATCATGAATGTAGGCCCTTATGAGTACAACAACAACAAATACATGAGAAGTCGAAATTCACTCAACTTTGTTAGTAATAGTATGATTTATCGACTTTATGTTTTCTTGAGTAAAATCTTAACCGTGCCCTTAAATTTAATAAAATTTAGTACACATATGACTATTTAATAACAATTGACAATATGCGCTATATTACTATGGAAACATATGGCTATGGAGCAATATGCGCTCTTTACCGACTCAGATACTACAGCTTTGCTAGGATTTGCATGAAAGTTTCAGGAATGACAGGTATCATGAATTTCTTCGAGAATTGGCTCAGCTAGTGGTATGAGTAATCGTAAAGCAAAATAGTGGCTGTTTTAAATGCGAAGATTGAATAATTTTGAGTTATTTTTCCCCAACTTCAATGTTTAAGGTGCATGCCTTGAACACTTGATTCAATTTAATGAATGACTGGAGATGAGTACCTACAATTTATACTCATAGGTGAAACACGACGAGGAGGCAGTAGAGAGCTCTTAGCAAATAGGTTTTGTAACCATTCTAGGATTCGAAAAAATAGGCCATGAATCGATGATTACAGTACAGGGGAGTGGCCGCTGAAAAAAAATTTCATCAAAGATAGCCAATATGAATATCAAATGGAAGTTCTTTATAAGAGCTTTTCAAAACAGCACTTGAACTGATAATTTTTCCTTCACAAAGGCAACAAATACCTTAGAAGTCGAAATTCGATCAACTTTGTTAATAATAATACATTTTATAAATTTTGCTCTTTTGTCTATAAAATCAAGATGAGACCCTTAAATTCCCTAAAATCTATCATTTAAGTTTTCTAAAAGTAATTGTATATGGTTCGAAAATTTCACAATAATTGAACAATAAACAGCTAAGTTACGGCCGATTGAATATTTAACAATTACAAGAACATTAACACGTGATATTAGGGAGATACACGCTTGCAACTGACCTAAACACTACAAATATGTGGGAATTCTGATAAAAATTTTAGAAATAGTTTGTTATATCCATGTGCTATCATAACTAATCAAGCGACGGGGTCAAACCACTTGAAACAAACTGGTGGCGAGTTTAAAATCATAATAACCATAATAATTTTTCGAACTCAATTTATGGAATCTATATATTAGTCAAGTTTTGATACGCAGAATATATTGTTTGATTTACTAATTGTTTTACAATACCCTTCTGGCAGGAGCATCCTCCTGCTACTTCAACTTGTTTCCTCATAAAATGCAGTCAGGTAGGATATCAAATGAAAGGCCTTAACACATCCAGAATTCTATGCACTACGGGTTCCGGGGGAGGCAAAATGTACGAACAATATTTGGGTCCTCTCCCCTCGCAATTAGACGTCTTTGAACTAAAAAGGTTAAAAAATCATGAAAGTAGGTCTTGACCCGTACAAGGGTAACAAATACCTCAGAAATCAAAACTCACTCAACTCTGTTAGTAATAGTATGATCTCTAAGTTTGACGTTTTCCTCCAAAAACCGGCACCGTACCCTTAATCTTCAGTTATGTAGGTTGATATAAGTTCTTACCCCAACGAAATTTCTTCATAATCGACTAAGCTATCGCCATTTCAATTGTATGCAACTATAAAAACAATCGAAATACGACAGTATTGATCATAACGTACTGTCCCAAATAATGCTTTGCTTTTTTATCCCAGCCAAATTAGTCCGTCTTACCAAAATGGCAATGACGTCGAAGACCTCCCAAGTCCGCACCAATAACCAATTCACCGATGCCTTTGACACAAATATCGGACTAAGGCAGGGAGATGGGCTGGCCCCATTGCTATTCAATTTGGCTCTGGAGTACGTCATACGGAAGCTACTTGTCTATACACGAGGTACATTACTATAAAAGTCGAGCCAGGTAGTGGCCTATGCGGATGACATCAACATTCAGTCACGGTCACTAACAACTGCCAAAGAACTCTTTTTGCAACTCGACAGCGAAGCAAAACTAGTAGGGCTACAAATCAACGAAAATAAAACAAACCTCATGACACAGCGGAGGAAAAATACCCCAAATACACAAAATATCACACTTGGCAAAAACAGTATCGAAAATGTTAGCGAATTTGTGTATTTAGGCGCCAAAATAATGAAAACCGGGCAATAAAAGAGACGAAATACGCCGAAGAATATAGCTCGCAAATAAAATATTTTATTCAGTTTTGATGATCTTGAAGACCAGCTGTATACACAGGAAAACAAAGCTCCTAGTATACAAATCTGTGATAAGACCTGTGTTATGCTATGGGTGTGAAACATGGACCCTAATTCAAGCATCCGCAAATATATTGAACGCCTTTGAGCGACAGGACCTGAGGCGAATAATCGGAGCGAAGCTAGACGGGGACCAATGGTGAATTCGATACAACCATGAGCTGTATGAAATTTTTGACGAACCGGAGGTCTCAAGGATTGTAATACTGGTGAAACTGCAACGGGCTGGTCACATAAATCGTATGGACGAACAACGGAGACCCAAAAAGGTATTAGTTGGGAGAACTGAAGGTCGGCGGCCAGTGGGGAAGCCGAGGAAACGCTGGTCTGACTCGGTCGACGATGACAGTTCATCACTGCTCGGATTTCGGAATTGGATGACGCAGTCAACGGACCGAGACAGTTGGAGGCGCTGTTTGCAGGAAGCGAAGGCCCGAAAGGGGCTAAAGTGCTAAGAAGAAGAAGAAGAAGAAGATAAAAACAATCACACGTGCTGACGGTTGATACATATTTCAAATCGACCTAAGTACTCTTATTTTCTTCAGGTTTATATGAAAATATGAGTAATAGTGTTCCATTTGAACATATTCAATTGGCTGGGTATTAGAAAAATTATTTAGCTGGAACAAAATGGAACCTGGTATGTACTTATGAAAGAAATTCTGCATTTTTTTGATAAATTTAAATGATTTCTTATGCAAGTATTAGATCGATAATTCAAGTCACCGATTGATGGCATCAGAAAACTCTAGGATCGTTACAAACCTCTCCTGGTAGGAGCACTCTCCTATTTGCTTGACTTGTTTCATCTCGCATTTTCACTCATTAATTAATAAATTAAATTAAGTGTTAATAGCACGTACCTTGAATGTTAAAGTTGGGGAAAAATAACTCAAGTGTATTCAGTATCGTCATTTGCAACAGTCACCATTTTGTTTTACGATTACTGATGTCACTAGCTGGACAAATCCTCAGAGATAATCATGAATGCTATCATTCCTTAAATTTCCATTTAAACCATGGCAAGCATGTAGTGTCTGAGTCAGTAAAAAGCGCATATTGTCCCATGGCCATATGGCTCCGAAGTAAAGTAGGGTATATTGTTTCATAGTAATGCTGAAGCTTCATTAAATACCATTCGATTCTTCTAAAACGTTCAGAGCCGGTCAATCTTAGCCACTTGCGTATCCAGTTTTGTTGAATTTAAGGGTAGAGTTACGGTTTTATTCAAGAAAATGTAAAATTGATAAATCATGCTATTACAAACAAAGTTGGGTGTATTTTGAGTTCTCTTGTACTTGCTGTTATTGTACTCATAACGGACTACATCCTTGATTTTTGAGATTTTTGGGTGAAAGTTGTCCAATCGCGTAGAGAGTACCTGAAAATTTGGTTAATTTCCCTTTTCTCTACTACTCTCGGTACTGATTATGTAATTATAATACCTGTTTTGAAAATACCTCATTAAGACTTTTCCAATGACATCCTACTCGATCACCTGATGAAAATTTTTTTGAAGAGTCATTTCTCTATATGGAGAGGCCACCTTAAGACTCTCTAAAAAAATTTCCAGCCCAGAACTTTCAAGAAGCTACCATTTCTGACCTTTGCAGAAAGTTTCATGGCTGCAACTTCTCTAGTTTTGGAGAAAAACTGTTGTGACGTACAGATGGACGGACGGACAGATGGACACAGGTTGTGATTTCAATAGGGTTTTGTATTTTAGTGCGAAATGCTTAAAATTGGTCTAAGTATTTCTTGGCCATTGAAAATTATCCAGGGGGACAATTATTACAAAATGCTGTCCATCTGTATGAGGAACTACGATGATTCGGAACAGTTCAAAAGTGTCGCTGGAGATTAAAAGAGCCTCGATTCCAAATACAATGTATTCCTTGGTACGGATGATATGCATTGTCTGGTATAGCAGTAGCAGATCGATAGTGCTGGTAATGGTAAGGCTTTCTTCGCTCGTAAGTAAATTTTGATTATTCGAGCTTGTTCTTGAAATTGACTGGCATTGATTATGAGTAGATTAATTTTCCGGTGTTGTGATTTAGAAAGCGCTGACAAAATTTCATATTTCATGTAACAATGATGCAGCAAAATAGCCGTGGTGTGGAAAGTTTCAATCAACTTCTGCTCCTTTAACTCAGCGTTTAGGGTTTGCAGTTGCTCGAAAGCTGGATGATAGGACCTATCGACTGACTTAGTTTAAATTGCTGCTCATTCTTTTCAATGAAGTTTAGTGTGATTTCGATGATCGCAGCTTGGGATTTGATCAGCTTTCGGAGATGATTTTGGTCCTTTTTACTTTGGTGATCGTTTCTGACATATACTCGTACAAACACAGACACGACAGTTAGCTGTGCTTATCAAAATTCGGCAGATCGTTGACACTTCACACTTCAACTGACAACTTACTGCACTTCGAGCTCAGCTGTTGGAGTAAGTAGTCGTATTCAGTGTTCACACTCGCACTAAGTTGGCGGTATATTTTTGTCTAGTTTTGAGAGTTAATATATGTCTTATACCAACATTTAGCGCTTGTTATTTAATATCTGCATCCTTACATTGGCCACATACAACAGGTAAGAGCACTAAAAATCTAGCCGAGAGGATTCTGGAAAGTGAATAAAGCAAGGAATCGAACGTTTAACATTTCAAAATGGTGACGCTATTCGATCAAATCTTTAATATAATACACGCGATTGGAGGAAATTAACTCATGTTTTTAGTTTAAAAGTCCATAGTCAATCAGTTTTAGAGCTTTTAACGGATACAATATCCCGCAGCTTCGATGTGTTTAAACCTGTTCCTGGTTAAAGTTTTTAACAGGGGTATGACAAACGAGAGGCGGAGTATAAACTGGTGAAGTCTGAACACAACTTTTAAATCGTAAACTAAGTCAAGAAGCTTACGACAAATTCACTTACATCGTTCTTATGCTTAAGCCTAACGAAATTATTTTCAATAACCCAGTGGAGAAACTCAAGAAAATTTTCCGCAAGTCAATGTCTCTGTTCTAGAAGCGTTATGATTGCCTCAATACGGAATAACTTTCTTCAAAAGATATCAAGTCATACGGTGTGCAATTGCAAGAGTTTCGATTCAACACTCTAGAAACAGACAATTTCAATTGACCAATGTTCATCATAGGGTTCAAGGCAAGCGCAGGCAACGAAGTCCACACACAAGTTTTGGCACTAATAGAAGATGAGAGTTGCACTAATCTGAGCATCGAAAGACTCGTCTCAGAGGCTCAGTGGGTCATTGCTGTTAAATTATAGTAGATCGGTACTTCTGTGTAATCCAAGGAGAGCAACAATCATTGACAGGGAAAATGGCCCAAGCAGGATAACTCAAAGCAAAGAAAGCAAAAACATCATGCTGGGGGGCGAAATGCATTTTTATTTTAAAAAATGTCCTTTTTGCAACAAGAAATTTCCAGACTACAGCAAGGAAGGCCCTAAAGTAGAATACTGTAAATTTTTTTGTCCTTAAAAATCTGAAAATTAAGAGTGCAAAGTCAATAAAGGAATGTACAGTAGCAAATACGATATTGCATTAACAACAAAAGGCTCTCTGCATCCTACACGCAAACATACTGATGTACAAATAAACAACCAATCATTTGTTTTGCAAATTGATAGCGGCTCTGATTTTACTATTTTTTCTATTGACAGTTTGAACAAATTGACATCTGTCATCTCACGAGGTCCGACTCACAAAACGCATGCTAAATCACACAAATGGATCATATTCCTAGCAAAATTTGATACAATGGTTTCACTATAGGGTCAAATCCGATACGGAATTGTCAAAGTTACGGCCATTGTACTTGATTTACTCTTCATGGGAGACTTTTACCTCTTCGATCGACTTTCCTACAACGTTTGCCTGTAATTCATATAGACTAAATTCAGCAATCTCTGTCGCAATTCAAATAGATATTAAGCGATACTCCAGGTAAAGTTTCAAAGTTCTTGCCTAAGCTAGTGCTTGAAGAGGATGTCCCGCTGGTCTTCAGAGGAAACGCAAAGTTCCTTTCACAACGATATCATTGATCGAGAATGAAATCAAAAGATTGGTACGTCTTAACATTCTTACGCCTACCTTTTTTTCAGATTAAGTAGCGCCCACAGTTGTAGTTCAGAAGAAGACAGGTCAAGTATGGATATATAACGACTTTGCTACAGGCCTCAAAGATCAATTACAATTCTATCAGCATTTACTGCCAACAAGTGAAGAAATTTTCGTGAAACTTTCTGGCAGCAAAATATTCAGCAATATCAACTTGTTTGACACATTCTTGAAAATCGAGGTTCATCCAAATACTTACATACTCCTCACTCTACATACGCATAATGGACTATTCTAGTTAAATGCACTCCTGGAATCTTTCAACAGATCATGGACACAATTATGATCTCTGGCGTACAAATTTATTTCGATGACATATTTACTCATGCCAAACCTCAAGCGCAACATGACGCAACGATTGAAACAACATTTAGTTGATCACAAAATTATGGTTTGCGCATCAAGCCAGATAAATGTGAATTCAAACAAAGTGATCTCAAATTCCTGGGTAGAATGTAGTAACACAATTATGATCTCTGGCGTACAAATTTATTTCGATGACATATTTACTCATGCCAAACCTCAAGCGCAACATGACGCAACGATTGAAACAACATTTAGTTGATCACAAAATTATGGTTTGCGCATCAAGCCAGATAAATGTGAATTCAAACAAAGTGATCTCAAATTCCTGGGTAGAATGTAGTATATACTTCTTGATTTAATTTAGATTTTAAATTAAAAAAACAAATATTTAAATTTAAAAAAATAAATATTTAAATTTACAGTTAAATTTTGATCACGGTAACCTCTTTGCAATGCAATTTACGAAAATGAATTGCGATATGACGCAATGGGAGATACGGAGTTGACAGATAAAGGGACTCGGGCAAGAAACCGCCGTTGCGATACACAAAATTATGGTTTGCGCATCAAGCCAGATAAATGTGAATTCAAACAAAGTGATCTCAAATTCCTGGGTAGAATGTAGTATATACTTCTTGATTTAATTTAGATTTTAAATTAAAAAAACAAATATTTAAATTTAAAAAAATAAATATTTAAATTTACAGTTAAATTTTGATCACGGTAACCTCTTTGCAATGCAATTTACGAAAATGAATTGCGATATGACGCAATGGGAGATACGGAGTTGACAGATAAAGGGACTCGGGCAAGAAACCGCCGTTGCGATACACAAGTGGGGAGTCTGCTTGAGATCGCCACAGCGAGCACGTCAGAGGACCACGGAGTTTAAAAAAAGAAAAGGAAAAAGTGCATGGTGACAAATGTCCTGTGTCGAATTATAGTCGAGAGTTCGATTACCCCAACGATTCTCGGTGCGAATGAAGGGCAATGATCCGCTAATGAGTGCAGGAAAAGTCGAGGAATTGAGAAAACCATGGAAATTTGTTCATAATTGAAATTGAAGAATTCATCCAATATTTCGTTGGGGTGTACGAAAATAAAATGCCGTCGCCCATTTTTCGTTCCCGGGCTGACATCGAGCTTACATTGAGTGCAATCTCAACAAATTTGCTGTTTTTTTTCACCTGAGCCGGCAACTGTCGCATCAAGAACTGACAATACCGGCGAATTTAAAGAACGGCTAAACTTTACTAGGTACAACACTTTTCGATGACCAGGAGTAATTTATTCATAAAACAGGGCACAGGCGTTCTAAGAAAGTTGGACGATGCATGTGGAAGAAACAATTGGACAAAGTAATTGAAAAATTGGACAATTTAAACATCGAAGATATTCAAAGTTTAAGGGACCAAAGACTCAAGTAGCTATAACGGAACTATTTGTTGATGTAGTTGACCCAAAGCAGCTTGTCTCGACATCATATCTGATTAAGGAAGTTGACTTATATACAGTGGAAAACTGGCATTTGGAATTTGCCTCACCATTTCACTTAATTGTAAAAAGTAATGATTTTGTTGAAGCACTCGCGGCGTACGAGTACTTCAACGAGGATTTCATAAAGTTTCAGGCATCATCTACATCATCAACGGGTGTCCGTTGACGATATTGGTGAGTACCCTTTTTGGTTTCTTTCATAAAATTTTTTTATGTTTATTTTTTCTGGTTTCTTTATGTATGAATTTTTATGTATGTTATTTTTCTTTGTTTTTTTGTTCACCTTTATTTACCATTATTTCTATAATTTAGGTTCCCAACAAAATTACCAAAAATTTTCTTCATATTAAAAATTTTTTTTTGAAATGAAAAAAATTAAAACATAACATATTACCAAACAAAAATTTCCGTTCTGACATTTCGTTTAGCATTTACTTGTTTCAGAGTGAACAATTTTGGTTCACTTGAAGTAATCCAAATTCCATATAATTTACGTTTAACTGCATTTGGAAGAAGTATCATATACAGAAGAAATTCCTTATGTTTTATTTGTTGATTCTAGTTAACTTCCAGTTGAAATGGTATTTTGTTTAAAGCCAAATTCAAAAGAAAAAATAAAATGTAAAGATAAACTTTGTAAAAATTTGGTTTTGCCAATCATTTTTGAGACCTGATCGCGTATGGGACCCGCTACGTTGGCTGGCCCCTCCACTATCATGAGCTAGTTCATTTCATTGAAAATTCACGCAAATTATGGTTATCTGAGTTTTTTACTCAAATGGAAAATATATGCCCATGCTTACATTAGATCTTGGTCCAGCTGGGGGGTGCGAGGGAGCATGGCTTCCGCCTGGATGCCCTACTCTTATTTGGGGGCCATAAGTATCTTCGGTATCGATGAATTCCTCTAAAGTCCGTTTGTTTTCTCCTGGCCTGGTTTCTTATCTGCGTAACAATTTTTGACCCTTGGTAGGTTAACTCAAGCTCAACTCCGGTCGATATTTATTTATACCTTGAAATTCGTGGACGTGAAATTTTTTCGTAGTGGGTTCATGTGCCGGGGAAAAGAACCCGCCCCACGACACCACAAAGCTAGCCTGCCAGCGCATTCACGCATCCTCAGCAAGGCCAATCTCGACAAGTCCCACCATCTTCTCTCACCGAGGCAGTAGATCATTGCTGCAGTCCTTCACGGATATTTATCTAACACTCAGTCGACTACAAAAACTATTGTCGTTAATGGTTCTCGTTCAGACCCAGCCTAGGCTGCAGCCATTCACAACAAATCATTTTCAATTACCTTCAATTCTCAGAGCAATAAAAAATTCGCGTCAAATATGAAAGCCATGAGACGCACTTATGAAGAAGGATGTGCAATGGGATTGGTCCATACAATGTCAATAAGCATTTGATAAGTTGAAAGACATTTTAACTTCAAACCTTTGCCTAACTCATTACGATCTAAAACGTCCATAGATCGGAGCAGCTGATACATCATACACAGAAAAAGGTGCATAACATACCTTGCTTGTTGATCACGCCCTCTTCTGCAAGCAGAGACAAATTCTAGTCATATTGAGAAGGAAGGCCTTGCAATCATCATTGCACTGCAATTTTTTCTTCGATAGATCTATATACGGGACTATGAAATACAAACTGACCATAAACCTCTTCTACGCATTTTTGGTAAGAAGAAAGGTAGTCTATTACACGTTGCAAATTGTCTTCAACTCATGGCCTACAATTTCAAAATTACGTACACAAAAATTAATCATTTTGGCTAAGTTGACATACTTTAAAGACTTAAGCGGTTCTGAAAAATGAGGTAGACTACGTTATCGTACAAATCCAGTCTAGAGTGCTCACATATGAGGTGTGTACAAAAAGTAAGGAGACTTTGTATTTTTAGGATAGAATATTTATTTATTCATCAATATTTATGTTGTTCCCTTCAAAGTAATCAATACACTTGTAACAACGCTTTTTCCAATCCTCGAAGCACTTTTCGGTATAGCGTTAATCTCTTCCTGTGATGTAGTGATTATCTCCTCAATCGTTGCAAATCTCCATCCATCCATAGGTCTCTTCAGCTTTGGGAACAAGAAAAAATCACATGGGGCCAAACCCGGTAAATATGGTGGCCGTGTGCTAATATCACACAACGCGTTTAATAGTGTTAAGCTTGTGAACGCGCAGCAGAAGCGCATATAAAAAGTGAGCTTAGATCTTGGCAGCTTCATATGCTATGAAAAGCATGCATATCAATATCGCTAAGCCTGACAAGAGTGACTATTTTCTCGTAATAACCAAAGCATATACAAGAAGGGTCAAAGCATTTCAAACCTCAACAATCACGTCGATATACGGGATCAAAGTCCTTACAGAAATATTGGCACGTTTCTGACGAACACAACTTATTGCATCATATAACGGTAATCAATTCAAATCTGAAGAATTCGTGGACACATATTATCCAAATCCTATCAAGTGCAAAGCAAAACTTTCAAAAGCAATATAGGAAAGATTCCATTGACAAATTCACGGGACAATAATCTACTTCTGACATTTCGTCAATGCTACCGATTGGATTTGTGTAGTTCTTGCATGAAGATTTTCCCTTTTACTACTACAGGATTTAACCCAAGTGGATAAAAAATTGAGAAATTTTGGAGAGAACACTTCTTTTTGTGATGACTTGATGGTCAGACACGTCGATTATTGCGTGTCAAACCAAGCCCAATTTTTTGATCTTCAATTTTTGCAAAATTCAAATCGATTTCGAAATTTCGTTTGGAAATGCCTTCGATCAGTTTTGGGTGATTGGCATACTATTTTCGTTGAGGTAAATCAGCTTCTTTTAGCAAAAGTCAGACCTGCTTTTGCATTTCCACCACCTCCTGTGGATCGTCACCATTGGTTATGTTGTTGTTTGCATAGAAATCTCCGATTATACTTACTAGCCGCTAACGACTATCACTTAGCCTCATCTACTCCTAGTTTTCTCGCATTAAATAGCATTTTGTACCGTACCTATTGATAAGATTGGTTTGTCACAACTTATCTTATTTTACAGAGTTTAATCTTCGTTATGTAACTGTTTCAAACCAGAGAAACAATCCAAGGTTGAGCTCGACTGAGTATCTCCAATGTCCAAAATAGTCAAATTCAATTCAGAGTTCTTCAAAGGAAACTTTTTGCGAAACTATCCAGTCATGAAATCCAACTATAATCCAGAGTCCAAAGAAGCTCTTAAAACCGTCGGCGGTTTATTTGGGTCAACAACTTTCACCATGGTGGTCCCTAGGAACACATACCCACCTTGTGCTTCCTTAGCTTGCGCTGTGAAGTTTGTGGCTGTAGATCGCGTAGACTTAACTTCATCCTGGTAGGAGTCTGGTGGGGTCTGTTCCACAGACTTTGCAAAATGTAATAAGATGTTATGGTTTCTGCGACGTACAACACACCCTTTAGCGCTAGACTTATTGTAAAAATAACCGAGCTTTAAGCAGTTGATACAAAGTTTAACCTCTCTGGCCTTTGCATTCTTCTCAGCTACTTTCAAAGTCAAGTGCTTTTCACAACAATATACCACATGATTGCCAGTACATATCGCACAATTCAACTTGATTTCGGCCGTGCGACTGGTCAACACAGTTGACCTGCTTGCTCGATCAGAGTTCTTTGCCTTTGAACTGTCGGGCATTTGAAGCGCTTGGAATTGCTTCTCAATAATATGAGAAAACTTCCAACTGATTTAAGATCCCGGCGTGCCGTTAACGAATACTCATACAGGGCATGTGTGCTTGCATCAACCTTTTTCAGCAGAATTTTCATACGAGTAATGAACGGGTTCCGTGGATCCTAGTTAGCTCAAAATCAAGCTTCATACGGAAGGCGAGGAAGCACTTACTTGCGGGGGAGTATAAAGGAAGAATTCATATTGACCTACTTGCTAGTTGTAAGATACAACTGCAAGTCCCAAAGATTTCCAATGATATCGAGTTGTACGAAGGAGGGAGTTCTACGGACAGCGGTGACGAAGAGGAGGCTACCGTAAAGCGAAAAAAAGGGAACAAGAAAGAGGCCAATAGGGTTGCCAACTCAGGAGCCTACTTCTAAGGTATCAAAGATCCTTGAAGTGAGCAAGCTTGATTTTCCCCACCTCAAAAAAGTAGCAAAAATAGCTTCCTCCAGTTTTTTGGGCACCATACTCAAACTGGGTGGAAGCCCAAACATTGAGGGTAGTAAAGGGAAATCGAAGCCCTACCAGCCAAACGTGGCTGCTATCAAAAAAGAGAGAGTGTCTCCCATGATGTACTCTAGGTTTCACCAGAAGACTTTCAGGGATAGCGTTATAAGAGCATGCACACTAAATTCTGCAAAGGAGGCAGAGCTCAAAGTAAGCTTCTTACAAGCTTCGCTCTACCCTGAAATGGCTAACGATCATACCAGGCTATTTAATTTTTTGGAGTGCGCGAAAGTGGCCTCCTACACCTACACTCTACAAGGAGAGAGAAAATTGACTCTCTTTCTCAAAGTCGTGTACAGTTTGCACAATGAGAATGATGTCGTGGCTGAGCTGAAGGAACATTTCGGAGAAGATATCGAATCAACAAAAAGGGTCTCGAAGAAAACCTCTAGTAGGAAAACAGGACACTTTTTTGTTTCCAAACCAGATTTTAAAGTGAAGAAAGTGATGGACAAAAACTTTCATGTGTTTCCCCTCCCTATTCGCCCCTCAAAACAAAAAGTGTCAAACTTAGACCTGTTTTGAAAGGTTCTCATTAAGACCTTTCGTTTAACTGACTCGTATGGGGAGACCCCTTTTTAAGTACCTAATAAATTTTTTCTGTAGTTGAACTTTGAAGAGGGCACCCATTTACACCTACATGCAAAATTTGATATTTCTAGCTTATTTAGTTTGCGAGAAAAAGTGCTGTGACACACGGATGGACGGACGGACGGACGGACGGACGGACAGATGGACAGGCAGGACGCGATTTTAGTAGGGTTTTATAAAATTATTTTACAAAAACCCAAAAAGCTGGGTATTTAGGATTCACGTTCAAAGTATGTTTTCGTGTTGAATTCCATTAAACTCTTTGTTCTCAACATGTGTTCACTGGCTTCACGTTATAAAAGGAATGCTGTTCAAGAATACTTGCACGCCCATAGATCAAACTTCTCATTTATATCGGAAACAAGACTCAAAGAAAGACACAGAGTGCATCTAGGAAAATACAAGATCATTAGGCTTGATAATCCAGAGGGAATTCTTGGAGTTGCAACAGATCACAAAGATCACTTGAAAGTCCAAAGGCACTGCCTTCCAAGTCTGAAATGTATTAAAGCAGAAATCAAAGCTCCATGCTGGGAGGGTGACCTTTACGTTCGTGGGGATCTATGTTCGATATAGATATCCGTTGAGGGAACTCATTGACGACTTGGAAACTGTTCCAACTCTGTGCAAAAAACTCGATTTCTGTTCCATGGGAGGTAATTTCAATGCGAAGCGTCCCTCATGGGAAAATATAACATCTAATGGCTATGGAACAGCTACCTCTAACTCGGTTGAATTAAATCTGGATCTCATATTGATTGCCCCGAAAGAGTTTCTGTATTTTTTTCATTTTGAGAATGTGGTAACCTGTGGTTCTTAATGTATACAGGTGTGTTATCAGTGACTTCCAGATTCTGTCAGTTAAAGTTATTCACAGCTAATTTATCACTTCCCTGATATTCCCATATTATGCCCAAAAGAACACTTCAAGCTGTGGGATCCAAGGATAAAATGTTGATACCCTTAAGTATCTCTTTTAATCTTATTTTATCTATCCTGGGTTTCCGCTTAAAGTGCTTAATCTCATAATCTGATAACGGTTGAAAATTCAGTATTTTTGCTAAGTTATCAATAGTTATATCAGAGTTTGTGGAATTCAGGACTTTGATATGTAGTACACCGTGAAATGGTATAATAGCATTACCAACAAATAAACCTTCAGTATTTGCTTATGTTACTCAAAACCACATGGTCACAGTCAATCTTGACATTTACCGGTACCACGACATCCGATCTTGCTGATGATTTTATTTGTTTCACGTTATATTTGCTAAGTTCAATGGAAAAAATAGGTGTGCTCCCATGTCTATCAAAAATTCAAGTTTTTCAAGGGTTTTGTTAAATAATTTTACAAAACCCTGCTAAAATTGCGTCCTGTCTGTCCGCCCGTCCGTGTGTCACAGCACTTTTTCTCCCAAACTACTTAAGCTAGAAAGATCAAATTTTGTATCAATAATTATCTTTAGAAACCAGGAGCAAAAAAATGTTATAAGATAACTAAGGGGGGTCTCCCCATATAGGGAAGTGGCCTCCGAAAAAAAAAATTTCATTAAAGGTATCAAATGAAAGGTCTTGATGAGAGCTTTTCAAAACAGGTCTTAGTTTGACACTTTTTGTTTCGAGGGGCGCACAGGGAGGGAAAACACATGAAAAATGTGTGTTTGAGCCTGGGACCTTCGGCTTATGCGTCTCATGCTCTAACCAGTAGACCACACAGACGTGTTTGTTAATAATAGTATGATATTCGAATTTCACATTTTCCCCAATAAAATCGTATAGTTACCCTTAAACTCAGCAAAATATATAAATATTTAAGTAGTCCTACAAAAGATCCTTAAACTTTCCGAGTTTGATGAGAATCGAATGATATACACGGAAGTTATAGCCATTTGAATTTTTTCTAATTACAATAACAATAACACATGATTTTGGTATTTTCTGGACTTTCCATCGAATCAGTCACTGCAGTTGAAAATTGAAAAACAATGCATTTACTTTCAAACGTGCACATGTCTTTGACATATTTCTTGACTTTATTCGTTGCTGGTGACTACATTTCTGAGAAGCTGGGTACAAAACCCTTCTGACATGAGCGTAGATCTGTCTACTCGACTTGTTAAGAATGAATTTAATTTTTTGTGGTTCCCATCAAAACCAGTTTTTCATGGAGGTTTCCATTCTAAACCCTACCATGTCTGATTCTTTATTTATCAATGCAAAGTGTACATCAAGTAAATCTTTAGTGTCTTTGTAAACCTTCAAAAAATGCTTTTTTATATTCAATATATCTTCATCCTTTGATATATTATACAGTGTACAAAATTCATTATTAATTTTCTCAACCGGTTGTCGCATATTTTTGGAAGTTTCAAGGGTGTGTAATGTTCTCTATTCTATGTATATTCCCTACAACTCATGCTAGCATAAGAATGACTTAGTTACGAATTTTTCTCAATTTTGCCTATCTGTTCGCCACAACTCATGCTAGCATAAAAATGACTTAGTTACGAATTTAAGTATTTATTGATCTTAATATATTTTTTTTAACATACTTCTCTTTATATTTCTTATAAACTTCGCAATCAAAATACATATAAAAATAACTAATGCTGTGAATATTGACTGGGAGTACTGTTCCACGACGAACTCCTTAATCGTTGTTTGAGAATTTCCCATCACTTCTTCAGAGCCGCCAATTTCTTGATGAACCTCCTTTATTTCTCTCCGTATGCGGTGGAAATAAGTCCAATCAACTGCCTAATTTGCCGCCAAAATTGTACTTTTTTACCCGCTCTTCTTTTGCGCTTGATAACAATTTCTGGTGCTGGTGCCGTTTCCTTTGCCTTCACAGGTAGTTTCCGCCTATTTCGGTACACTTCAATGGTTAATTTCTTCGGCTTTTTTTGTTTTAAATCTTCAATAGGGGGGTTGCTTTGTATGTTGTCGCCTTTGATTCTTAACCCGCCGGAACGTACTCTTCCACCTCGATACTTTTGTTTTATATTCTCATCGGCAAGTGTTAAAAATTTGTTGAATAGCCGATCGAACTCTTCTAGATCAGAATGATCCATTCCACAAGCTGCAGCATCACCACATATTTATATTATGTATTTTGATAACCAAAATACGAGTAACCTATTTTATGCGTGACAGGTTTGAGGGCTCAATTTATTTGGATCGAGTTAAGCTCTGTGCACAAATTTCTAATGAAAAATAGAATGGTTTATGGAGTCTGTATTCTTTTTATAACGGGGCAACGTATAATGCTCCCGCTATGTCTTATTAAATGATAACGATAACAATTTGCTACCATTTTTAGGGTTTTACAAAATAATTTTACCAACCCTACTAAAATCGCGACCTGTCTGTCCGTCCGTGTGTCACAGCACTTTTTTTCGCAAACTACTTAAGCTAGAAACTTCAAATTTTATATGCAGGTGTAAAGTGGTGCTCTCTTCAAAGCTCAACTATAAAAAAAATTTACAAGGTATTTAAGGGGGGTATCCCCATATAGGGGAGTGGCCCCGGAAAAAAATTTCATTAAACGTAGCCGATATGGATATCAACTGAAAGGTCTTGACGAGAACTTTTCAAAACAGCTCTTAATTTGATATTTTTTGCTTCGAGGGACGCGCAGGGAGGGAAAATACACGAAAAATTTGTGCAACCCCCCCCTCACGATTGGAGACCTGTGATCCGAAAAATCTGAAAAAAATTATGGAGGTAGATGTTCATGAGTACAACAATAAAAAATACCTTAGAAGTCGAAAATCGCTCAACTTTGTTAATTATAGTATAATATTCGAATTTCACATTTTTCCCAATAAAATCGCATCGGTACCCTTAAACTGAACGAAATTCGATATTTAAGTAATCCTACTAAGGGTTCTCAAACTTTGTAAGTTTAATGAAAATATGATATACGAGTACACGGAAGTTATAGGCGTTTGAAATTTCTCCAACTATAACAACAATAACACATGATTTTGGTATTTTATATACATTCCATCGAATCAGTCACTGCAGTTTTGACTGGATCGTCTTGAAATTCTCAGTAAGGTCACTAACATTGATATTTTTGAGAATTCATGATTAGAGTGATTTTTGTTGGTTTACAAAAAAAAGGCGACCGTTGAAAGTAGAAAACAATGGATTTTCTTGCAAACGTGCACACCTCTTTGACGTATTTCTTGACGTTATTCATTGCTAGTGACTTCATTTCTGGGAAGAAGAAGAGGGTACAACACACTTCTGACATGAGAGAAGGTCTGTTTACCCAACTTGTTTCTATTCTTTTATAAAAAACAAGAAATCCCACTTTGAAATGCCCTTAAAAGGTTGAAATAAATTTTATGGAAGCAGTGCCTTATCATTTTTTCCCAAATCATTTTGTGATGGTGCAGATGTTAGAAGTATTTATGGTGAAATGGGGAAATTGATTTGGCAACGCTTCCATAAAATTTATTTCATCGTTTTTCGGGTATTTTAAAGTCGGTCTTCTTTTTTTTCTAAAAGATTTTTATTTCGCCTTCTTTAGCGGCAATTTTTTTATTTCAAACCTTTCAAAACTCAGTTTCTTGAATACATTGTAGCATTTACTCGTATATTAAAATATAATTTTTTACTGCAATGCAACAACCTCTACGGCTAAAATCTGTAGCGCTCATAGGAATTAACTTTAATTCTGGTACATTTAATACATGATCTCATCAGCGTCTACCTTGATTTTAGATTTCATTTAAATCCAATATGAATTGTAGATTTGAGAAATTTTCGAATATCGAACTTTGCCTAGCCGCCATTTTTATATTCTGACATGACAATTTTAAACAAATTGTTCGACTTTGGATTTTTTATTGAAGAGATTTATTCAATTCTGTGATAAAGCTCATCACAGAATTGAATAAATCTTTGTATAAGTTTTGGTAAGTTTGGTTCAAACCAAACCAAATTTTGTTATGTCCTATGTAGACTCACACATACAACCAACCACATACACACGTGTATATATTTATATATACATCTATACATATATATGCCTATATATATATATATATATATATATGTATATATATATATATATATATATATATATATATATATATATATATATATATATAGATATATATATCTATATATATATATATCGATATATATATCTATATATATATATATATATATATTTATATATACATCTATACATATATATGCATATATATATATATATATATATATATATATATATATATATATATATATATATATATATATATATATATATATATATATATATGTATCTATACATATATATATATATATATATATATATATATATATATATATATATATATATATATATATATATATATATATATATATATCTATATATATATATATATATATATATATATATATATATATATATATGTATCGACAAATGGTTATATGTATGTATATATATATATATATATATATATATATACATTATTTATATATATATATATTTATATATATATATATATATATATATATATTTATTTATTTATTTATTTATATATATATGTATATATATATATATATACATTTATATATATATATATATATATATATATATATATATACACATATATATATATAAATATATATATATATATATATATATATATATTTATATATATATATATATATATATATATATATACATATATATATATATATATGTATACAGGGTGGGCCAGAAAGAATAGCGAATTTGAAAAAATCATTAAAAAAAAACTAAGTACAATTTACGTACAAATTTTTATTTCTATAAAAATTGACATCTGGGAAATTCATTTCTTAAAAATAACGTCATCCAGGTGTAAACCATCCCGCTGCAAACATTCTTCGAATCTGACCCTCAAATTGGTAAAAACTCGCTGGCACATTGCACGGGGAATAGCTGCCATTTCTTCCCGGATATTGGTCTTCAACTGGTTAATCGTGGCTGGGTTATTGGTGTAGACTCTACTTTTTAGGTATCCCCACAAAAAAAAGTCCGGTGGCGTCAGATCCGGACTTCTACGAGGCCATGCAATGTCACCTCGGCGCGATATCAGTTTCCCAGCAAACATCTCGTTTACGACCGCCAAAGAGGCATTAGCTGTATGGCATGTCACGCCATCTTGTTGAAACCATGTCACACGATTATAGGCTTCAAATTGTTGCAGTTGTGGAAAGAAAAAATCCCTTAACATGGCTATGTATCGGTCAGAATTTACAGTGACAGATTGGCCTTGTTTTTTCGAAGAAGTAGGGTCCGATAATTCCGTTCTTGTTGACCTTGGGCGTCCTGCAGGCTTCTGTTTGAGAGTCGAACCAGTCTCTTCGAACTTTCTGACCCACGATCGAATCACACTTTCTTTCGGACACTGATTTAGGTCATGTAATCCAAACTCACGCCGAAATAAACGCCGAACAATAGCGCACGAATTGTGATTTTTGTAATAATGTTTAACGCAGAATGCACGTTGCGCTCCGGTGAAGTGATCCATCGCGACTAAATTTCCGAGAACCGAGCTACTTAACCCCACCACCCGCGCAGTCCCCCCTCTAAAGCTTCAAACGCAAGAGTGTTTTTAAAATCGTACGCCTTTCTGGCCCACCCTGTTTATATATATATATATATATATATATATATATATATATATATATATATATATACATATATATATATATATATATATATATATATATATATATATATATATATATATGTACATATATATACATATATATACATATATATGTATGTTTATATATATATATATATATATATATATATATATATATATATATATATACATATATATAATACATATGTCTGTATTTATATATGCCAACATAAAGTTCACTCCGCAATCAATCGCAAGAAATTTACTTAAAAAGATCCTTCTTAATCGTCTCACTCGTTCTCATTTATTCGATACCCATCGCCTTCGTTTTCAGTTACCTATGCCACCTAATTTTCATGAATGTTTGAAGAAAATTATACCCTATGGTTCAATGAAAACTCGGCTATGCATTTTCATCTTCATCTATAAAGTTATGATCCGTTATAGAAGGAAATGTGTCTCTTATTAGGTTGCGATTCTCGACAGTCTTTAGTATGAAAATCACTAATTTTAGATCTCTGGGCATATAATGTATACTATACTAGAAAGTAACGAACCAACTCTATAATTTGCAATCACTCAATCCTTATTATTTCTTCGGAGAGTCTTATAAATCCTATGTGTAACGTTTACGTCTAAGGATGTAAGAAGGGTCGTTTACTAAGCTCATCGGTAAGCAAAGAATGAATGCCGAAGAGAAGAGCATCCTTAAAATGTTCTCTCTAACTATTGTTGAATTGTATTTATGCTACATTTAGAATTAATTTATTGGTTATTCCCGGTAGAAATGATTGACTAAAATGAACCGTTTATTCAGAAAATAAAGAATACTGATCATGTTTACCATCCGTCAACAAAGGACTCAGTATCTCCATCAAATCCTTCAAGAGTGCCAACTAATTGGCACTTTTCGTACGAAATATCATTTGAATTCAATTTCTCCACATCAATGCATCATATTGAGCTGTTAATATCTACAGAGTCCTTGGAAGATTTACAATTCTGTTCTGATACGTTTTAGATCAATATGTTGTCCTTCATTTGAAGCCTCTATAATCAAAATCATTATACGCGTCGATCAGTTATGCTAAAAAATCGGGGTGAAAGTCGGAAATTTTTTAGTTTTAACGGTTAAAGTCCTCTACCGTTATTTGAAGTTTTTATCCTTTAAATGGGACCTTGCAAGAAGACAGACGTATCATTTGCCAAACAGATCTCTTCTATCTATCTCCAATCAAAAGTTATGCGTGAACATACATAACAACAAGTTGAGTAAAGAGACCTACGCTCATGTCAGAAGGGTTTTGTACTCAACTTCTCAGAAATGCGGTACGCAACGAATAAAGTCAAGAAATATGTCAAAGAGATGTACACGTTTGAAAAAAATTCATTGTTTTTCTATTTTCAACGGGCGCCATTTTGTTGCAAACCAACAAAATTCACTCAAATCATGAACTCCTAAAAATATTAATGTCATTGCCATTATTTGAAAATTTCAAGATCAAATCAAAACTGCAGTGACTGAAAAATTTCAAGCGGCTTTAACTTCCGTGTATATCATTCGATTTTCACCAAACTTACATTGCTTAAAGACCTTTTGTAGGACTAATTGAGTATCGAATTTCGTTCAGTTTAAGGGTACTTATACGATTTTATTGGGAAAATGTGAAATTCGAATATCATATTATTATTAACAAAATTGAGCGAATTTCGACTTCTAAGGTATTTGTTTGATACCCATATCGGCTTTCTTTGGGGAATTTTTTTTTTCGGGGGTCAGTCCCCTATATGGGGACCCCCCCTTAAATAGCTTATAAAATTTTTTTGTAGTTGAACTTTGAAGAGAGCACCACTTTACACCTACATGATTCATGGCGTGTGACAAGATACCATGTGAGTTACTAGCTGTGGATGTAGGACACACAATTTATGCATATTTATGTGCATACTAGTATGCTGAGCAATATGATTTGTTTTGGCCATATCAAATGTCCAACGTAAACTAACTTTCAATGGATTGCACCTGGAGATGTTGAATCATATGCAGTGATAATGTTTCGTTGTTTCATTTTTAGGATTTTTTTAAAATAATTTTTCAAAATCCTACTAAAATCGCGTCCTGTCTGTCCGTCTGTCCATCCGTCTAGTTCGTCCGTCTGTCCGTGTGTCACAGCAATTTTTAGGTGTTTGTAGGTGTAAAGTGGTGCTCTCTTCAAAGTTCAACTATCAATTTTTTTAATAAGTGGCTCCCAAAAAAAAAATCATGTAACGTAGCCGATATGGGTATCAAACAAAAGGTCTTGATGAGAACTCTTCAAAACAGGTCTTAAGCTGACACTTTTACTTCGCACAGGGTGGAAAAATTCAAAAAAATTCAATCCTGGATACGGCCATCTCAAAGGTCTCCATTAAGAAAACCCCGTCATGTTACTTTTATCGTGATTTACCAGAAGACATCTTGGAACTTCATTGTGAACGTAGCTGGCTTAGAAAGCAAGGATCTACCACCACAATTTAAATATGATCAACTGGGAGTGTGAACATATTCATCGAGCATTTCCTTGTCTCTAAACCAGAAGATCTCTAGGAGAATCAAACCTTTAGCTAATGAGCTATTTGAACAGGCCCTGAAATGTACCAAAACAGGTCTTTGTATGTTTCCTCATATCAATAGGATAAATGGCACAAAAAGGCTGCCTGGGGTCTTCACTAATGATTGTTTCATGCTCATCAATGACAAAGCTATTGCTGACTCTATGACAATTCGGATTTAAAAAAGCTCACCCCACGGTATATGTTATGGCCGTGCTCCAAGCTGATATAACGAGAAGTTGGCGCAACAATGAACTTGCTGTAGCTTGCCTGATTGATGTGAAAAAAGCCTTTGACTCTGTATAGATAAACTTTGGGTTTACAGCCCTTGTTGTAAAAATTAAAGGCAGCTTTATGAGGGGACGAATTGCCTTTGCGGTGGCTGCTGGAGCTAGTTGAGACCCATATTTGCATTGACTCGGGGGTCCCACAGAAGACTATATTAGGCTTATTTTTTTTCAACACATTCATCTCTAACGTCCCGGGCGTAAGGGATGAATACAAGCCCGTAATCCAGGTGAACCTCTTCACTGACAACTTGTTAGTGTGGTTATCTGAGCATAATTTGCGCGTTTCTAAAAATGGTTCCAAAAATACTTGGAATCTCTTACTTCATATTAAGGAAAATGGGAAGTCAAGGTAAATGCAAAGAAATGTGAATTAATTGTATTCAAGGACCGCCACAAAGTCTTTGGTCGTCATGCAAAAGGCATTTGTAACTCCAGGATTAAGTTGAATGGGGAGAGTACGCACTGCTCTAAGGAAACTAACTAGTTGTGGGTAGTTTTTGCAAGGAAAGCTATCTTCAGTGCTCACGTTGACAATGTTTTGAAAAAAGTGACTTATTTGTACTAACTTCCTGTACCCCTTTACTCGAAACGGCGAGCAAGCCAGTCAAGGTTTTAACCTATAAAACTTTGATTCATCCGATCATCACATATGCGGTGATGATATAGAATAGAGCTCCGAAAACATAATAGGGCAAAAAAGGATCAGTGGAGCGAAAAATCTTTCAGGCTTGCACAGGCCTATACAGACTAGAGGGCAGATGGTCCTATCCCAAGGAGGCATTGTACCAGGGTGTAGCAATGGAGCCAATCAAATCGTATGCGGAAAAGCTGGTGGAATCAGGAATCAAGAGAGACAAGGAGCAAAAGGCGGAAGTAGTTAGGAGAGTGATGGATACCTACTCAATGTATGCAGTAAACGAGTAGGTTATAAGGTATCTTAAGGAAATAATGTACATAATTTTAAGAAACTTAATTTTTAAAACCTACATTTGTTAAAGCTAATGAATATTAAACCAAACTTCTTATTATAATCTATCAATATTTGATAATGTTGTAGGTGCAAACATTTAAAAGTTTCGTTTTATCGATAAATTAATATTGCAAATTATGTGAAGTAAATGTTTTTTGAACTGTGGGAAAAATCCTAAGGCAAAACCCGTACGAACATTGCGTCTTCTTTTTCGTAGCACTACAGCCTCTCTTGGGTGTTCGTTTCTTGCAAATAGCGCCTCCAACTGTCTCGGTCCTTAACTGCATCCTCGAATTTTTAAATTCGAGTAGCGATGAACTGTCTTCGGGTCGGGCTAGCGTTTCCTTGGTTTCCCTACTGCTCTCCGGCATTCAATCCTCCCAGTGAATACATTTTCGATTATCAATTTTTCGTCCGTACGATTCATGTGCCCAGCCTATCACAGCCTCTACAGCCTCATAATCTTTGAGATCCCCGGCTCGTCGAAAATTTCATATAGCTTGTTTACGCGTTTTAAACAATAAAAAAAAAAAAACTTTAAATTTTAATACTTTATACGATGGCTTCGCGCCAATATTATTACAATTACCAAAAAGTTACAAATTATAATTAAAAAACTATTTGAAAATTATTGGCCTCGCGCCAAGACGACCGCCCGAAACCGCGATAATCGAACAACTCTCTAATTAGCTCAACATGATTAATTGGTGCGTTGAACTTTTCTGCTAACTCAGCTATAGAATTGCAAGTGAAAGAAATGCTGAATTCCAATAATTGCATCATTTCCCTCAATTGACTTGCGATTCGCATAGCTTTCAATCCTGAGTTAATGACCGCAGTCCATAGGTCACTCTATTCACTTCGATCATAATTGCTTGGTTGTTTAATTATGACCGAAGAGTCAGTGACCTATGTTCATTGACCATTAAATAGGAAAAGCGTAAGCGAAACGTTCAAACACATTCCCGGGGGGAACAAGGTTTAAGATAGTTACTACATTTTTTTTTCTTGGCGGGCGGTCATCCTTGAATGCGAAAAAAAAACAATCATTTTTCTATTAAATTAAAAATTACATGTCCACACATAATAATTTATACGTTAATTTATTTTGTTTTGTGCAAATTGAACTTATAGCATTGATGTTCTGCTCTCATTGTCGATGATAGTCGGAGTTGAGGTATGCGACCAGCTTCCAATTGTTCTATCCTCCAATGATAGATGGCTGATGAATGTTGGGGTAGATTGTTGTTGGCAAGTGCACACCCAAACTGCTCCAGCTACTAGAACAATCGAGACCAAGAAAACACCTGCGCCAATGGATATGTTGTAATTTGGACTATCAGCTTCCCCCTCAAGTACGTCTTCCAAATCGCGTTCCAGCTGCTGAATCTGGGACTCCTCAGGTTCTAACAGTGGTACCAATCCTTCCACTGGAAGTGCAGTCATAGTTGTACTTATGTCGTGAATGTTTACAATAGTAGCCTCTCCACTTGTTGTGATTGCACCAGTTATCGAGAAATTGGCAGTATCCACGGTACATCCATCAAAATTGACTAGGTTTACTGCGCTGGACAGCTTTGCTTCGGTATCGTTGCATTTTATCTTCACAGAATCCTTTCCTTTAACGTAAAGGACTCCGAGATTTGAACTCAATCGAAAGAAACGAGTGTCTTCAAGGATAGTGCGCCTGTTACACCATTGGTCAGGTTTGCTTACGTTTGATGCTATTGATGGGACTTTCATAATCTGTACTACATCGTAACAGTTTGGTAAAAACTCAATGGACTTTCCGGGATAAAAATACTTTTCATTGTCAGTGCTAGTAGCTATAAGCTGTACTGGTTGAGCATTCTCGAATATGTACGTCCACCAATGTGAGTTTGGGACGGCTACCACTGCTTTTAAATTGAATACAGTTTTATAAACGAGTGGAATAAGGTAACTGATGAGAACTTGTCCTTCCTTCACATCTATGACAATTGGGTTGACATTGAAGATTAACTTGTCTTCTTTTACAGTTGGGATCATAAGATCGGGTATGTGCTGGTTAACCTTAGCAACAAACTTTCTTAGCTCATCAATTGGGACTAAATTTTTTAGGTCTTCATGCTTGTCTGTTATTTCTATAATCAAAGACTTGAGACTCTCAGCGTATTCATTTATTTGTTGCTGCAAAGCAATTTCTTGTTGTTGCCGAACCACTTTTTGTAATTGGTCTTCAATTTGGTGGTATTCTAAATTGGTTATATTTAGCATCATCCCCGTAATTTTCGCAGTCTTTTCCTTGATTGAATTGATTTCATTATGCAGTTGAATATCCTCGTATCCGAGATACGTCACTGCGCCAGTCATCAATAACTGAGGAATATATTTGGCACCCCATTTCAAAACCCCCTTTGCTACCCCCGATGCCAGTGGTACAACCCATCGTTTCGAATATTTTTTACTGTAGTATTGTTGGAGCTTTATGCGGAGGTTGCCAAACTTGTCTTCAATGTTCGTTTTATGTGTGTCACAATAATTTCTAACCTGTTCTCTAATAAAGGCTTCGGAACAGAAGTCACTAAATTCTTTAACTTTTTCTTCGTTGAATTGTAATTCTCGTGTTATATTCAAAGAAGTATTCACTTGGAAATTTAAATCTCATGCTTTGATTTTCACCTCGTGTAGTTTGATATACGTCGTTTGATTGAAGACCTCGATATGTAGCGCATTTTCAGCGATTGTAGTAGCCGTAACTGTAAGGCAGCAAACTAGCGTGATCAAGAGATTTGAAAGTATGCTGCTTTTATTACGGGATCTTGTATTATATCTATGTCTCTCCGGGCTAGTTTCAGGGAATACATTTTCGTTAGTGGAGGACCTCATTGCCTGCATTTCCTCAGGGTGAAGGCTTGCCGTACAATTCTTGGAGGTAACTTTGGTGTCTTGATTTATTCTCTTTACATCGGAATCTTCTTCAGGTAGCAAAGGGACTAGGTTATGCACCGCTCGATGAACATAGTTTCTTGTAGGAGTCTTAAGGCCCACCTGGCGAACTACTCCTTTAGCGTCAGGGTAAATTTCGATTACCTTTGCTTTTCTCCACTGTAGTGGTGCATTTCCAGATTCTTTTATTAGAACCAAATCTCCTTCGTGTAGCTGTCGGCCAGGTCGTTTCCATTTGTACGTTTTCTGGAGATGACTAAGGTATTCGTTCTGAAATTTTTCCCAGAAATTACGCTGTAGATCCTGAACTTGAAGCCACTTCTTGGTAGCTGGCAACTCTTCCCGCATTCCAACACCCATTGGTGGGGCTATAAGGCTTCGCTGTACTATGAAATGTGCAGGAGTCAGACACTCAAAGCAGTCTCTATCTACTTGTATAGGGTAGAGTGGGCGGCTGTTTAATATTGCTTCCCAAGCGCAAACGGCCGTATGAAATTGTTCATATGTCAAATTGTTTACTGAGGGTATTCGTTTAATAAATTTTTTCAGGCTCCCCACAGCTGCTTCAAACAATCCCCCGAAATGGCTAGCTCCCGGTGGATTGTGAAGCCACGTTATTTTTCGAGGGGCTGGTTTCTCCTCAGAGTCCGCTGCTATTTTTCTCCATGCCTCGGCAAGAACCTTCACTGCGCCGGTTAAATTGGTAGCGTTATCGGATCGCACATACAAACGAAAACAACGATGTAAACCTTCATAGGCTTAGCGAATTTCAGTGGGCTTGACTTTAATTGGAAGGGGCCGCAAAGATCGGTTCCTACATTTTGGAATGTATATGACGGAGTCACCGTTTCAGGATGTAAACTTGACATTGGAGGTTCTATTGCTTTCGCTCTCAATTTGGTACACAATATACATGCCCTTAAAATTTTCTTCACTTGCTGCTGCAAGGCAGGTACATGAAATGTTTCACGGATTCTGGTAGCGGTGATACTATTTCCGCAGTGACTATAGTCAAGATGCACCTGCGTGATTAACAAATCTACTAAATGACATTTACCAAGAATTATAGGATGCTTTTGCTGATATGTCAGGCTTGCATGCTCAATCCTGCCTCTCGCGCGAAGAACACCACTCTCCTTATCAATAAAGGGTTGAAGAAATGATAGCCAATGTCTATGCTCCACAGGCTTTCCTTTACGAATTTGATTAATTTGCGTACTAAATAGTACGTGTTGTTGGCATCGGATGATGGCATTTTCGGCATATTTAAGCTCTGCTACAGAAAGAACGCCTTTGGTTTTATATTTCCAGCGCAAGCATCTTGCAACCGAGTTTACAAGTCTACGCCATGATGAAAATCTTTCGATGAAATTCGCGTCTATCTGATACTCTTCTATGGATTTGACAGCAATAAGTGAAATTATCTCTGCATTTGTTGTGAAATTAATCTCGGGCAGATCTCCTTGGAGAAATTTTGGACCTTTAAACCAAAGCAAGTACCGGATGAATGCATCTGGGTTCAATCCTCTTGAACCGCAGTCTGCTGGGTTATTTTCCGAACGAACATGATGTAGATTTTCCGGCGCTAAGACTTTCCTAATTTTATCCACTCTTCTTTTGACAAACTTATTATCAATGTCTTTTCTGCTGCGAACCCAATGAAGGGCTACTGATGAGTCGGTGTATGCTCTGAAGATCAACGGTATGTTCCCAAAGCTTTTCTTAACTTCACCATACAGTTCGGTAAGCAGCAGAATGCTCTCGAGTTCCATTTTCGGAATAGTATTTTCTTTCGATTCTTTGTTGGTTTTTGTTTTGAGTGGCGTGACCCTTCCTTTTGCTGCGATCAATCGCACTATGTACCCTTCACTGCTGGCTTGCCTACTATATATAACTGCGGCATATCCATCTCCGGATGCATCACTAAATCCAATTAATAGTATTGCCTTCGTTGGATCAGTAGTCCCCATCCATCTGAGAATTCGCACATCATTTAAATTCTCTAGTGTAGCGAAAATTTTCTGAAACTTATATTTGCAAGCTGCGTCTATTTCTTGATCCCAATCATAACCTTTTTGCCAGAGCTGTTGGATTTCTATGCGTAGTTTCATTATGACAGGTAAAAGCCATCCTATCGGGTCATATAATGATGCGGCAATACTAAGGATCTCTCGTTTAGTATATTTGACTGATATGGGTGAACGTATTAAATAGAAAAAATAGTCTGCATCCCAATTGAAGTGCAACCCTAATATTTTAGTACTATTGTTGTTCCTCTGGATATCAATATATGAGCCAACTTGCTTCTCCTTCCGAACCTTTTCTAGTACGGTTGGATGATTGGCTACCCATTTCGTTAGCGACATCTTTGCCTTTTCTAATGTCGATTTCTTGTGCTCCGTACAAAAGGTCATCCATATAGAACGCATTCTCAATTATCCATTTCGTCTCCTCATCTGGATAGTTGTCATGAGCGATTTGGTGTAAGGTGCGGATTGCCTGCCATGGAGCGCTGTCGAGTCCATATGTAACGGTCGTTAAGTGGTACTCTTCGAGCGGTGCTTCCAAGCTTATCCTCCACAATATTCGAAGTTTTTGCTGATCTTCATTGAGGAGATGAATTTGCCTATACATTTTAGTAATGTCACTGGCAAACACATATCGAAATCGGCGAACTCTGGTAACTATATGAAAGATATGGGTTTGTAATTTTGGACCTGGATGAATGCACTGATTTAAGGTAACACCGTTACTGGACGCACTAGAACCATTAAATACATTTCTTAGCTTCGTGGTAATTGCATCCTCTCGGAAGACACTCAAATACGGTATGTAAAAAACTTCACCGCTGATATTGCATTCATCTTCCTTTGCGACCTTTCTCATGTGTCCCAAGTTTAGATAGTCAATCATGAAGTCGTCTGACAGTTTTTTATGTGTATGGCTCAACGACCATCTTTTTTCTTGACGAAGAAACTGCTTAACTGCTATATAGTATGAGTTGCCCAACTTTGGTGCATCTTGTCGCCATGGTGTAGGTACCACATATCTTCCATCTTCGAGTCGGAAGTGCTTCTCTTGGTAAAGTTTTTCACACTCTTGGTCATTTACTGCTGCCACATCATCTTGATTCAGCGGCATGTCCCAAAATTCAAGTAAGCTTTTTTCCATTTCAGCTAAAGAAACATAGGTGGAAGCGACTCTAGAAACTTTGTTTTCGGCTGGTCCGGATACAATCCATCCCAATTTAGTGTTTTGGAACAAAAACTTGTCAAGTACTTCTACACCTTCTTTAAAGAGTAATGGTAGAACATTGGAACCTAACAGAACTGGAACATGAGCGGGATTGTTAAAAGCTGGGTCCGCTAGCTGCTTTCCTTTTAATGTTCTACCGATTTTGCTTGGAATATTCGGAAGTTTGCCTTTAGTGATTCTTCTGACAACCAACGCTTTTGTGTTAATTATGGAGTTTTCTGCATCATCCAGTTTTACTTTTAAGCATACGACAGCTGTTAAATTTTCGGATGATACTCCTCCCACCCCGAATACTTCAACGTTAGTGCGTTTCTTCTTTAAGCGCAACTTTTGCACCAAATTTTCGGTTATGTAACTACTTTGGCTTCCTTGGTCTACTAAACAGCGCACTGATATTGTCGTTCCATCGGCTGTGACAAGCTTTGCGATCGCAGTGGGCAGTACTGTGGTTGAAGTCGACATATCTGTGCCGTTTTCACAAAAATTAGGACTCACTTGAACGAGCTCTGTGATGGGATCCTTTTGCTTGGCAGTTAAATGGGAAGTTGGAACAAAGTGATGGTGCATAATAGCCAAATTGTTCTCTTTGCAAATATCTCACTTCAAAGTTGATCGCTTTTTGCATGGATTTTTGAAATCAAACTTATGCGCTATGCAGTAAATGCAAACTTTAAATTGGCGAAGAAGCTTTTCTTTGTCAGTGGTTTCCAGAAATTGGGAACACTTTATAGTGTAATGCGGTTCAAAGCAAACAAAGCACTTCAGCAATTTTTTTCCTTTTGTGTTCGCTTTTACTTTTTCTGCATTTGGGTTTGTTTTTTCAGCCTCTTCCTGCATTAAGTACGTATGCTCTTTCCTTTGTTTGCTCTAAGCGGTGGGACTAGATTGGAGGCCTAGCAGAGTACAACTTTCTATAGTAGATGAAAGTATAATGTACTTATTTTCTAGGAACCAATCTAAATCATCAATATAAACTGGAGCACGTGGGTCCCTCAAGGAAGCATCAAATTCTCGCTTTGTCTTCAAATCCATTTTTCTAGTGATCACAAAAGGAATAAATGGTACACCTTCTCTAGCATCAAACCCTGCCTTCAGTAAGTTCTGTGTTACTGACCGCATGATGTCTAGCGCTTTCCCTATGGACTAAGCGTCGTCTTGACAAATTTGGGGAAGATCAATAAGGGTTTGAATCTCTTTTTCTATAAGTGCGCGACGGCTACTATATCTTCGGTTAAGCAAGTCCCAAGCATGGCGATAATTAGCTCCGTTTACTCCTAAGTGCTCAATCACTCTCTTAGCGTCTCCCATGAGCTTGCTTTGTAACATCATGAGACGTTCTGCTTCTCCAACATCAGAACCTTCATACACCGAATTGAAAATATTGCGAAATGTTTCGAACTGTCGAATATCACCCTCAAACTGTGGTATTTGCGGAATTGGGGGTAATGGACGCAGATGGTAATTGCGATTCCATGTCAATGGGTAAGCGTCATAATTTGGAAACCGAGTACCATCAATATTGTGGATGAATTGTCCTTGAGGTGAATATCTCGGAGGGTTTGTTTCCACTCCGTTTTCATAGTCTTTAAAAACACTCCGATCGCGTGGCGTCGCGCGCAGTACGCCATTTTCCCCTCGATACGGCTCATAAGTTGGCCAGGAATAATTATGGTACGGATTATCTCCCAAAAAATTTGCCGACCGTCCCCAACTCCGCTCTTGTCTTAACAGGGCACTAAATTGACGGCCATTTTCATGCTCATCCTCTTTGAATGTTGTTTTCCGAAGAGATCCGTCGCACACAGTCACATTTTCCGCATTTCTCGAAATTTTGGGAATCGCACCGGTAGAAAGAGAATCGCTATGTTTTTTGGGCACATTTTCTACAGCTGATGCATCTGCTTCCTTGCTACTATTTTGTGCAACTTCCTCTATTTCTGCTCCATCCACAGTTTTTCCACTAGCTTCATCCTGATCGCTCAGCAGTCCCGGATGAATCCTTTCGATAAATTTCTTTGCCCGTTGGTAAACTTCTTCTAATAATTTATGTTTGTTGTTCTGGAAGTATGGTGTACCTTGCGCCTCATGTCTTCCCATTAGCACTTCATGGCAGTTGAAGAATTCCCTTCTCAGCACTTTTATCTCCTTCCAGCTCTCTATGAATTTTTCCTCTGTGCGCTTTTCCTTTCTGAGCTAGCACAGGGACTCCCGAATGTCCTCGATGGCATAAGCCCGCCTTTGTTGATCCGCAATCAGCTGGTCAATATTTATTTGCTCCATAATATATATGATTAAAATCAATTACCTGAATGAATATTCCCAATTATATGTCCAATAAGCAATTTATTGTCACTTACGCACTTTGTCCACAAAGTCACTAAATTACCACAAAAAATATGACAGGACAGCTTGGTTAACACAGTTCATCAAATTCACTCTAATTAAAGTTATGGGTTTTCACTTCAGGGGAATATCATTGAAACTTTGTTTAAAGTATAAGTATAGTGAACTTTCACTAAATTTATCTGGCGAATACTAATTCACCAACGTTATGAGTTTAATTATTAATAGCGAACTTTCACTAACTAGTTAAGTTTTGCTCGACGGACCATTAATGTTTACGCGTTTTAAACAATAAAAAAAAACAACTTAAAATTTTAACACTTTATACGATGGCTTTGCGCCAATATTATTACAATTACCAAAAAGTTACAAATTATAATTAAAAAACTATTTGAAAATTATTGGATTCGCGCCAAGACGACCGCCCGAAACCGCGATAATCGAACAACTCTCTAATTAGCTCAACATGATTAATTGGTGCGTTGAACTTTTCTGCTAACTCAGCAATGGAATTGCAAGTGAAAGAAATGCTGAATTCCAATAATTGCATCATTTCCCTCAATTGACTTGCAATTCGCATAGCTTTCAATCCTGAGTTAATGACCGCAGTCCATAGGTCACTCTATTCACTTCGATCATAATTGCTTGGTTGTTTAATTATGACCGAAGAGTCAGTGACCTATGTTCATTGACCATTAAATAGGAAAAGCGTAAGCGCAACGTTCAAACACAACTTTTCTGCTAACTCAGCTATGGAATTGTATATGTATATATATATATATATATATATATATATATATATATATATATATATATATATATATATATGGAGTGCAAATTAAAGGCGATATTCATTGATAGTGAAGACAGTTAAAATATAAGTTTATAGACAAGTCAAAAATAACATTTTGATTAATTTTTGTAAAATAGTGAAAGTGATTGTGCATTCTTAGTAAATAACCTCTTTTAACTTAATTTAAAAGGCAGTGCGATTTCACTTTCCCGGATCATTAAAATTATCTGCCGTGAACTATAACACGCGACTATATATATGAGTATATGTATATATATAAATATATATATATATATATATATATATATATATATATATATATATATATATATATATATATATATATATATATATATATATATACGAGTATATACATATATATATATATATATATATATATATATATATATATATATATATATATATATATATATATATACGAGTATATATATATATATATATATATATATATATATATATATATATATATATATATACGAGTATATATATATATATATATATATATATATATACGAGTATATATATATATATATATATATATATATATATATATATATACTTGCATATACTACTGTCGCAATTGTTTTCACAACAATTAAGAACACCAACAAAATGAATTTACTCGAAACCACGAGAACCTAACAAGCATGAACAACATCTGAAAGTGAGTCACTGCTCCATTCATTCATGCTGGAATGCTCCCACTAATCCACCAATGTACGAGAACTGAGTTGAATGATTAGACACCCTATATAAAGGCGAGCTGAATGAATGGGGGGGATCATTCATTCGACCGCGATAAGAACTGCGATAGTGTGTGGGAAGCGATATTGTTCGAGTAATAGAAAAGTGATTTTCGTAATAGTGAAGTGATTTAGAAAACGATTGCGATAAGAAATTTATGGACAAGTGTTAGATTTTTAATAGTGAAAATTAAAATTAGTGAAAGTGTGAAGTTGATCATCGTGCATTTTTGTAATTAAATAAACTCTCTTAACTTAAATTAAAAGACATTGCGTTTTCACTTTCCCGGAACATTAAAATTATTGGCCGCGGACCAAAACACGCGACAATGGTGTCAAGAAGTGAGAAAGAAAATTTTGGAAGTGAAAACGTTTAAACATTTTCAAAGTGCACAATAGTGGAAACTGGTGGAAAAATTGCCGAAACAATAAAAATGCCAGGAAATTTACATCTAAAAATTAATCAATTGAGCATATCGGAGCTCAAAGAGGAGTTGCAACAGCGAAATCTGGCCACGCAAGGTACAAAGGCCATACTGATTGCACGCTTGCGTGACGCGATCGCGTCGGAAGGCGTGAATCTGGATTCGGGTGAGCTCTCTGACGGGGAAAAAGGCGCAGAAGGTGGAGAAGTAGAAACACCAAAATCAAACGAGCCAGAAACTGCGCTAATGCAAATGTTAATGCTGATGTCAACCAGTCTAACTGCGAAGCTAGATAAACAATCTGTGGAGCTAAATGAACAGTCATCTAGTCTCACTGCGAAGCTAGATGAACAATCCACGAAGCTAAATGAACAATCAGCGAAGCTAGACCAACAAACGTTCGACATCAAGGCAGACATCGCACAGAAGTTGGAGAAACAGTCAACTGATTTGAAGGCAGATTTGGAAAAACATTCTACCGAAATAAAAGCAGAGCTCAGTAGTCTCAACAACCAAATTAAATGCGTCGAGGAAAATGTATACCAGGTCGAGGAGAGAGTCAACCATGAGATCAGCCAGGTCGAGGAGAGAATCAACCATGAGATGGAAAACATGAAAAAAGAATTGGAAGTAGCGAAGGCAGTAGTAACCACTTCACCAGCCCCACTTATAACCGCAGCGCAAAACACATCCAGAATTGTGCAAGCACCAATATTCGATGGGCAAACAGTCTGGAGTATTTACAAGACCCAGTTTGAAGCTGCCGCAAGGGCAAATCACGAGCAACTGCATTAATTCTTGCTCTAAGAGGCCCAGCTGCTGAGCTGTTGCCGACGACCCCGTTGAATTGCGCTCAAACCCGAATGCTATAATGAATGCGTTATGGAGACGATCATCTGAAGCAGATTTACCGGGCACAGCTACGGCATCGGATGCAGAAGTCTGGCGAAACCTTACAGCAGCTAGCCCAAGACATTGAGCGACTGGCACTTTTGGCTTATCCAGCCTACGACCCAGAACATCGAGATGATGCAGCAACAGAAGCATTCATCAGCGCCTTAAAGGACCAGTAATGCAACAAGCTGTGCGATTAGCTCAAGAGCAAATGGTTAAGGACGCATTGATTCATAGCCTGAACTATGAGGCAGCAAAAAATGCGACTCGTAGCACAGCCTGGCTCCATGAGGTAATGGCAAACGAGTGCAGGTGTGAGCGCATGGAAAATGAGCGAGAGCCGCATGTAAATGGTGCGCCTAGATGCTGGATTTGCGGAGAGAAGGGGCACCTGCAAAGAGACTGCAACAAGCAAAGAAAACGGAGCTATTGTCCGGGATGGTGGAGATCCAGACCGTGTCAGGAGCCTAGAATGGAGGCCCATCAAACTGCAAGCGCCAACTTTGTGGGGCAGAGGTTAGCTAGGAGGATTGACGCCCTCAGCAACACCATCACTGTGTCAAGACTACATCGTGGAGATGCGGACTTATGCCTTCCGGGTCAAGTTGACGGAGAACACTGCACCATAACAATCGACACTGGTGCAACCCGATCGATTATCCGACCAGGCCTAGTTAGACAGCAACAACTTCACAAGGGCAGAATTTTCGCACTACGCACAGCTATGGGAGAAACTGCACCTGTTCATGGAGAGGTCAACCTCCAGATACAGTTGGGAGACCTTGTGTTCTGACATAATTTTCTGGTCGCGAACATTATGGATGACTGCATTCTCGGAATGGATTTTCTGCGACCACATGGAATCACGTTGGATTTGGGCAAATGTGTATTGAAATGGCAGAATGTCGAAGTACTGATGGAGGATCCCAGCGTCCAAATTCCCAAGATGAATGTAGTGGTATATACTGACACTGATGTACCCAATTCTTCCGAAAGCATTGTATGGGCCAAGCTTGATGGTGATTCTGGAGACCACCGATCTTATCTGATAGATCCAACGAAGACATCCGCATTGCGCAGTTTGATTGTAGGACAAAGCCTTGTAAGATCTTTAAGGAACGGATATGTGCCAGTTAGAGTTTTTAACACCACAGACTCAACCACGAGCATCAAAGCGGGAGAAGTCATCGGCAGCTGCCAGCCTGTTTCCACCATCACCTCCTTGGAAGCCACTCACGACCATCATTGGAAAAGGAGGCAAGACACAGACAAAGCACGGGAATCCACGTCTGCCATATTGAAGCAAGTCAAATTGCCAGTGCAGCTATTCAAACGAGCCTCTGATCTGGTCACCAAGTACAGTGGCATCTTCTCAACAAGCCCGGATGACCAAGGCCGAACGAGTATGGTAACTCACGTCATAGATACACAGGGAGCCAAGCCGATTCGATAAGCACCGAGACGTCTCCCTATAGCCAAACAAGGAGAAGTGAGCGCGCTGATCTCGGACATGGAAAAACAAGTCGTTATTGAACCTTCTGTCTGTCCATGGGCCGCGCCTGTAGTTCTAGTAAAGAAAAAGGATGGTAGTACTCATTTTTGTGTCGACTATAGGAAGCTTAACAACGTCACTAAGAAAGATTGTTACCCACTCCCACGCATCGACGCAAAATGGTTTTCTACACTCGATCTCAAGAGTGGCTACTAGAAGTAGAAATCGACAAGAAGGACCGAGAGAAGACCGCATTTTCAGTTGGGACCGGATTATGGCAATTTGTGGTGATGCCGTTTGGGCTTTGCAATGCTCCAGCTACTTTCAAACGCTTGATGGAATACGTGCTACGTGGTCTAACCTGGAAAACCTGCTTAGTGTACCTAGATGACATCATCGTCATCGGGAGAACGTTCGAAGAGCATATGCGGAACTTAGAAGAGGTTTTCTCTCGATTGCGGCTGGCAAATTTGAAACTTAGTCCCGACAAGTGTACCCTTTTCGCAGCTGAAGTAAAATACCTGGGACACGCTGTATCAGCAGAAGGGGTCAAAACAAACCCTGGGAAAATTGAAGCCGTAAAACTACGAAGTTTTCTGGGTCTGGCAACCTACTATCGAAGATTCGTCAAAGACTTTGCCAAAATAGCTAAGTGTCTCCATCAGCTAACCGAAAAAAATCGTCCGTATGTCTGGAATGAACAACGCCAGACAGCCTTTGAGACCCTGAAGGGAAAGCTGTGCGAATCACCCGTGCTGGCGTATCCGAAACCGGAAAAATGTTCTTTCAAAAAGTGAGAGGAACTACTGTGTGACCAGGAAGGAGCTATTGGCTATAAGAGAGGCCACCAAGCAGTTCCACAAGTACCTATATGGCCAGAAATTTGTTCTTCGAACGGACCATGCATCACTGAGATGGCTGCTCAACTTCCAGAACCCCGAGGGACAAGTTGTGAGATGGATTGAAAGATTGCATTCATACGACTATGAATTTGTTCAGAAATGCTGACGGCCTATCCCACCGTTCATGTCCAGCTAACTGCAAGCATTGCCGACGGATTGAGGAAAAGGAACCGCCCGTTGATCTGCGATTGATAACGGCCGAATTCGATGAAGGTTGCTCACCGGAGGAGATTCGAAATGCCCAGTTATCAGATGAAAACATCGGACCATTGCTCGTATGGAAGAAGACGACTGGGCGGCCTGATTGGAAGGACGTTTCAATGCATGGCGCAACCCTGAAAAGCTATTGGGCACAATGGAACTCCCTTCAGGTGAAGGGTGGCATACTTAAGTGGAAATGGGAAACGGCGGATAGCAGCTCCTATAGGATGCAAACTTTACTACCCAAAAGCCGAATCCACGATGTGGTTAAGGAAATGCATGAAGGATCCTCGGGAGGCCACCTTGGTGTTAACAAGACCTTAGCGAAATTGCGGGAAAGGTTCTACTGGCTCCACGCTCGAGAAAACGCAGAGGACTGGTGCCACAGATGCACAATTTGCGCTTCCGTCAAAGGCCCAAAGCGACGACTGAGAGGACAAATGCAAACCTATAACGTGGGGGTACCGTTTGAAAGGATTGCTGTTGACATCGCAGGACCCTTTCCTGAATCTGAATGGGGAAATCGATACACGCTGGTTGTAGCCGATTATTTCAGCAAGTGGCCCGAGGTCTACCCCATTCCCAACCAGGAAGCAACTACTGCAGCTGAACAGCTAGTGTTAAATTGGGTCAGTAGGTACGGTGTACCCCGCGAACTACATTCGGATCAAGGCCGAAACTTTGAGTTATTAGTTTTTAGCGAAATATGCGAGCTGCTGGGAAAATTTTTTTTTGAGGGGTCACCTCCCTATATGGGGAGACCCCCTTAAACTCCTTTGAAAAATTTTTCCGCCCTTGAACTTTCAAGAAGTCACCACTTCTAACCTGTCCACAAAAGTTCATTGCAGTAGCTTCTATAGTTTCGGAGAAGAAGTGCTGTGACAAACAGACGGACGGACGAACGGATGGACGGACGGACGGACAAACGGATACAGGTCATGATTGCAATAAGGTTTCGTATTTTAGTACAAAACCCTAAAAAACTGCAAGGTCAGGTCAGAATGTCAACATGGAGCCTAGGAAATGTTCATAATTTCGAAAGCTTCTTGAAGCTACAGTTTTTAATGGATTTATATGAAGCCTAAAATCAAGATGAGATATTGGACTAAAGTGTATCAAAACAGAATTCGGATCATATGGACCCTGCAGATTTAGCAGTTGTCGATTTCGCAATGTATTCGTGAAATTAAATTTTGATATCATATATGCAATATATTCAAGAAACTAAAGTTTGGTAGATTTTTAATTAAAAAATTTGCCACCTAAGAGGGTGGGTTAAAAACTTTTAGAAAAAAAGGAAACCGACTTCAAAATGCTCTGAGAAGAATGAAATAAATTTTTTTGGAAGCTGTTCCAAATAAATTTCTCCGTTTCAACTAAAAATTTCCAACATGTTGACCATCACAAAAGAAAAAGGAAACAAGTTGGGTAGACAGACCTATGCTCATGTCAGAAGGGTTTTGTACTTAACTTACAAAATGCAGTAACCAGCAACGAATAAAATCATGAAACATGTCAAAGACGATTTTATTGGAGAAAATGTGAAATTCGAGGATCATACTATTATTAACAAAGTTGAACGAATTTTGACTTCTGAGGTATTTGTTATAGTTATACCCATAAATATCTCCTTTGATAATTTTTTCAGATTTTTTAGATCACGGGTGTCCATTCGCGAGGGAGAAAACACATTTTTCATGTATTTCCACCCCTGTGCCCCCACTGAAGCAAAAACTGTCAGTTTAAGAACTGTTTTGAAAAGCTCTCATAGAGAACTTTCAGTTGATACTCATACCGGTTACCTTTCATGAAATTTTTTTCAGGGGCCACTCCTCTGTACTGTAATCATCGATTCATGGCCTATTTTTTGAATCTTAGAATGGTTACAAAGCCCTCTTGCTAGGAGCTCTCTCCTGCCTCCTCGACTTGTTTCAATTGTATCTACTCATCTTCATGATACCTATCACTCCTGAAATTTTCATGCAAGTGGTAGCAAAGCTGTAGTGTCTAAGTCGGTAAAAAGCGCATATGGCTCCATAGCCATATGTTTCCATAGTAATACAGGGCATATTGCTCCATAGTAATACAGGAAAATTCAAATCGCTATAACTTCGTTAAATACAATTCGATCTTTATGAAACATTCAGAAAAGATCAACCTTATTAATAATCATCGCTTTGCTAAATTTTATCGAGTTTAAAGGTACCGTTTAGATTTTATTCAAGAAAACACAAAATCGATAAATCATACTATTGCTAACAAAGTTGAGTGAATTTCGACTTCTCATGCATTTGTTGTTGTTGTACTCATTAAGGCCTACATTCATGATTTATTTCAGATTTTTCGGATGGAACGTGTCCAATCACGAGGGGGGGTACGCGAAAAGTTCATACATTTCCCCTTCCCCTGCCCCCCTCGGTACTTATAAGGCAATTTTAAGGCTTGTTTTGAAAAGATCTCATTGAGACCTTTTCAATGACACCCCACTCGACTACCAATGGTGAAATTTTTTTTTGAGGGGTCACCTCCCTATATGGGGAGACCCCCCTTAAACGCCTTTGAAAAAATTTTCCACCCTTGAACTTTCAAGAGGTCACCATTTCTGACCTTTCTACAAAGTTTCATGGCTGTAACCTCTACAGTTTCGGGGAAAAATTGTTGTGACATACAGACGGACGGACGGATGGACGGACGGACGGACAGACGGACAGACGGACACAGGTCGTGATTGCAATAGGGTTTTGTATTTTAGTACAAAACCCTAAAAACTGATAGGGCACCGCTTCCATAAAACTTATTACATCCTTTCTGGGGCATTCGGAAGTCGGTTTTGTTTATCCGCTTTTAGGCTTCTGTAAAATAATTTTACAAAACCCTACTAGTTTCGCGACCTGTCTGTCCGCCTGTCCGTCCGTCCGTCCGTGTGTCATAGCACTTTTTCTCGCAAACTGCTTAAGCTAGAAACATCAAATTAGATTAATGAAATAAAAATTAAAATTCCCTTATTGACCACAAATATTGATTTAGAATAAAAAAACCAAGAGTTTGATGGTAAGAAAACGATTTCTAGGGGTTTTGTACTAAAATACAAAACCCTATTGCAATCACGACCTGTGTCCGTCTGTCCGTCTGTCCGTCTGTCCGTCTGTCCGTCTGTCCGTCCGTCCGTCTGTATGTCACAGCACTTTTTCTCTGAAACTATAGAGGTTACAGCCATGAAACTTTGTAGAAATGTCAGAAGTGATGACCTCTTGAAAATTCAAGGGTGGAAAATTTTTTCAAAGGCGTTTAAGGGGGGTCTCCCCATATAGGGAGGTGACCCCTCAAAAAAAAAGTTTCACCATTGGTAGTCGAGTGGGGTGTCATTGGAAAGGTCTCAATGAGATCTTTTCAAAACAAGCCTTAAAATTGCCTTATAAGTACCGAGGAGGGCAGGGGAAGGGGAAATGTACGAACTTTTCGCGTACCCACCCCCCCCCTCGCGATTGGACACCTTCCATCCGAAAAATCTGAAAAAAAATCATGAATGTAGGCCTTCATGAGTACAACAACAAAAAATACATGAGAAGTCGAAATTCACTCAACTTTGTTAGTAATAGTATGATTTATCGATTTTGTGTTTTCTTGAGTAAAATCTAAACGGTACCTTTAAACTCGATAAAATTTAGCAAAGGGATGATTATTAATAAGATTGATCTTTTCTGAAAGTTTCATAAAGATCGAATTGTATTTAACGAAGTTATAGCGATTTGAATCTCCTGTATTACTATGGAGCAATACGCCCTGTATTACTATGGAAACATATGGCTATGGATCCATATGCGCTTTTTACCGACTTAGACACTACAGCTTTGCTACCACTTGCATGAAAATTTCAGGAGTGATAGGTATCATGAAGATGAGTACATACAATTGAAACAAGTCAAGGAGGCAGGAGAGAGCTCCTAGCAAAAGGGCTTTGTAACCATTCTAGGATTCGAAAAAATAGGCCATGAATCGATGATTACAGTACAGAGGAGTGGCCCCTGAAAAAAATTTCATGAAAGGTAACCGGTATGAGTATCAACTGAAAGTTCTCTATGAGAGCTTTTCAAAACAGTTCTTAAACTGACAGTTTTTGCTTCAGTGGGGGCACAGGGGTGGAAATACATGAAAAATGTGTTTCTTCCCTCGCGAATGGACACCCGTGATCTAAAAAATCTGAAAAAATTATCAAAGGAGATATTTATGGGTATAACTATAACAAATACCTCAGAAGTCAAAATTCGTTCAACTTTGTTAATAATAGTATGATCCTCGAATTTCACATTTTCTCCAATAAAATCGTCTTTGACATGTTTCATGATTTTATTCGTTGCTGGTTACTGCATTTTGTAAGTTAAGTACAAAACCCTTCTGACATGAGCATAGGTCTGTCTACCCAACTTGTTTATTCTGAAACACATACGAGTGCATTTCGGACGGTATTGCCGACCATCTTCAGCGCTATGCGCGAAACTTCTAATGAAACTACTGAATACAAATGAAAATTAAAATACATTAGCAATTAACGGCTTATTTCATTAATCTAAAACGACCTCAAAGTGTTCATATCTAACAGATTAAAGTGTTAGAAAAAGTTTCTGAACTTAGAAACATCAAATTTTGTATACAGGTGTAAAGTGCTCTCTTCAAAGCTCAACTACAAAAAATTTTGTAAGGTATTTAAGGGGGGGGGTCTCCCCATATAGGGAAGTGGACCCTGAAAAAAAAATTGCGTCAAAGGTAGCCGATATGGGTATCAAATGAAAGGTCTTGATAAGAACTTTTCAAAACAGGTCTTAATTTGATACTTTTTGCTTCGAGGGACGTGCAGGGAGGGGAAATACACGAAAAATGTATGTCCCCCCCTCGCGGTTGGACAACTGTGATCCGAAAATCTGAAAAAATACGGTGGTAGGTGTTTATGAGTACAACAACAACAAATACCTTAGAAGTCGAAATTCGCTCAACTTTGTTAATAATAGTATGATATTCGAATTTCACGTTTTCCCCTATAAAATCGCGTCGGTACCCTTAAATTGAACGAAATTGGACATTAACGTAGTCCTGCTAAGGGTTCTTAAACAATGTAAGTTTGATGAAAATCGAATTATATACACGGAAGTTATAGCCATTTGAAATTTCTCCAATTACAACAACAATAACACATGATGTTGGTATTTTATGGATTTTCCATCGAATCAGTCACTGCAGTTTTGACTTGATCTTCTTGAAATTTTCCAATAAGATCAATAACATTGATATTTTTGAGAATGCATGATTTGAGTGATTTTTGTAAGTTTGCAACAAAATGGCGACCATTGAAAATAGAAAAACCTAGGATTTTCTTATAAACGTGCACATCTCCGACATATTTCTCGAGGTTATACATTGCTGGTGACTGCATTTCTGAGAAGTTGGGTACAAAGGCATAGGTCTATTTACCCAACTTGTTTTAATTATTTTAATGTTTTAAAACTTGTTTTGTTTCTATAAATTTTTAAATGATTGATGAAATAAAGCGCATTGACTTTGACTCTAGGCAGGTTGCGATCTGAAAAAATCTATGATTCATAAAACAACATTGTATATTTCTGATTCTTTGCATCGATTACAATTTAAACTCAATGTGCAAGTAAATACTATACATATAAGCCTGCCCACGATCTAACAATACACCTCAATCGTAAAACATTAGGTTTGCGCCAGTAGACAAGGGATAATCTCAGCATCTTGAGGGCAAGAATCGAACGCCGCACTAGCAAAACACCATACTGTAAGAGTATAGTAAATGTATGGACAGACTATAATATGTTTTGTTGCTAAGGAACAAAGATTTATTTAAAACTCAGAGCTTACACTTTTATTGGTATCCTCGGGAATGATTATTTGCTGCCAATGACGCAAAGAATGCACTTAAATTTCAAGTCAATGCAGTTACCAAACATACCATACAAAGAATTTGCTGCTACAAAAGTCATCCCACTTATTCAACCAATCAAATTTCTTACTAAACTACGTAGAGACCAGGTTATCTTAACACGATAGTCTATTTTCAGATATAAAACATTTGATTATGTTATCAGTGATTTGCCGCTACCTCCCATGTCGATTCAAGGTGCAAGTTTATGATAATTTATCAATTAAACATGGAATCACGGTATTTTGTTTTTAGAAGTGATCCGGATTAACAAGAATCGTGTCTGTCTTGTATATATCTTATCTTTTTGTAGTATCAGAGCATGTAAGGAGTACAGCTTAAAATGATTCAATTTATATAAGTCTTAAGTAATGTGATAGGAATTGTGTATTAAATAATTAAAAATGAAGTTGGAAATAAGATGCATGCAGCAAATTTAACCATGATATTCAAACAATATGGCTAAAGATTTTTATTTCCATTATTTTTCCAATGCCAAGCTATGTTTTTCTGAGTTTTGAAAAAAAAACCATACGATACGACCAATTTTTCTTTGCTAGGTTAATGGCAGTATTATTCAAGCCGTGGTAAATTTAATCCAATTTACATCGTTTTTGCAATAATTGTCAAGCATGATAGGGGGATCAGATGTAGTGGTTTCATGCATGTTTCAATATCAACGAAATATTGAAAGGTACTCATAAAAGGTAGAAGATTCATAAAGATTTTTTTTCAATAAATGCTTATCAGAGTAGCTTTTTAATAAAAGCTTTCTAAAAGATGTCTTAAAATCGTATCATTAGGCTCAGTAGATGCAGAAGAAATGACATGAAAAACAAATTTGTGTTGTTAATCATAATAGAATCGTAGGCACTGAAGATGACTCAAGCGAGTCTTAATGGGTTTGCTCACTCAAACAAGCATGGCCCGACGAGTTTCTTACAAATTGAACATAAGAATGATTTGTTCTGTAAATTTTATACCATTACAATAATAAATATTTATTAACATAGGTACATATATTTGTTCAACGGTATACTCGTACACTTCCTATCATCACCCTCATTGGATTTGCAATCAATAATGATCAATGATGTAATGGCAAGAGCTAACTGTTTAATGGATAGCCTCGCGGTACAAAGAGAACTGCAGGAATTGCTACAATCAGCAAGGTTCAAAATGAAACAGTGGTGCGCAAGCCACAATCAGCTAATTCAGGGCCCAGGTAAAGAAGACCGAGCTGTTCAATTTAACATAAACAGCAAAGATAGCAGATTGTATGTAGATGTTAAACATATCTTCCTCCCCCATGAAGACAACCTGTGTAAAATCGATCCAGCCAACTGATGGTAAAGTTAACAAGGAGACAGTACCTTCTAACGTCGCGCATCTTTTTGACTCATTTGAAGTAATGAGCTCAGTGGTAACCAAGGCTAAAATATTCTTTCAAGCACTTTGAATCTTAAAACAGGTTGGGACGCAACTGTATCAATGGAGATGCACTCTTTGTGGGTCAATTTTCGTGGAAAACCACAATTTCTCAGGCATGTATTTTCTGGAAACCACGAATCATCGAATTACACACCTTCAGCGATGTAAAGGGAACTACAATGGAACGACATTCTACGCAAATTTTGAAAAGATCCGCAGGTGGAATATTCGATACTAGGAGTAGAATATTCGCAGCACTTTAACTTGCTTGTCAACGTTAAGCGTAAGAAGCTAATTGATGCACAAAAAACCTGCATAAAATGTATAGGGTTATCCATTTTACGCTTGGGAAAGTAAAGCTGAAGAAAACACATAAAATATTCAGATGGTAAACAAATTTATTGTTCAATATCAAGATTGAACCTTGCCATTATACGTAAAATACAACATCATTCAAACGTCCTCCACGGGACCTCTTATAGGCCTCAATCCTTTTGAAGTTATTTTCAATGACTTTTCGGCACATTTCCAGCAATATCTCGACCATAACTTCACGAATATTAGTTTTCAATTGCTCAAGATTTTGAGAATTGTTCGCGTAAACACGATTTTTTGCATAGCCCCATAAAAAGAAATCCAAAGGTGTTAGGTCACAGGATCTTCCGGGCCAATTGACATCACTCAATCTCGAAATTACGTATCCTGGAAATTTCTCTTGCAGAAGTGCTCGATTAGCCTGTGTTTGGCTTGTGGCTCCATCCTGTTGGAACCACATGTTCTCCAGATCATAATCTTCAATTCCTCTCCAAAAATAATCGGTTAACATCCGTCCAGAGCGGTCAGAATTGACTGTATTGGCTCTTCCTTGATCGTTTTCTAAAAATACGGGCCCATAACACCACCAGACCATAATGCACACCAAACGGTCACTTTTTCCGGATGCAAAGGCCCTTTTGCAATCACTTGAGGATTTTGAGAGTCCCATATGCAGCAATTCTGTTTATTTACGTAACCACTGAGCGAAAAATGAGCCTCATCACTAAAGAAAATTTTGTTCGAAAAATCGTTATCAATGGCTTGTTGTTCAATCACCCAATTCGCATACATTCTGCGTTGTGTATGGTCTTGAGGCTTAAGTTCTTGAGTAAGTTGGATTTTGTATGGATGAAGATGCAAATCCAAATGCAAAATCCGCCACAATGAGCTTTAAGACAAGCCCAAATGTTGAGCACGTCGAGGAATTGACAAATTAGGGTCTTCTTCCACACTTTGAGCAACGACAGCGATATTTTCAGCAGAATGAATGTTGCGATGATGCACAGGCCTTGCAATATCAATAACCGATCCAATTTATTCAAATTTTCTCACTGTGTTTGAAATTGTTTGCTGTGTAGGTCGATTATGTTACATGCAAATCTGCAAACTCTATTTTTATGATGATAAACCAGTACCGTATCACGATATATTGGCGAAACATTCAGAGATCACCGATCCTCCAACGAAAATGTCAGCACTAAAATTCCTACTCAGGCATCACATCCTTACCAAGAGCCCGCCGAGTGCTAAGCGTGTGTACCGCTTGCCTGAAGACAAATATAAGGTAGTGAAAAAAAATTTCGAATACATGGCAAAGAAAAGCATATGTCGTCCTTTAAGCAGTCCTCTTCATTAGCTCGCAAAGAAATTGGGTACATAGAGACTTTATCTAGATCATATAAGATTAAACGCTATCACGATACTCGATCGTTATCCAATAGCTAGCATGCACAAACCTTCCAAAGGTACATTGACATCATTCTTTCTGGCTTGGATCTCTGCTTTCGATATCTGGAGGATACCTCTATCACATTTAGGTCAGGAACCAAACACAACTAGTTGGGTAGACGGACCTACGCACATGTCAGGAGGGTATTGTAATCAACATCTCAGGAATGCAGTCACCAGCAACGAATAAAGTCAAGAAATACAGGATGGGCCAGAAAGAATTGCGAATTTGAAAAAATCATTAAAAAAAACTGAGTACAATTCACATACAAATTTTTGTTTCTATAAAAATTGACATCTGGGAAATTCATTTCTTAAAAATAACGTCATCCAGGTGTAAACCATCCCGCTGCAAACATTCTTCGAATCTGACCCTCAAATTGGTAAAAACTCGCTGGCACATTGCACGGGGAATAGCTGCCATTTCTTCCCGGATATTGGTCTCCAGCTGGTTAATCGTGGCTGGGTTATTGGTGTAGACTCTACTTTTTAGGTATCCCCACAAAAAAAAGTCCGGTGGCGTCAGATCCGGACTTCTAGGAGGCCATGCAATGTCACCTCGGCGCGATATCAGTTTCCCAGCAAACATCTCGTTTACGACCGCCAAAGAGGCATTAGCTGTATGGCATGTCGCGCCATCTTGTTGAAACCATGTCACATGATTATAGGCTTCAAATTGTTGCAGTTGTGGAAAGAAAAATCCCTTAACATGGCTATGTATCGGTCAGAATTTACAGTGACAGATTGGCCTTGTTTTTTCGAAGAAGTAGGGTCCGATAATTCCGTTCTTGTTGTCCTTGGGCGTCCTGCAGGCTTCTGTTTGAGAGTTGAACCAGTCTCTTCGAACTTTCTGACCCACAATCGAATCACACTTTCTTTCGGACACTGATTTAGGTCATGTAATCCAAACTCACGCCGAAATAAACGCCGAACAATAGCGTACGAATTGTGATTTTTAATAATGTTTAACGCAGAATGCACGTTGCGCTCCGGTGAAGTGATCCATCGCGACTAAATTTCCGAGAACCGAGCTACTTAACCCCACGACCCGCGCAGTCCCCTCTCTAAAGCTTCAAACGCAAGAGTGTTTTTAAAATCGTACGCCTTTCTGGCCCACCTTGCATGTCACACGTTGCACTTTAAATAAAATTAATTATTTTTCTATTTCCAATGGTCGCCATTTTGTTGCAAGCCAACAAAAATCACTCAAATCATCAATTCCTAAAAACATTTATGTTATTGACCTTATTTGAAAATTTTAAGAATATCAAAGCAAAACTGCAATGACTGATTCGATGGAAAGTCCATAAAATACCAAAACCATGTGTTATTGTGGTTGTAATTGGAGAAATTTCAAATGGCTATAACTTCCGTATCTATCATTTGATTTTCATCAAACTTACAAAGTTTAAGGACCTTCTCTAGGACTACTTAAGTATCAGTTTAGTTTAAAGGTATCAGTACGGATTTATAGGGGAAAATATTTAATTTGAATATCATACTATTATTAACAAAGCTGAGTGAATTTTGACATCTAAGGTATTTGTTGTTATTGTACACATAAACATCTACCTCCAAAATTTTTTTCAGATTTTTCGGATCACGGGAGTCCAATCGCGAGGGGGGGACACAAATCCTTCCTGTGCGCCCCTCGAAGCAAAAAGTGTCAAATTAAGACCTGTTTTGAAAAGTTCTCATTAAGACCTTTTATTTAATATCCATATTGGCTACCTTTGATGAAATTTTTTTCCGGGGCCACCCCCTTTTATGGGGAGGCCCCCTTAAATACCTTATTAAGTCTTTTTTGTAATTGAAATTTGAAGAGAGCACGACTTCACACCTGCACACAAAATTTGATGTTTCTTCTTAAGTAGTTTGCGAGAAAACGAGCTGTGACACACGGATGGACAGACGGATAGACAAGACTCGATTTCACTAGAGCATTGTAAAATTATTTTACAAAACCCTAAAATGCATCTTTGGGAGTTTTTGACCGGCTTAAGAGATATGGAATAAAAATAAATGTTTCGAAGTGAGATTTGGGAAATCGGAGGTATGATACCTAGCATTCTTTGTTAATGGCGGAGGAATTAAACCCTTATCAGAAAAAGTTCATATCGTTCTCGACTGCCAAAAGCTAGAAACCATAGAAGACCTACGACGATACCTGATAATGGTCAACTTTTACAGGAGAATTTTAAAAGCACTGCCGAAATTCTCGCCCATCTGTTTAAAGTTCTACACGAGTTGTGGTAGAAGGGTAAAACATCAGTCCAGTGGACTCTCGAATCAAAAGCCGTCTTTAAAAAAAGAAAACAGTTGCTAGCAAATGTAACTAAACTTAGACATCCTACAGAGAATGATCAGTCAGCCTTAATAACTGATACTTCTAGCTACATGATGGATGGCAGCCATTAGGATTCTTCTTCAAAATGCTTAATAACGCTCAGAAGAACTACTGGCGCTTCAGCCATCAAATACCTCCGCGAAAGGGTCTAAGGTCTGCAATTTATCAAACGTACTAATGAAAAACCTCTTTGTGAAGGTACCATAAAAAAATTGTCAAAAACATCTCCATTGTAAATACGGCCATTGTAATACATTTCTTAATTTGCCACAGAGATAAAACATATGAAAGGAGATTTGAATTAAGTAGCAGGGACGCTAGCCCATTTGCAAGGAAACGCGTGACATCGAAGATGTAGTGACACAGCAACGGAATGATGATGAATTACAAATACTGCTTCATTCCGACAAATTGCTGGTATTTAAATGAATGTAAAGAAAGTTCTTTTCAAAAGTGCAACTATAGCCTCGCTCAAGCTGATGGCAACTATCAAAATAAGAGACATTGACTGCGTCCTGGACTTTGTTGAGGTATAAGATGCCATCAAAAGGAAGTTCTCTAGAATGGGCGGGATGAAAGTGGGGCTGACGCCAGAAAACCGTAGGGGACAATGCATAGCCTTGATTTAATTGACCAAAAAGGACGCAAAACAATTTCTGAATAAGGCAAATTAAGAGGAGGGTGGGTTGTTTGCAGGATACGGCAAAGGGTAGGGCCCCTTCAATGTTTCAAATTCCTTGGCTGTGGTCACACCACACCAGCATGCAAAATACCGGGTAAGAGTTTTCTATGTTACAAATGCGGTGAAATGGGACATATAAGAAAAAAGTAAACAAAGGAGGCACACTGTATCCTTTGCAAGGATGCTCATCCAAGACTGGAAATATTGAGTTTTCTAGGAAGCCCTAGCCAAAGCAAAATCAAAGCTTTGTTGACCCGCGTCCTGCAGCTGCACCTACAATTGCATTGCAACTACCCAAAACCTGCTTAAGCAGTTGGCGAGGGACATAAAAGCCGACTTTTTGCTGCTGAGTGAGCAGCACCACGATAAAAGTTCTGATAAAATAGGTACTGCCGCCATCTGGGTTCGGAACAGTGATTTCCATCCGGAGAGCTGTGGATGGGGATGGTTTTGTGTGGTTTCGGTGCTCTTTAGTGTGTACTTAACGCCGAATGAACCAAAATAATCTTTCCAAGCCAAGCTTAATGCTTTGGAGGGTATGGTCTCGAACGCAGATGGCAACGTGCTCTTTGGGGGAGACTAAAATAATCGAATGGGGTATGTCTCAAACAGATCCGCGTAGAAAACGAATCCTAGAAATGGTGTTAAGGATGGCACTTTCCGTACTAAATACCGAAAATATGCCAACTTTCTGCCGTATTGGTAGCAAAGGAACCAGTTCCTAGTACGGAGGATACACGATTGGAGAAAATTACTCAGCTACTTAGGTTATCAGTGTATCCTGCTTGAGAACAGTGATGTTGTCTCCCGATGCATGATCTCTCTACTTTCTAGAATTGCGTGGTACATTGGAAGGATGGACGTCAAGAGGTTCGTCGAGGTGCTCACGGCAAGAGCTCCACTGCAGGGTGATTTGCAGGGAACAGAAGAACTGGCAGCTCAAGATGTGGTGAACACAGCTATGAGTGTCATCATGACTATTTACAACGTTTCTATACTCTGTCGAAAACTCCAGCATGGCAAGCCCCCAGTGTACTGATGGTTGACTCAAATTGCTGAAAAGCGCAGGGAGTGTCACAAGCTTCAGCGCAAAGCCTAGTGGCCACGGAACCATGACGAGGCTTACAACGAGGTAGCAGCATATAAGTCGCAAATTGATCAGTAGCTGCAAGTCTCGCTGCTGGTAAGATCTAGAGGACAATGTGAACAAGAATCTGTTCGGCCTTGGTTACAAGCTAGTTACGCGGAAGCTTGGTGCCCTATGGATGCCTTGCATACATGATGCAGAAAAGCTGAACGAGATAGTGTCGCCACTCTTCCCTGCTCATCCCAACCTTGTTGACGCTACCCACAGTGGAACAGCAATTTAGTGTCCACTCTTCACACAGTTGGAACTGGAAGAGGCAGTCCTTTCACTGAAAGTAAGGAAGGCTTGAGGTCCACCAGGTGTTCCAGCTAAGGCGTTGCAACTTGTCCATCGGCAATGTCCTGACATGCTGCTCAGCACATTCAATGCTTGCGTAATGGACTAGGTGCTCCAGGTGCGATGGAAGGCATCAAAGCTTGTGCTGATCAGCAAGGGGAAGGAAAATCCCGATTCACCATCTTCACACCGCCAGTTATGCATGCTAGACCCTACAAAGTACTAGAAGTACTTGAGAAACTCATCAAGGGAAGACTTACTGTCGCGATTCGTGCTGCTAAGGACCTATCTCCCAGGTAGTATGGCTTTAGAGCAGGATGCTCCACCATTGATGTGATTGCAGAGGCATACAGCCAAACCAATCGACGGATCGTCCTGTTGGTAACACTTGACCTAAGGAATGACTTTAACTCCACTAGATGGATGGATATTCTGGATACGCTGGCAAACTCTTTTCAACCTCCAGAATATCTGCTGTGGCTTCTGAGGAACTACCTGAAGTACCCAAGCCTGCCTCATGACACAACATAGGGCCTACAAAGGATGAAAGTTACATCGGGAGTTGCCCAAGGATCTATCCTTGGTCCAGACCAGTAAAACCTGTCTTACGATGGACTTTGCGATTGGAAATGCCAGATAAGTCATGCTTGATCAGCTATGTGGATAGTTTTGTTGTTCTAGTCACCGAACGCACCATTGGACAAGCGTAACTTAGGCTGGATATGCTGATGAGCTCAGTAGTAGACTACTCGTGGATTCAGTCTAGCACTGGAGAAAACTGAAGTTGCCATCTTGGCAAAAAAAAAAGAATCTCTAGAGCAAGAATGATCAGTATTCCAGACAATCTAATCGAATTGAAGTCAGCGGTGAAGTACCAAGGGCTACTGAGCGACTCTAAGATGAGTTTCTCTGAGGAAATCAGGGCAATGGCTGAGAGAGCTGCTTCGGAAGTTTCGGCTCTGAGCCGACTTATGGCCAACGTAAAGGGGCCCAATGCATCAAAAAATGCCTCTTGATGAGTGCCATAGGATCAGTGCTACTCTACCGAGCAGAAATTCGGAGCGACGCTCTCAGTAAGGAGGTATGCCGAAAATGCTTGGTACGTCTTCATATCCGACAGTGTCCAACTTGGTGGTGGGAGTGATTGCAGCCGTAATACCTGTCACCCTCCTGGTTAGAGAGTGCCGTGCTATTTGCCTGGGTCAAAACGATGACATAGGGGAGATGGTCGCCCACGAGGAGAGAGAGAGCTCACTCAACAATTGGCAACAGTCTTGGGTGAATTACACGAAGCAAAGGTGAACTGCGTGCCTCATCCCGGATGTGGAACTATAGCCAAACAGAAGAAATAGTGAGAATGACTTCTATTTGATTCAGCTTTTGAGCAGGTATGGGTGTTTTCAGTCTTATCTGCACAGGATTGGTAGGTTATGGTCACCCGATCTTCGGTTTTATTGAGGAGAGGAAAACAATTCTTATCACATATTTTTTTTGTGCACAAAATGTGCCAGGCTATGATGGTACCTCTACAGAGAAATGGAAGAGATCACCCCGAATAGTAAAGTTGTGGTGATGCTTGAACCGGTTGACAAATGGATCTGTGTAGCACATCATGTTCGGGCAGTCCTAAAATATAACAAGTGCTCACACAACCAGGGATGTCAGCGCTGGGGTTTAACCTGCCTGGCGATTCCACTACCCCTCTCCCCTCCCACTAGAGGAGGCACCCCCAGCTTGAAGGCGCCTCATGGCGTAGCAAAATGAGACCCGGCCCAAAGTCATGTGTCAAAAGGCTCCAGGCTGGGTTGACAGGGGAGGTGTTTAGTGGGTAGTCCAGTCACTTTCGAACATGGGAGTCCCACATTCAGTGCGTAAATGGCATTCACCGCCCAACCACAAAAAGAAATGGGTGAAAGTACCAGGGAAATTTGTTTCTTACTATGTGTTAGCAGAAAATACGGGATCCTACATATCGCAGGCATTTTGATCTCGAGCATTTGGCACTGTTCACTACCTAGCGCACGCTGGCATAAAAACAACAAGCGGTTTATTTAAGCTAAGCCCATTTGACCAAAAGTGCATGGGGATTTACAAGATGGGGAAATCGTGTATCAAGTTCGAAAGATCGAAAGTGAGTCGACATACCAGCAATTTTCTGGTTCAATTTGCAGCACCGGATAAATGTTTCAACCATATGCACATCGACTTCGTTGGCATACTACCAACGTAAAAAACCACAAATACGCGCTCACTATCATTGATAGTCATGAAAAATATACACCATCACTGGATAGCATGAACTAAAGTATTGAAAATTTTAACGACTAATCGCGGCAGCCAAGTTGAGTTATGCTGTTTAAGTCACTGGCAGCCTTAATTGGTAGTAAACATACGACGGCATATCATCCTTACACGAACGGAATGATAGAAAGCTAGTATCGAACCTTGAAAGCTACATTGATGTGCCACGAGGACATACAGGCACTAACCACAGTTTTACTCGGCTTTTGATCAGCCTACAAGGAATATATAAAATGTTCAGCCGCGAAAAGGGTTTATGGCATAACACTAAAGGGAACAAGTGACTTCATCGACGATTCAAATGCAAACAACGACCCAAATACTTTCGTTTCGAAACTCTGGGAAGCTTTGCAACGTTTACATGAAACACCGGCAGCTCATCATTCCAACAGTAAAATGTTTGTGTAAAAGGTCCCGGTGACATGCATCCATGTTTTTGTGTGAGTTGATGCACTAAAAAGTCATTGCAGCAGCCTTACGTTGGACCATTCCATATCCTCTACCGAATGACCGACAACATTTTCAAAGTCTATATGGATGGAAAAGAGACATAAGTGTCAGTTAATCTGGCAACATCGTCCAACGAGCCAGCGATGCTGACTCCATGATGGTGTGCAAGTGTTTAGAACCATCTGTAAGCCGAACCGTACCGAATTAATAAATATTCCGGTTCGACTCGTCATCTCGTTGATCTTAAAATTTGTTATATTAATAATTGTATAACTCGATTGAACAAGATTAAACTGAATAACTTGAATTAATTAAGTGTCTCTTTGCATACTTTATATCTTTTCGATTTGTATTGTCGATTGCATGATTCCATCTTCCCCTCCTGTGTAACTCCTGACATATCAAAAGTGGGATGTATAGTGCTACTCGCGTGTGCATCATAAAAGATGGGAAAGTCATCATTGTTAGATCTTAGTGAATTAAATGGAAAGCAGTTGCGCAAGAAGTGTAGTTCTGTGGGGCTGGCGAAAACGCAACAATTAAAAAATGCAGTCACAAACGAGACTGTACAAAGGTTAACCAACCGTGTGAGTGAGTTAGGGGAGACCACTCGACAACTCTTATCGTAAACCAACGAGAATATTCACGAACCATGCAGTGCTTCTATTCTCAACTCTCTTTGACCACTATTGGTTGAAATATCGATGATATCGCACGACAGTGTGTGTGTCACTTCGCCACTACCACACGTACAGCCATCTAATATTTATGCAAAATCCCAGCAGCCACCGGAAAGTAGGATGTTTGATACTTCACCAGTCCTACTACCACAGTTACCGCTGCCTAGTTGCATTTACATTCCGCCGCCAACAACTCAACCATCCAAATATATGTTGGTGCCAATTGTCACATCCGTTTCCCAAATTTGCCAGAATCCCTGTGCTCCACCACCGCCTTATTCTGTGTACTCAAATCCACCATCTGTTTCTTCGTACAACGCGAGTGTTCGTGATGTCATTGACATCTTACCGGAGTTTAACCCTTTCATTGATGGGTTTCTCAGTTCCGAAAAATTTATTTCGCGATTATCGAACGTAAATATTGTATTGTTGGCAGTGTGCTCCAAATTGAAGGGGCCTGCCAAAACGTGGGTCGATAGTTTGCCTGCTTTTGATTCGTAGACCGGTTTCGTTTGTCAGTTTCTGCTAGATTTTTCTGACACAAAAAACATTGTTGACATACCTACACGTACAATTCGCGGACGCCAAACGTCAGCCGTCAGAGTCTTTGGAACAATTATACTACCGAATATTCTCGTTGGACCGCCAGTCTCAATTGCCGGACATGGCTGTCGTGCAATATGTCATTCATGGATATAATGACTGACTTTACGCGTATAGAAGTTCAGGAACTTTTCTCTAACAATTTAATATGTTCGATGGACACAATTGTGGTCAGTATTGATTAAAATTTGATAAGTTTTACACCGCAAATAATAAAGTTTAAAAATAAAATAATAACACTTCATATGTTACAAATTTATTACATTCTAAACTACACGAATGAATTTCGGTCGGTATTGCCGACTGTTACAGCGCTGGACGCAAAACTACGCATCTAGCGCTGAAGATGGTCAGCAACATCGAGCGAAATGCATTCGTCTAGTTTAGAAGAAAATACATTTGTAACATATGAAGCGTTATTATTTTATTTTAAATTTTAAACTTGATTATTTGCGGTCCATAAGGGTGAAAAGCTTATCAAATTTCAATTCACGCGCATAACCTCAACGCATTAATATCGTCAGTGTTCCGAATTGCTAATTGCAATTGAACCGTACAGTTCATGTAATATTGTGTTAATAAACTGCGATACACGGACATGTCACAGGCAAACTCCAGAGGACATGAGCCACCATCTTCGTCCTTTTGCGAATCGGAACAACACAACAAAACTGTGTGCTATAATCGTTTTAAACCGGGACATATATGAAACCGTTGTCCGCTTCCTCAAAGCCAAGAAAGTGTTTCGTGTACTCCCGTACCACGCACAATACTGTTGATTGTCCCGAGCAGTCTACGAAACCAGTACTGCAAACGAAAATCTTTGAAGTTAAAACGAGGAAAAATGAAACTTCGGAAATCGTTAAAAGCAACGATGTGAACGTGTCATGAAGTGGTAAAGATGGTCGATCCCGGTAGCAACCGCACGTTTTTCTGAGAAACGTTCGCATACAAGATCAGTGACATGGGGGCGTGTGATGCTTGCATAAACGGATTTGCGGGTGAAAGTTATCGATGCGAAAATAAAGCCAATGCGATCATGAGAATTGACGGCGAAAATTGCGACACTGATGCTTTAGTGGTGGGCAGAATTATTTTAACATGACATTTTATTGGATCTCGATGTGTTTTTGTAATGATTTTATAAATGTCCGTGTAGGACACGGGTGCCGATGGTCTGGCACAAGTGTCAGCGAGCTAAAACAACACCAAGCTCAGCTAACTAGCTTCGCTTAACGACCGCGTACGCGTGCTTGACGACTAGCATTTGCGGGATCATATGAGGCGGGTTCTTGTCGAGCCACGAAGCTACACTACAAAATACTTATCACGCGTACTCTACTCTACAAGACGCACCGATCAATTTTTATTGTCTTTAGAAAAGTTCTATTAGGTGTCAATTAATCTACTCTACAGAAATTCAATATTGTTTTGCCTCGTTGAAGTTAGCGGACACGGAGGCTTGAGACAAACGTAAACATTACACAAAAAGCAACCGTTACTTTCACAGAAGAAGGTCGTTGCATTACAAGGGGAATGTCAAACCTAAAGATGTTAAAGTGGCTGAAGTGAACCACTCATCTCTGCCTAAAGGATGGAAACTTGACGGATGCAGTTTATTTTACACTAGTAAAACAACAAACTGCAGTTTCGACGGGGTGACCACCTTATCTCTTCAGGAGCAGCCACTCCTGATCACCACGGGGCTGCTCGACTGCTTATGTTTATTACAGGGCAGTCTCTTCGATGCCGACCCAGGCATGGAGAGACTGAAGGATTTCGCTCTACACTAGTGAAGAAACAATTGTTTCCGCAGTGGAGATATGGTTGTTATAATTTTAGGCCCCTCCCCTTGAATACAAGTTCCTGTCTTCTACGAAAGTATGCTAATAAAAACCGCTAACCAATCATAAAAACAAATCGGGTGTCGGTCAGGACTAATTGATGATGCGGATTTTATCACTGCCGGTCATCAGATTAGCTCCCAGCAAAAACTGACGCGATTCCAAGCAATGTATTTGAAAACCCCTGGCACCATCAGTTTGTTCAAAATTAGAACTGTCCGACTTCAAACTGTATAAAAATGTGCAAACCTTTCTTTTGGTAACATTAAGGGACGCACTACTCTATACCATCATCGGCATGTTCAGGCGACTGAGCCACCACGAACGAAGAACTCCAGAAGATGCTATAGACCTTATTATACCGAAGACAAGACAAACAACACCAAAAGAGAGTTTATCGGTGACTCTATCTTTACTTTATGGAACCCTCCAAAGTATGCTACGTTAATATCAAATGGTGAGGGCGACAATAAAAATTGAATCGGTTCATCTGCCGACAGCAAAATTAAAAATGTGAGAACTCGAAGGAGAGTGGTGTTGTTTCCCCTTCGGGCCCCACGTTGGGCGCCATTGTAATGATTTTATAAATGTCCGTGTAGGACACGGGTGCCGATGGTCTGGCACAAGTGTCAGCGAGCTAAAACAACACCGAGCTCAGCTAACTAGCTTCGCTTAACGACCGCGTACGCGTGCTTGACGACTAGCATTTGCGGGATCATATGAGGCGGGTTCTTGTCGAGCCACGAAGCTACACTACAAAATACTTATCACGCGTACTCTACTCTACAAGACGCACCGATCAATTTTTATTGTCTTTAGAAAAGTTCTATTAGGTGTCAATTAATCTACTCTACAGAAATTCAATATTGTTTTGCCTCGTTAAAGTTAGCGGACACGGAGGCTTGAGACAAACGCAAACATTACACAAAAAGCAATCGTTACGTTCACCGAAGAAGGTCGTTGCATTACAAGGGGAATGTCAAACCTAAAGATGTTAAAGTGGCTGAAGTGAACCACTCATCTCTGCCTAAAGGATGGAAACTTGACGGATGCAGTTTATTTTACACTAGTAAAACAACAAACTAAGCAGTTTCGACGGGGTGACCACCTTATCTCTTCAGGAGCAGCCACTCCTGATCACCACGGGGCTGCTCGACTGCTTATGTTTATTACATTTTGCCACCAGGAAAATCGTCAAATCACTCGTGGCGAACAGTATTGGCTGGAGAACGAAAAGCATGTAAATATAGGTCAGTCGTTTAGCGAGAGCGAATGGCAAGAATTGCAACGGCTTGTCGCTAAATATCGAGGCAGGTTTGCCACTAATATATATGACCTCGGAAAATGTTCGAAATGTTAGATGTCGATTTCCATTTCCACCCAGCAGCCCATCGCGCTTAAACCGTATCTTATCCCATACGCTAAAAGTAAGATCGTGAAGAAACTGATTCGATCCAGGTATTATTCACCCGGTCACTTCCGCTTATGCATCTACAATCGTATTAGTTGAAAACAAGTTGGGTAGACAGACCTATGCTCATGTCAGAAGGGTTTTGTACTCAACATACAAAATGCAGTAACCAGTAACGAATCAAATCAAGAAAGATGTCATGTTCGAGGATCATACTATTATTAGCAAAGTTGAAAGAATTTGGACTTCTGAGGTAATTGTTATAGTTATACCCACAAATATCTCTCTTGATAATTATTTCAGATTTTTTAAGATCACGGGTGTCCACTCGCGAGGGAGGAAAAACAATTTTCATGTATTCCCCCTCCTGTGCCCCAACTGAAGCAAAAACTGTCAGTTTAAGAACTGTTTTGAAAAGCTCTCATAGAGAACCTTCAGTTGATACTCATATCGGCTACCTTTCATGAAATTTTTTTTCAGGGGCCACTCCTCTGTACTGTAATCATCGATTCATGGCCTGTTTTTTCGAATCTTAGAATGGTTACAAAGCCCTTTTGCTAGGAGCTGTCTCCTGCCTTTTCGACTTGTTTCAATTGTATGTTCTCATCTTCATGAAACCTATCATCCCTGAAATTTTCTTGCAAATCCTAGCAAAGCTGTAGTGGCTAAGTCGGGTAAAAGCGCATATGGCTCCATAGCCATATGTTTCCATAGTAATACAGGGCATATTGTTCCATAGTAATGCAGGAAAATTCAAATCGCTATAACTTCGTTAAATACCATTCGATCTTTATGAAACTTTCAGAAAAGATTAATCTTATAAATGTTCATCTGTGTGCCGTGTGTACCATCTAGATTTTATTCAAGAAAACGTAAAATCGATAAATCATACTATTACTAACAAAGTTGAGTGAATTTCGACTTCTCATGTATTTGTTGTTGTTGTACTCACAAAAGCCTACATCTATGATTTTTTCAGATTTTTCGGATGGAAGGTGTCCAATCGCGAGGGGGGGGGGTACGCGAAAAGTTCGTACATTTCCCCTTGCCCTGCCCCGCTCGGTACTCATAAGGCAATTTTCAGACTTGTTTTGAAAAGATCTCGTTATGACCTTTCCAATGCACCCTACTCGACTATCAATGGTGAAATTTTTTTTTGAAAAATTTTTCCACCATTGAACTTTCAAGAAGTCACCACTTCTGACCTTTCCACAAAGTTTCATGGCTGTAGCTACTATAGTTTCGGAGAAAAAGTGATGTGACATACAGACGGACGGACGGACGGACAGACGGACACAGGTCGTGATTGCAATAGGGTTTTGTATTTTAGTACAAAACCCTAAAAAATAGAGAAAGCCATCTATTCGTTGACTATCAACGTTTAAATAGCATTACGATTGAACAAATACTTCCGATACTCAATATAGAGGACCAGTATATGCAACTATCTGGAAATAAATACTTGACAGTATTAAATTTGAGGATAGGATATGACCAGGTAGAAGTGGCCAACGATTCAAAGGCACTCATTGCATTCGTTACACATAATGGACATTACACATACAAGCTGTCAGTATTTCAGCAGCTGATCAACGAAATTATCTCCCTAATAGATCCCAGGAAAGCGAACGCATACCTTGACGATAATATTTTACGGAACCTGAAAGTTGACAGTAGATTGAAATCACTTTAAATTTTTTTGCAAGTATTGGAAACCTACGGGCGGATTCCGCGTTTAGAGAAATATGAATTCTTGGCCGAAGAGATCAAATACCTGGGATATATCGTCAATACAGCTGGTATGAGAGTATAGCCTCTGAGAAAATTCGGAAAGCATTCGGTGATTCCCAAGAATCGTCTAACTTTGGTGATGTTCGACGGCTGCTTAAAATTTGCGATAGCAGATTTTTTCTCGCTTCTAAGTCAGAACTTAGAAGCGTCTAACTTTGGTGACGTTCGACGGCTGCTATCGCAAATTTTAAGCAGCCGTCGAACATCACCAAAGTTAGACGATTTTTGGGAGTCACCGAATTCTTTCCAAATTTCGTCGGAGGCTATACTCTCATAGCGAAGCCGCCAACCTTGTTGCTTTGCAAGTCCAAAAAGGAAAGCAAAGTGTTTTTATGGGGCAACAAACAGCAGCACTCATTTGAACAACTATACTTATCGTATGTAACGAGCCGGTATTAGCATTATTCGACACTCAGACACAACATGAAATCCATACGGATGCCGGCACTATTGGAACTAGAGGCCGGTATTCTACTATAATCACCATTTTACAGCAGCCAAAAGTGTGTATACAGTTACAAGCTCGAAGTGCTCGCCGTAGTTGAAACGTTGTGTCGATTCCGAGTTTATGTCTAGGGTAGGCAGATTCGTATAATCACGTTTTGTTCTGCTATTGCTCAGGTCAAATCGAAAACTGGATTGAAGCCGTACGTCAAGCGATGCATGAATTAATGAAATATGATCTTGAGATCGTGCACCATGCTGGAGATGCCTTGGTCATATCGACGCACTAAGTTGTGCCCCTGATTCACTACCCCGAAAACCTGATGTAGCCGGCTTAGTCTTTGCAATTTCGGTTAGTAGTGACGATTGGATTTATACAATGCCAATAAAAGATGATCTGCTTCAACATATTATCAGTGTACTTAAATACGAAGCCAAAGATGTGCATGTAAGATAAATAAAACACGATTCCGAACTTAAACAAAACCATTTGTTTTGGAAAACTGCAAGGGTTCTAAACTAGTATTGCCTATATCCATCCGCTTTCGCGTAGTGCAATACTGTCACGACAATTGTGAACATTTTGATGTCGGGAAGACTATTCACTGTATTGAACAGTGTTACTGGTTTCCAAAAATTCGAAAGTTGGTCAATGACTATATCGCAGGTTGCTCCTATTACAAAGCGTGCGCGAGAGCGCTGAATGGACAGATGTATTGTGACGAGGTGCAACCCAAACGGTTTTGAGAGTTGTATCAAGATCATTTAGGCACATTTAAATGGACCGAAAAGGAAAACACGAATATTCTGACAATATCCGATGCGTTCATTCAGTATCTTGTCATGAAAGCCATATGCAACATATCAACGCAGCCTGTGCTAAATGCGTTAATTGAATTAACCAGTTATTTTGGTTTGCCATCAATCCAAGTATCTGATCGAGGAACTGCGTATACTTCTCACAAATTTTCTTCATTTAGCGAACAACATAATATAAAACACTGAAAAGTTGCGGTCAGGACTCCGCGTGCCAACGGCCAGGTAGAGCGGGTCAACCGGCAGTTGGAGAAAGGGTCACACCTACCTGCAACTGTCGAAAATGCTTCAAATTAGGACGCGTTTCTACCATCACTGCAGTTAGCTCTGAGTTCGCAAGAAAATTCATCGACTGGTTCAGCCCTAATGAAATCATTTTCGATTTCAAAATGAACGATGAGCCTTGTAACCAACTTATGTCCCTCCTAAAACCACCGTTGACTCCGCCAATAATACCCAAATAAGTGATCCAGAGATAAAACGTCATCAAGCTATGGAAAATTTACTTCGTGAGCGTCAACGATGGAAGAAATGCTTTGATGATAAATATGCACCGCTAAAGAAGTATGCCGTCCACGATTTAGTGTTGACTGAAAATAACGCCCCCTATAGTAGACAAAAACGAAAACCAAAACCAAAGTTGAAGTGTCCATATACTATCTCCAAGGTTCCTGATAAAGACTGATACGTCGTTGAGGACATCGAAGGCCTGCCAATATCAACCAAACCATTTTGCCTCCAACAAAATATGAACGTGATGTGCTGCTCCATCAAAAGCTGACAAGGACCCTGAGGACGACTACTCCCTGATATCGAGTGCCTGGATTGACAGGTAGAACTGTGTCTGTTATTTTAAACACTAACGATAATCCTATTTTTTGTCGCTGAATTTGTCAAAAAACTATCCCCGATAAAAAAAAATCACTTCACAGCCCTTTGCACCAAGCGAACACAGTTGGAGACCTCTGAAAAACTACTCATCCACTGATCACCAATACATCACAATTGAGATCTATGAGGGTCTTTCTTGGCGCATATATTCTCCGCCTCATTGTCTCCAATGGACCACTACGAGGTTAGACATTGAAAATTTGTTGATATTCTCATGGCCTGAACATCACTCTCTAGAGCTTTACAGAGGAGTGGAGGACTAGTAGCTATCAATATTCACGGCACAATAATTCAACCTGGACCCTGGGCTCGTCTACAATCATCACGGTTCTGTGACCTTTTTCATTCGTTGATCACTACAAACCAGAATCTGCCATCAGATTCCATCCTATCTTTCTATCATGCCCTCGGTTCTCCCGTTGGCCATTTGCCTTTTACTCTACCCTTAATATTTTTTATGTAGGTAGGCAGTTTTCTTCCATTCTTCCTACATGGTCCGTGCATTACAGCTTGCGTAACTTTACACAGGTAACTCATTATTGTAACGCAGTCTCCACTCTGCTCTTTATTTCATTGAATCGTTGATTTTCGAGAGCGCTTGACGTTCAGCTCTATCTACTGCCTTTTCAGATTTGTTCATCAAGGTTCACGTTTCACTTTCAAAATCGAAAAAAGTTTGACCAGTGATTTGTAAATACGGTGATCTTTTGCCTGTTTATAATTCTGAACCTTGGAATCTGAAGTACAGAATAGTTTGTTTTATTTGCGGCGCTTATGCCGCATACAATCCTATCATTTTCGGTGCGGCTCCTATTTGTATTGATTCCAAGATAAACAACATTATGTACATTTTCAAGGTTGTCGGGCTGGAGAGTTCTTCCTCATTTGAGCCATGAATTTAGTTTTTGTTTCATTAACTTCTAGGTCAATTTGGTTTGATTCAGATTCCAGGCTCCAAAATGCTCCTTTGGCATCTGACGTTGACCGTGCCATAATATTGACGTCATTAACATATGCCACCAATTGTATGGACTTCAACGTAAATCTGTTGTCTTCTTAATGACGCGTTCTAATGAAATATTAAAAAGTATATGGGCAAGCCCATCCCCTTGTTTTAAACCTGACTCCGTTTTGAAGCTGTCCGGCAGTTCGCCGTTTACCTCTGTGTTCAGCATCGAGACTTTGACTATGCGGACTTATTTTGTTGGCACACCAAGTTTCAGCATTATTTTGTACGGCACATTTCTGTCGATACAGTTGTATGCTTGCTTGAAGTCTACAAAGAGTTGGTGCACATCGATGATATATCCTCGGAACTTTTCAAGCACCTTCTTGATCTGTTGTAGACAAGGACAGACAAAGGCCGGGAATTCACGTCTGCAATATTAAAGCAGGTCAAATTGGCAGTGTAGCTATTCAAGCAAGCCTCTGATCTGGTCACTAAGTACAGTGACATCTTCTCAACAAGCCCGGATGTTCAAGGCCGAAAGAATATGGATACTCACATCATAGATACATCAGGAGCCAAGCCGATTTAACAAGCACCAAGACGTCTTCCTATAGAAGAGAAGTGAGCGCACTAATCTTGGACATGGAAAAACAAGGTGTTATCGAGCCTGCCGAGCTACTATTGAAGAACCGTCAACGACTTTGCCAAAATAGCTAAGTGACTCCATCAGCTAACTAAGAAAAATCGTTCATATGTCTAGAATGAACAATGCCAGGCAGCCTTCGGGACCCTGAAGAAGAAGCTGTGTGAACCCTCCATACTGGTATATGCAAAGCCCGGGAAAATGTTTGTAGTTGACACCGATGCGAGCAACGGCGGGATTGGAGCTGTACTCTCCCGGCAGATCCATGGCGAAGAAAGAGTCCTCTCGTATTACAATTGAGTTCTGTCAAAAAATGAGAGGGAGTACTACGTAACCAGGAAGCAGCTATTGGCTATAATAGAGGCAACCAAGCAGTTCTACAAGTACATATATGGTCAGAAATTTGTTTTTCGAATAGACCATGGATCGCTGAGATGGCTGCTTAGTTTCAAAAACCCCGATGGACAAGTTGCGAGATGGATCGAAAGATTTCAGTCATACGACTGAAAAATTGTTAATCGGAAGGGCGGAGTTCATGGAAATGCTGGCGCCCTATCTCTTCATTCATGTCCAGCTAACTGCAAGCATTGCCGATGGATTGAGGAAAAGAGACAGTTGATCTGCAAGTGATAACGGCCAAACTCGATGAAGGTTGGTCATTGAGGAACTTTCGATATGCTCAGCTAGCCGACAAAGACATTGGACCATTGCTCGTATGGAAGAAGACAACTGGGTGACCTGAGTGGAAGAATGTTTTGCTGGATGGCGCTACCCTGAAAAGTTATTGGGCACAATGGAACCCCCTCCAGGTGGATGCAATAGGATGCAAACTATACTTCCCAAAAGCCGAGTCCACGATGGTGTTAAGAAAATACACGAAAGATCCTCAGGAGGTGTTAACAAGACCTTAGTGAAATGGCGGAAAGGTTTTACTGGCTCCACGCTCGAGAAGATGCAGAGGACTGGTTTCGTAGATGCACAATTTGCACTTCCGTCGAAGGTCCAAAGCGACGACTCAAGGAAAAAATGCAAGCCTATAACGTGGGGGCACGGTTTGAAAGGATTGCTGTTGAGATCGCAGGACCCTTTCCTGGATCCGAATGGGAAATTGATACACACTGGTTGTGGCCGATTATTTTAGCAAGTGGCCCGAGGCTTACTTCGTTCCCAACCATAAAGCAACTACTGCAGCCCAACAACTGAAACCTTGTGAACTATATTCAGAAACTTTGAGTCACTAGTTTTTGGCGAAATGTGCAAGCTTCTGGGAATAAGGGAAACGAGGACAACACCACTGCATCCCCAATCTCATAGAATGGTCGAACGCTTAAACGGCAAACTCAATAAACACATGTCCAAGATTGTTGACGGGCGCCAATTGGACTGCGACCGGCACATCCCATTATTCTTGATGGCGTGTAGAGCTGCCGAACATACATAGACGAGCAAATTTCCAACCAAAGTCATTTTTAGAAAGACTCTTCGTTTGCCGGCTGGCATAAAGTTCAGAACACCCCTTGAGAAACCCCAAACGATCTCGGAGTACGCAAATGAGCTATGGCAACGAATCGACTACTAACCGCATGTAGACCAGGTATGATCTAAAGGCAAATTCTACTGGCTCCCAGCAACATGACTTAGTGTGGCTATATAACCCTCAACGGTGGAAGGGTAAATTTCCGAAATCGCAGCACAAATGAGAGGGACCATAACGAGTTATAAAGTGGATCAACGACGCCGCATATCGCACACAGGAGCATCGTAAGCTAAAAGCCAAAATGAAAATCGTGCACCTGGACTATCTTGCCCCATATTACATCCAGGGAGACTGAACTACAACTGGCGACACATCTTTCCGGGGCGAAAAGAACTAAGGTGGGGGCAGTGTTACATATCCACATATGCCAAAATTGTTGTCGCAACTATTAAAAACTTCATGATCAATATCGTTTGAGAAGAAGCAACCAAGAAAAGTGAACGAATGACGTCAAAAGCGTGTGCTCAAAAGCACTAGAATGGACCAAGTAGATTCATGATCAATATCTGAAAGTGACGTCACTGCGGGTATTCAGAATCGCTCGAATATTCCAGGTAGTTCTCGTCAGAACATTCGCTAGTATACGAGAAACGGATTGAATGACTAGATACTCTTTATAAAGTCTAGCTGAATGATGGGGGACATAGTAATAGGAAAACTGCGATAGTAAAACTGCGATAGTAAAAACTGCAATCAGAGCAGAGTGCGAATTGAAGGCGATATTGATTGATAGTGAAGTGAATGTTTTTCGTGATATATTTGAAAACATTTGAGACATAAATTGATAGGACAAGTGGAAAGTGAACTAAAATGTGATTAGTAAAACAGTGAAGTTAATTATTGTTGTGCTTTCTTAGCACATAAACTCTTTTAATTTAATTTAAAAGAAAGTGCGTTTCCGTTGAATGGTTTGATTTTTCCTTTCCGAACAAAAGCTGCTGTATAATCAGAACCTGTGAAGGCATGGAAGTCCGGAAGAGCTCGACAAAGTGACGGACCTAATTCTCGTGCAAGATCTGTACAACTTATATAATTAATTTCTTTACTTAATTTATTTGTTATCCATATTTTTTGGTTTTCGAATTTGTGAATATTTCCGAGACAAATGATTAACACGTCAGTATCTACAGATTTGATGAGAATTTTTTGGTGAGGTAAACATTTTTTCAAGTGGAAGAAAATTCTCGTATCAGCTTCTTCGTGATAACATGTATAATCCTCGTTTAATGTCCGCGAGACAGCGCCATTGATATTAGTGTAAACGAAGCATTGGTCTTCAACTGTTAAACATTTTTTTTTTTCATCGAGAATGGAGCTGAATGAATCCTCTGTCCAATGCTTATGTAAAAATTGTACTATCGATTCTTTAAATTTAGGGTTACTTAAACTTTTATTGAAATCAGTTGGTCTACTCTGTAGAGGTCCTGCGATTGCAAATGGTATGTCATTTTCTTTTCGTGTTAATCTTTCTGAATCTTTAATCGAGGGTGAAAAATATCTATCAAAAATTAGATGCATTTCTGACGCTGTGGTATTACATATTTTTTTGAGTATGTATTCTGCTATCTTACCAAATGCTTGAGGCATAGATGGTCCTAAATTGTGTAATAAATAGAAACCATCAATAATCTCAATGTCTATGTGATCTGGTATTGAGGATTTTATTGAAGAAATCAATTTTTTCGCTAATGCAGATTTATCGGTCTTAAACATTTCTCCTGTCGTATAAGTCAATGCTGGTGGTGATGGAGACAATGGATATTTAAAACATGTTTCCATATCTATTTTCTTCTTCAGTGAAATCCCCAACAATCGTCCAATAATATCTCTTTCTGTTCGGACCGTACTCTGTTTCCCATAGTTAATCTTGCTAGGTTTTTTACAAAATTCACTTGCAAAATTTAATATTTTATTTTTTTTAATAGGTCTTTCAAATCTATTCTCGTCAACTGCACATTCTTCTATAAATTTGCACTTTTGTTCCATACCTTTCACTTTAGCATTTAATAAAAATTCACTGGTTTCATTGGATACTGCTTTACCCGTTGCTATATTAAATAAATTGTCTCGATCTATTTCTGAACTGAAAGGATTCATACATTTTTCGATACTATCTGATAAATCAGTGAACGCCTTGCGATCCTTGATTATTCTATTTTGCTCCAGTTCACGATTAATGTCGTCTGGTTGTATATACTGTATAGACTCTAAAAGCTTGGTAATTATTTTTATTCTTAAAGTGTGACTCAAGGCCCAACGCTGCCTGGCCGAGATAGAATTTGTAAAATGAGTAGTTCCAGTCAATGTGCTGGCTGCATCTGCATTAACAGTCTGTTCTAATGTGAGATCAATAGGAACTCTGGCTATATTTTTATTTGTTCGTTTGATCCTAAAAGCACCTCGTAAAAAATGTTGAAATAGTGGATTATTGTTATCTCTCATATCTATTAAATTTTTAAGGTACATGAGGATCTTTCTAGCATAGTTTTGCTGATTAAAAATAAAAAATAAGTTAGCCATTTCAGAAAGAGACTCGATATAAAGATTAAAATTGCTAGTCCGAATACTTCTCGAAAATCGAAAATATATATTCATGAATTCTACGTACTGTTGATAAAATTGAGCAGTTTTTCCATGTTCACCTTCTAATGTTGATTTAATAAAGATTTGATATTTCCTTAGTAATTCATTTAATGCAATGGGTAAGATTATATCGGTGTTCAATTCTGTCGGAGCCATTTGAATGTTTATTAAATCGGGAACAAATGAATCATCCAGTAAATCTTCATTTTCATTTATAAATTGCTCAAAATGTAATGATTGGATTACACCAGCAATAATGGGATGAATTCTTTTACATCGATTGAAGTGTTTGGCATTTATAAACCCGTTTACTGAACCAGAAGCAAGAATTTCACATTCTCCAAGTACAACCTCAATACCACAAGAATCGATGTATTTACCAAGAGCCTTAAAAAATGCCATTTGTATGTGAAAAGCCCCCATGTTGATGAAAATGTTGTCATAAGTGGGACTTTCGGTGATTTGAATTTTCATTGCCATCCTTGCAATGGCTAAATCATACGTAACTATTATGTTTTCTTGTTCACACTGCTTGGCAATTTCTTGTGCATTTTTCAAAGTTTGCAGAACTGTATTATAAGATGTTGGAGATGTATTGATTTGTGGTAAATAGTCAACTATTTGTAGCTCACTATTATCTATTAAAGTTTGACTATTGAAACCTACCCACATTGGAGTTTGTGGTACAAATGTAACTGAAATTGCCCAAATAATGTCGCTAAGAATTGCATCCTGTTTAAAAATATAATTTTCTGCTGAAATATTTTCTAAATATTCGTATAAATGGAGACATGTAGCAGCTCTCGGTGTCTTTGGATATGTAGCTATATCGCGAGGAATAACATCAAATTTACGTCTTTTATTTGATCTTGAAACGGATGTACTATTGTCTGGTGATTCATCATTATCAATTGTTTCTTCATGATTGTCAGCTTTGAATTGATAGATAATGCCAACAGTATCATGAAGAGTTTCTTTGCCATTTATTGTATCGACAAAACGATCATAATTGTCGAATGCGACGTGGGTACATAAATCTTTATCTCTGATGATGCCTGCTGGAATTATACTATTTTCTTCATATGCAGTGTATGTACAGAATATGACACACAATGGCCGTATTTATTTAAAATTGTCAAAATTTTTTTACTTCCAGTTAATGATTTTAATGATGATCCTAACATTATATGCTTTGCGGGCTTTATTCTTCCTTTATTCACTATATAAATCAAATCGCTGCATATTGATTCTATTCTTGTGGTATCTTCATCCGATAGTTTTCTGCGTAAATTTGGATCTTTTATTAAATGGTAAATGAAGGACTGCAATGAATCTGGAATATCACAATCTCCTTTTGTGATATATGCCGAATCTATTTTTCGTGGTTTTTCAGTCTTTACGTTTAATACATCATGACGAAGAGAGTAAGCAATATCGCGTAGTTTATATTTTTCTGATGATGTAGAAATTAATTTTTCTGCCAAGTCATGATCCAATCTCATGTTTTTTTATAAATAATTTTTCTGTAGCTCCTTGGTTGTTTCAATAGCTAAAACATCATCATATTTATGTAAAATTTTAGCTTGCAAATGCTCCATTCGATAATTCTCAAAATCACAAATTATTCCACGTTCTGCAGCTAATTCATTTAATAAAGCTTTATACCGCTTGAAGACATCAGCATATAAAAAGATGTTCTGTTTTTCTAAAATTTCCTCCTTTAAAAACTCTTCTAATATCTGGAATGCTTGATGATGAATTTGACGTTTTTCAGACCACAATTGAGATTCAGAATCTTCTTCATTTTGTTCTGCTATTACTCTTTTATATTTCATTTCAAAACTATGTCTACATGCACTGTGATAGTAGATACATGATGATTCACATACTCTTTGCTCAATATTTTCATCATTTAGGACAAGCAACATATCTCTGATTTTTTGAACCAAATTATTGTTATCTTTAACTGGGTATTCCCGACGTTTTTTTATTCTCTTCTCCCAGCACCCGCAAAAAATACAAGTTTTCTTGATTGTATTATCACTGCTCTGTTCAGTTATATTGTTTTCCTCTTGATCATCTGAAACTTCCATTGGTTCTGCTGGAGGACCATCACGGTTTTTTATGTTGTAGAGAGTATTAAAATCAGAGAGAATAATTATTGAAATTATTTCGAATGCGTCATTATTTGTGAAACGTTTATAAAAAATTTTCTAACCTTATCACGAACCTCTTCTCGTTCTAAATTAGAAGAGTCATCATTCTATGGTGTTCTGGTTTTCTTTTGTTTCTATAATCTTTTCTACTTCAATATCTTTTAATATTCGTATTCATTTTCTGGTTGAATTTATTATTCTTGCAAGAATGATTGTTATACGAAAAATTTCTAGCTGTACATGTAAAGAGTTTTAAATAATTTTTTTTTGAAAAATTGATATTTTTTTCAAAAATACACTGTTTAATAATTATTGTAAGATAAATTTTTTCAAAAATACTATTTGATCCTGGGAAACAAGTTTAGAAACTACATTTTATATAATACAAATTTTCGTTGCTTGAAATATGTGGAAACTGAAGGTAAATAGTCACTTTTAGATTTCAGAGTTAGTCCTCACGCTTCTTTTAAACAATTGCTTTTATAGGTACCGTTAGAAAACACTCTTTTCAGGTATGATGCACGTCACGGTCCGGTCGAGACAACCCTCTTAGCCCTATTGTTAAGTAAAGGTACAAAGGAATATCGCATTCTGCCTGACTTGAAAATTCTCTACAGGAGCAATTTTGAGAAAGATAGGAATTCAGTTACCTGAGTAAGAATCGCGATGCTAGCTTTTTTTAAAAATAAAAATATTATAAACTCTCTAAAATACATTAGTTGTTGACAAGAATTCATTTTGAAAAAACTTTGATTCAGTTATACATGCACTATTATTGAACATTGAACATCAATTGAAATATAAAAAATATTTTCTACTCACAGCTTGTATTCACAAGGCATATTCTTCTCTATAATTAACTGGCATAGGCGTAAATTTCCTGTAGCACGAGAGATGATAGCCGTTATCATTCAAATCATTCAAATTTAAACTTAAATCCGCATATTTTAAGTTTTTCATTCGTCTGAAGCGTAGCACACTTTGACATTTTTCGAAAGATTCTTCTTTCGAGGAGAACGGAGTAATCTTCTCCTTAGTAGATGTATTGCAAATAAAACACTTCATTTTGCAATTAAAATAAGGAAATAGGAAAATTGGACACAAATATATAAATGTTTCACCACAAACTACAACACACTGAATTAATTGTCACTACGACACAGTACAAAAAAAAAACAATATGAGTTGATAATATTTAAAAATTTAAAAATGCAACACTTCTATCCAAAATAGAAAACGAAATGACGAAACATTCGACACTTGAAGGTGAAGCAAACTGAAGGGACAGAATAGCTTGTACATTCTTAAATGCCCAAAGACAACCTTACCTGAACTAGAGAAAAGTAATAAATATATACATAGAAACCATGGAGACTATATAGTCTATTCTCCTGTACTAGACTATATTATTTATGTAAAAAAACATTCAACAACAAGAATAATTTTACAGGAAACATAATTATTATTGATGTAATATACGAGATCATAATAATTATGTAACAACGGTAATTCGACAAAAAGCATCTACTCCAAAATAAATATATTGAACATCGTACATTTTGGAGTAGATGCTAATATAGTTTATGCACTTCAAGATGGTATGCGGGATTTTTCCGGCAGTTTTTGAGCGCGCATACCAAGCTATTTTTAAAAATTACATAAAAATGAATAAAATAAAAAAGGTTTCCGGCATGGTGGAGAAATTTTAGCCCTCAAGTGGGTATGCCAGACCCTTCCGGCAAGAAAAAGTGGTTTGCGTGATTTTTTTCTAAAAGCTAATAAAATTTACTGTCGAATACAAAAAAAAAAAATTAATATCCGCGATGACGGTAAAACATTTTTCTATTTTTTTAATAATTTTTTTTTTCACATTGTTTCGGCAATAGGAATCCACGCATACCGAGCTTAATCTATTCCTATACTTACGTTCTATTTATTTAAATAAAAATTTTTTGATTCCGCTATGACGGGACTTTCAGTGTTACCGGCTCCTGGACTAATATGGTTCTGATTTCCTCATTAATATCTCCTACCTACAGGGATATGTTGATGTAATTTCTAAGCTCTGGCATTTATGTGGACATAACTGAGCTATCATTTTGCTCATGTATCTGGTACTTTGAGGTTACTGATCTTTCTTCTTTATAGCTCTTGGAGATGTGGCATCACAACTTGGCCATTATAAGGTAGTGGTCGTGGAATGAGCATGTTTTAAGAATGCCGATGGTTGATCTGGTTGAATATACAACCATCTGGGGATACCTAGGTTCTCTTGTAGATATCTCGATGTAAGAAAAGGATGTCTGTCAGGCGTTGTCAGTTGTTGCTGGTCTCTGATGAAGGCTCGGCCAATTTTAGTACTGAAGTCGCCCAGAATAATTTTAATATCGTCTGACGACAATGAATCGACAGCGCGTTGCAGGGTTGCAGGGTATATATATATATATATATATATATATATATATATATATATATATATATATATATATATATAATTCATGCTTGGTTGCCCCCACCTTATTTTCTTTGAGCATGTGTCAGTTGACCTGCCAAACATAAAAAAAATTGTGTGTTGATACGAATTTCACAGGTCTTTTCATTAACAACCACCACTTATGAACACGGTGTGCGTTTGCATGCCAAATGACCATCACCGTGCCATATGGTTTCTTGCACTGCAAAGATTCTGATGGTATATTTGTTTATTTCATCTAGAAGTTCTTGCAGTGTATCTGGTCTATTCAATAATTAAACATTCTAAGTTCAAAAAGAATAATTCTTTATACGTCGCAATAGTCATTGCCATTTTTCCAATTTGAGGATGCTGTGCTGATTCCAGGCAACTAATTACTAAGTGGAACGTTATCACCGCTTTGATATAGTCGGTTTTCAATCGATGAGTGGTATTTTATTTCCCACATACCTATCGATTAGCCAGTTAGAGCACCCTCCTTCTTCTACCTGAGAAAGCGTCCGATGTCTTACTCGGTGGGCTAGCAGCCATGCACGTGGCAAACATATCTATGAATATTTTCATGTCTACCTGCACGTCTTCTATTCCCCGTTGAAGATCCCAGCATAGCAAGCTTGCAATGTGCGTGGTTATCTAAAATCGTTAAATAGTAAGGTCAATGATGCGAACTCCGATAGGAGGACTAACGCGTACAGTCTTGGGAAGAGGCTTAAAATTTGGCCAGAAAGCACCTTCACAAAATTATAAATAGTATCAAGGCCAGCTGCTAACAAAATCTGATGGATGGTGTAAACAGAGATCTATAGAAACTGGGTGCAAGCTTAGCATAAGGAAGCTTGCTGTCTCAGGTTTGTCTTGCATACATGAGGCAAAAAATATGGATGCGCTTATGTGAGCTATACACAACGTCCTTTTTATACAGTCTTTGATGAAACTCCAGCGCATTGCCTCCTTGTTCCGAAAACGGTATCGCAAGAAGTAGTCTTCTTCATGAAAGCAAGAAATGCTCCAAGACCAGATAGAGTTCTGGTACAGTGACTAGTAAGGGGAAGTGAAATTCTGAGTCATAGTTTGCATGCCTTCCATTATGTGTGCTTGGTATGGCCGAGAAGGTGCCCGGAAAACTTATTAAGAGAAGATTTACTAACGCAAGCCACGCTGCTGGGGACATAACTCCGGGGTAGCATGGTTTTAGAGGAAGTCACTCAGCCATTGATGTAATGGAAAAAGTGGTGGGCGTGGTCCGACGTGCACAGGCATACAGTATTTATACTTGATAGGTAATCCTGTTGGCCACTCTTAATGTCAGAAATGCGTTCGAAAATTATTTCCAAGCTTCAGAATATCTTATGCAGCTTGTCAGAGACTATTTCAGGAGCCGTGGCCTACTCTATGACACAAAGGAAAGTTACATTAGATGTGCTCAGGGCTGAATTGTCCGTCCTGACCTGAGGAACATTATGTATGGTGGGCTACCTGAGCCCAAGCTAACAAATGAGTTATGTTTGTTCAGCTTTGTGATTGAAGTCACAGCACTAGTTACTAAACACATAATAAAGCATTAAGCGCCGTCAACTATGACTACTCAAGTCAAGAGCCGAATAAACAAGACCAAGGTGGTCGATTCAGTATCGGAGAAATGCTAGCCGAACCAAAACTAGCATTGAAGCACGTGGGTGTGTTGAAAGACACAAAGATGTTTTTTCTCGAGCAAATCAGGGCAAAAGCTGACAAGGTGGCAGTGCGGGCAATCGTCCTCACTCTGTTGATGGCCAACATAGGGGAACACCCCTCACCATGGAGATAATTGAAAATATGGGGCGGCACACTAAGCAAAGAGTTCCACTGCAAATCGAACGCGCATATTGACTAGTCTCTGATTGATGGTGTTTGTGATCGCAGGGGTGATACCCGCCACATGCCCTGCTAGAGAGCGAAGAAATGCCCACCTGCAAAGAAATTAAGGAGACGGAGTGTTAATCACTAAATAGGGAAGTCAATGCTCTATTAGATTTCTCTGACAATAGTTCTGCGAGGGCGACATGCATAAAAAGATGGTCAATTGTGCGTCTTATCTCATCCCCGAGGCTATGTCCCAATTGAAGGCATACCGAGACTGACTTCTATTGACCAAGCTCTTAAGCGGGCATAGATGTTTTCATCTCACTTGTACAAGATTGATAGGTCACGATCTCCCGATTGTTTATTTTGAACAGGAGAAATCGATGACAACTGCCATACATCTTTAACCTGCAAAATACAGGTCAAGCAGCGTGGTGACCTCATCAGCAAAATTCGAGAGCTCTCCCCTAAAATTGAAATAGGAAAAATGTTCGCTTTGGTTGACGAATGGAACCATGTACGGCACTATGTTTGGGCTCTTCTGGATGTTAAACAAGCCAAGTAAGCAGGAGAGTTCTCCCTCCAGAGTTCTGCAACCATCTGAGGGTTTGCTGATGGCATGAATTGATGACTTGAATTATGCATCCTTTATTTGTATGAGTAATCAATCAAATTTATCTTTTTCAGTTTCATAAGCACATATTAGTGACCATTTTGTTTCAGCTCAAATAATTTCTCCGAAAGAACATATTCAGATTAAATACTATTGCTTAAGTTTTCATGAAATTCTGAAGAAAATAAGAGTGTCTAGGTCGATTTGAAGTACGTATCAACCATCAATACGTGTGATTGTTTTTATCATTACATGCAATTAGTATGGCTCTAACTCACTTGATTATGATTTGATTTCCAAAAAATTTTGTAGACATAGACATCTTATATCAGTTTTACTCAGGTGTAGACGTCTAACAAGTTTGAAGGAACCGTTTTGATTTTATGCGAATTCTGATTTCTAGGCATTTGTTGCCCTTAAACTTACAAAGACCTGCCTTTGTGATGATTTTAAAATTTTTCGGCTCAAAGGTCTTCAATTGTGAGGGAGGACACAAATTTCCGTACACTCGGCCTCCCCTAGACCACCTGATTCATAAAATGATTTTCTTATTTTGGATTCTGGAAGTGCTAATGAAAACCTTTCATTTAATACCCCATTCGACTAAATTTGATAAAAAAACATTGCTAACAACACCTTAGCATTAAGAAGTCCCCTTCAAAACTTTTAAAATGTTTGATAAGACCTAAAATTTTGAGAGACTGTCACTTCTGACCCTTCCACAAAACTTGAGCTTTATACCTTCTATAGTTTCAGACAGATAGACATACGATCAGACAGACTACACATGGATGGACGGACAGACGCGTAAATTGATGGACGGACGAACAGGTGGACAAACAGGACGCGGAATTAGTCGATCTTTGTAAAATTTGTTTTACAAAGTCCTTAAAAATGCAGACTTGAGCGTCTGAAGCCGTCAAAGATGGTGGGAATCAAAAAATCATAGTGTTAGGTACTCATGAGCACAGCAACAACAAATACCTCAGAAGTAACAATTCTTTATGTTTGTTAGCAATAGTATAGTTTATCAATTTTAGATTTTCTTGAAAACAATTCTAAGACTATCCTTTAATTCAACGAAATTTCATCCCAAGATGTGAACATGTAAGGTCGAACATCTTTAGAAATTTCATAAGGATAAAATATTTAACGAAGTTATAATTCCTTGAATTATCCAGTATTACAATAACAACAATTCCTTGCTATGAAACAATATGCATTTTCAATCGACTTATACACTACTAAGTTGCTGAGATTTGCATGAAAGTTTCAGAAAGGATATGTATCATGATAACCTTTGAAAATTTGCTTAGTAGAATCTTTAAATTCAACATTATACCCAGTAACCCATGTACCCATGTTCTCTTGAATTTAATGAACTTTAAAACACAAATAGTCTTATAAAAGGCATTTCTTTCCTGTCTGTTTTAATAGAATCGAATCATATTACGGACGTTGAAGCCGTTTGAATTCTCTTCAATTCATATTATAAGAGATTTGCCCTGAACTTGATACTACAATTTTGATTAGATCTTCTCTAAACTTTCAATTAAATGAATAACAGAAATTTCTTTGAAACGTCAGTGAATGATATTGGATGCATTACAATCAAACGGCAGCTGGTTAAATTAAGTAACAATGGTTTTCTCTAAGAGCAAGTATGTGTTTATTGTGTACATCGGTACAATTTTCGGTGCTCAGATACATTTAGTTACCAAATTACTCGCTACTCGCCTATATACTAGCTTAATGCGATCTACAGTGACTCCCAAAAAGATCCGCACAAATAAGAAATTTTCCTCCTTTCTCATTTTATAAGGCAATTAAAAACGGGAAAATTTTTTTAAACATTTTATTATGAGCAGAACAAAAAAGTCTTACAGATCACATAAATAAAATAGTTTCTCACTTTAAATATACCAAAAAACGGAAGTTCCATGAAAAAATAGAAAATATTATCCCTCAAAAAGATCCGCACACGAGCTAAATTGTAAAAATAAAAAAAAATTTTAGTAAGCTAGTATTTTGTCGCATGTCCGTTTTGTTCAATGACACATTTTAATCGATTTGGCATACTGGAGATGATTTTCCGCAGGTATTCCACATCCATTTTCACCCATTCTTCGCGAAGCCTTTTCTCGAGCTCCGTTTTTGAACAAATTGGCGTGCTATGAACTTTACGCTCCAATTGACTGAGGAGGAGGATGAACCACTTTTGGACAATTATACAGCTGCCATTCTTGAACAATGCGTGCCTTATGTTTGGGATAATTGTCTTCGTAATATTTGAATGAATCCAAAATGCCCATTTTAGCAGCGCTTTTCCTTCAAAATGTCTAAATATCGACGGGAGTCCATGATACCATCTATAAATACTAATTCGCCAATACCACGAGTAGATACGCATCCCTAAACCATCAAACTGCCACCTCCGTGTTTCACTGTAGGCCTTAGGTTCATTGGACTCAATTCTTCATTGGGCTTGCGCCACACCATAACACGTCCATCCGAGCCAAAAACATTGAAGTTGCTTTCATCGGCAAAAACCACATCGTCCCAATAATTGACTTCCTTTAAAATAAATTCTTTAGCGAAATTTAAACGCTTTTTTCTATTCACTTTGCTGATGAATGGTTTCTTCCGTGCAACACGTCCATTGTATTGAGCATTTCTCAAAACTCGTCGAACTGTTTCACATCCTGCTGTTTTCTTAAATTCTGCGAATACTTCACTCACAATTTTTGGAGCACTCAGTTTTGGATTTTTTTTTTTTTTATTTTCCTTCCTTCCTTTTTTGTCCTTCTTTTTTAATCCTTCGTTTTACTTCTCATTTTGCGGTACATTTTCTATTTTTTTGAGTAAAATTATCGAGCTGATGTTTTGTTCGGTTAATAATATTTCCTTTTTCTTATTGTGTCATGGATTGCAGCATAAATTGAAAAAGGAGGAACATTTCTTACTTGTGCGGATCTTTTTGGGAGTCACTGTAGGCTTAACTCCAACAATCGACAAATGCGAAACTTAATCTGTCAATTACGAAATAATTATTCCTTATCAACTTTAATAAATGTTCAGCTTCTAAACATCGTGTAAATTGTAAATTTTTTTTACAAAGCCCTAAATTTAAATTTGTAAATATTTTTTACAAAGCCCTAAAAATCCGACTTCAGTATGTTCCAAGAGGATCAAATAAAATTTATGGAAACGTGCGAAATTAATTTCCTCGTTTCAACACAGAAAAGCCAAAAGCACGATATTCATCGTAAATACAATAAGGAAAGAAGCTGGATAGGCAGAACTGCGCTCATATCAGAAGGATTTTGCACTTAACATACAATATGCAGATATTTAGAATGATTTAATTCAAGAAAAACTTTCATGATATGCACAAAAAATATATTCTTGCTTTCAAAGAACTCCATTTTAACCAGCTTACATTCTGGACACCGGAACCTTAAATGCGTTTTTGTTATTCATCTTCCCAGAAAATTTGGAGAGGATTCAGTCAAAAGTTTAGTGCCTAGTTCAATGGAAAATCCATTTAGTAGAAAAATACTATGATTTTATTGTAATTGGAGAAAATTCAAGTGACTACAACTTCTTTAAACTAAATTGAAACCTATAGAATATTAAGATATTTTAAAGAACTACTCAAATGTCTAATTTCATTCAATTTAATGATACAAATACAGTTTTACCGACTGATTATTAGCAAAGTTCAACGAATTTCAACGTATAAGTTATTTGTTATTTGATGTACCTCCATGATTTTTAGGGCTTCGTGAAAGCAATTTTACAAAAACCTACTAGTTTCATGTCCTGTTTGTCTACCTGCTCGTCTTTCTGTGTGTCACAGGAAGTTCTTTCAAAACTAAAGAAGAAACAAAGCTCAAACTCAGCTCAAGTGGTCATATAAAATATTTCAAAATTTTTTAAGGAGGCTCCCCCCCCATAAAAAAGTGGCCCTTAAAACTTTTTTTTCATCAAATGCAATAGAGTAGGGTATCAATTTAAAGGTCTTAGCATTTTTAAAATCTGAAAAAGTCATTTTTTGAATCAGCATGCCAACGGGGAGGCAAAATTTTCGAACAATATTTGTGTCCGTTCCCTCGCAATTGGACAACTTTGAACTGTAAAATCAGAAACAAATCACGATGGTAGGTCTTTATGAGTGCAAAGGAAACACTCAAATTTGTTAATAATATTATGATTAGTAAATTAAACATCCCCCAAAAATCAAAACAGTACCCTTAAAGTTAAACTTTTTAAAATTTTATGGAGATCAAATTATAACCAAGTGAGTTATGGTCATTTCAATTGTGTGGAGTTATAACAACAATAACACGTATTGATGGTTGATGCATACTCGTATTTCAAATCGACCTAGGTACTCGTAGTTACTTCAAGTGTCATAAAATGGCACCAGTGAATTCAATTCATCGGTTCATGCCATCAGAAAATTTGTTTCGGACCTTAAGTCATAAAGCCCTTCTGGTAGGAGCACTTTCCTCTTTACTCGACTTGTTTCACCTCTAAACTATAGGTGCGAATCTTCAGCCACCCATTAATAAATTCAATCAAGCGTTAGTATCATGTACCAAATGTTGAAGTTTGGGAAAAATAACACAAAATTTTCCTGAAATTTTCATGCAAATCTTAGTAAACCCGCAATGTCTCACCGGGTAAAAGCGCATATTGTTCAATAGCCATGTGGTTCCATTTTAATACTCGTATAGCGCATTTTATTTCATAGCAATACCAGAAAATTCAAACCGCTATAACTTCGTTAAATACCATTCAATCTCTTTGAAACCTTCAGGGCATGTTAACCTAATAAATAACTAGTTGTACAGGGTGGGCCAAATGCAAGTTTCTTTTTAAAAATGCAATAAAATGAACAAAAACCAATTTTTTTCTTATAGAGAACAAACCTTTCCGTTAGTTGTGAAATACAATTTGATTCATATGGCTGCCACGACTGCTGTGACATTAGGCCATCCTCTCTGCCCAATTTTCCAAGACATCAATGCCGGTTTCGAGCCCTATCTGAGCAATGTTTTGTTGAATATTCAATTTCAACGCTTGATATGTTTTTGAATTTCCCGCATAACATTGATCTTTCACTGCGTCCCATAAAAAGAAGTCCACCTGCGTCAAATTGCAGCTTCGAGGCGGCCAATTGACATCGCCAAATCGGCTGATTACACGATTTCTCAACTTTGTGCGCAGAAGATCGATTGTTTGATGAGCTTTATTGCATGGTGTGCCATTTTTTCGAAACCAGAGGTCAGCCAAATCCAAATCCTCAATCTCCGGCCACAAAAAGTAGGTTATCCTGCCTCTGTAGTGCTCGCCGTTGATCGAAATAGTATTTTCAGCGAACATTTTGTACATTTCCCTTTCCCCCATCGGTAACGATAAGGTAATTTGAAAACTTGTATTGAAAAGATCTCATTGAAACCTTTTTATTGAAAAGATCTCATTGAGACATTTTTAATTGAAAAGATCTCATGAAGACCCCCTTGAAACTCACTGAAAAATTTTTGCACCCCAAAACTTTCATCAAATTGCCACTTCTGATCTTCTCACAAAGTTCCATAGCTGTAGCTTCTATAGTTTCGTAGAAAAACTGATATGACAGATAGACGGACGAACGGTCTTTTTTTCAACAGTTTCGTATTTTAGTACAAGAACCTTAAAAATGATTTGCTGATGGTTTCATGAATTTTATTTTGTCTTTTTAGGGTATCTTGAAGTCGGTTTGTTTTCACATATTTCGCTTTCAGCCAGTAGAATGGTAAGGCAATGTATAATGACAAGCTTCCAGCGGTATATATTATGTCATCATTATTACTGTATCTCTTTCAAAATAAATTGTTAATTTTAGATTCATTCTAGTCTAATCGACTATATTTCTCTGCATTAAAATTGCTCAAAACTGGATTGGGCTAGTTGGTCCTGTTATGTTGGTGATTTTATTTTCCTTTTTTATCGCACACCTCGTGGGTATGTTATTATTATCAAATTATTTTTTTCTATTATTTCCACAGTTCTTTGGTATGCATACATACCCCCAGCTTTGAATTTACATCTGAATTACTATAATTTATTACCTATTGTTCTCTTCGGTATCATTAATTGATAAGGCTTTGCAGGCGTCATATTAGTAAGCTTGACTTAATATCTTAATAATATGGATCGAGGATCTTGAATCAAATTTAGCACACGCTTCTCAGAAACACTTCGTCGTAAATGCAAAATGTTTAATTGAGAGTATACTTGAAATATGAGTTTTATCAGCAAAGATTAAACCACGTGATATTAGGGAAACTATGTATCCAAATTTCAATTTGATTTAAAATGACTGTTAATTTTCACAATTATGTAATACAGATTTATTGCTATTAATATTTTTTTTTAAATTTAAATCCATTTACTTTTTGTCGCAAGGTTTTGAAAAAATGTATGATTTACACTTGTGTTGCAAGTTACAAGTGAAATTCAATCAAAATTATCTCAAAACTGTCGTAGCCAATTCTTCGCATACTTTTAATAACCTTAATGCTAGATACTAAGATCATGTCCAATTTCCAATAAAAGAAGTGGTGAGCAATTGCTGTATGATATCACAATGGGCTTCTAATAGCCGATATTTGACTTGACATTAGAAATTCCCCGGCAAATCTTACACAAAACGTACGTACTCAACTTATTGGGCATTTGAATGTAATGTAGTGTAAACTGGTCTATGAATCGCCATGGAGTGAAATTAGATTACTCTGGTCCTTTTGGAACATTGAAAAGTATTTTTAATCTTGCTGATTTTTGCCAGGAATTTATTAGTTCTGTGGTATTCGAACGCAAGCGTCAAACACCTACGCTGTTCGAATTTACTTTAAATTTAACCAACTGAAAACTTCAACTTTGAATTGTGTAAATTTTCATATTTTTGATCCCACGCAAGCGCCTCCACTGTATGATTGATCTTTATTTTTCTATCGTACTATGTCTTTGCAATAGGATAGGAGCTCTCAATCAAATAAAGGCTTGGAGTGCAAAGAGTTAGTTGTTCATTTAACAATTTGGGATGTTTATATATTATTTAAAACCAACTGTAAATATAAAAGTTTCCAAAAAAACTCAATTCTATACTTAACTATGGCATTACGAATTGTACTAGAATAAAATAAATTAGTAGCCCTGAGTTGTAGTGGTTGGAGCGCTTATCCTATAAGCCGAAGATCCCTGGCTCAAATCCCACTGGTGACAATGAGATTTATTACGAGTGATTCTACGGACGGGCTATAAGTCCATTTGCTGGTTTAAAATCAGAACTTAATACAACTGAGTGAAAGAACATGGCTAAAGCGTACAACTAACCATATCCCCTTATCAAGTACCAATATATACAATAATATGACGCACTCTATCTCTAAATGGAGGCTCAAAAGAGGCTGTAGTTCTACAACAAAAAATATTAAGAAGTAATAAATGTCATATAATTGAAATGACATTTGACATAATGATAATTTCAATTGGTATTGTTGAAAGTTACTGCAGTAATACGCACGGTATTTAAATCTCAAATAAAAGCAACTCACTACTGAGATTGATGATGAATAGCATTGTTGAGTTTCTGACATCCTTGGGCGGCCGTCACGACTTGATCCGGCAACACCAATGCTTCAATCAACTTACATAGTTATTTAAGGTTAATTTGCACTGTAATAATTAGGCCATTCGTAATTAATTCTATACATGTAATTGCTGTATTAATTGATCGATCATTTTAATTCAATTCACCAAATTCAATCGACACAAAACGAAAATACTTCAAGTTTCGGATACCACATTTTTATTTTAATCAATCGAATAACCGATTTCTCATTCATTTTTTAATTTGTCAAAACTTGAATACAAAAGTTTATTCATTGTTCAATTGTTGGTTGGTCTATATCATAGCAGCTGAACGTTTATTAAACGATTTCTAAAGAATTTTGAGCTTTTTGCTGAATGTTTTAAATAAAAATAATAAAATCAAAGTTAGGGACAAAAGAGTCCCGGTGCAAACATTTGGAGGCCCCGGCGAGATTCACTTGGTATTTATTTTGCCGTACATAACTGAATAATTTTTTTCCCCAGTGAACAGGTCGTGAAGTGCTGTGTGGTGTTTTATGTAGGGTCGTGGTGTATCCGGGCTTTTTGTTTCTGGCCGCTTTCCGACTTTCAACGCGATGGCGAATGTATACCGCCTGATCGAGGACCTAAAAGGACTGGCTCGAATCGTCGAGGGTGTCATTTCAAACTACAAGAAGGATTCACCCGCAAGAAAACAGGAAGCCGGGTATTATGCGGAGCGACTGCGGCGACTGGAGGCCACATGGGAGGATTTTGAACTAGGGGATAGTCGAATCCGATCCCTGCCGGAGGTCGCTCCGTCGCACGAGTATTTTACTCAGCATATATACGACAATACCAAAGGCAACTACCTCCGTCACCAGCAGGACTTCCGCCATCGAATGCGTGCTAAAATACATGAGGACACCCCAATCGGGGAATAGTCACCAAAAGAGCTTGAAATTCAGGATAACGATGACAAGGACTGCACTGCAAAAGCCTCAGAACTCAGAGATGCCAGTGTGGTCAGGATTTTGCGTCGTGACAAAGTCATGGCAGGCTCGTTGAGGAAGATCATCGACCGTTTTGACCAGAAGGAGGTCACTCGGACTTGGTGCAGGAGTAAACTAATGACCTCCAGCGAGGTTGGCAACAGCTAAATGGATATCACCCGCAGATCGTCGAGCTCCATGACGATCCTGAAGCGTATGATTTTAACGTGCAACAGCATACTCATTTCGAAAAGCTTACCCAAGATTGGGTCATACGTCTGGAATCGAAAATGGATAAACTCATCCTCACACCTGCCTCAGCGACTCTGCTTGTGACTCCTCTTACCGTGCCTCTGCCGAAAATAAAACTCCCCGCCTTCGAAGGGAACTATTTACATTGGCAACAATTCCACGACGCGAGTGCTTTGCGCAGTAACAGCATTGTATCAAGTGGAGACAGTCACACCCCAATGCGATCCCGGGTACAGTGGTCATCATAAGCAAAGATAACACCAGATTGATGAAGTTGGCCACTGGGGCGAATCATCAAAGTGTACGAAGGCACCGATGCTTTCGTACGAAATTTCAAAACCGCCTCCGGAACTTTGAAAAGGCCAATACACAAACTGGTCGCGTTACTAGTACTCGACGACGTATAGTCTAACAGTCTAATGTAGTGAAAACTGGTCTATGAATCGCCATGGAGTGAAACTAGATTACTCTGGCCCTTTTGGAACATTGAAAAGTATTTTTAATCTTGCTGATTTTTGCCAGGAATTTATTAGTTCCGTGGTAATCGAACGCAAGCGTCAAACACCTACGCTGTTCGAATTTACTTTAAATTTAACCAACTGAAAACTTCAAAGTCCCTAATGAATTCCTACGCAAGTGTATTACTTTGAATTGTGTAAATTTTCATATTTTTGATCCCACGCAAGCGCCTCTACTGTAGGATTGATATTTATTTTTCTATCGTACTATGTCTTTGCTATAGGATAGGAGCTCTCAATCAAATAAAGGCTTGGAGTGCAAAGAGTTAGTTGTTCATTTAACAATTTGGGATGTTTATATATTATTTAAAACCAACTGTAAATATAAAAGTTTCCAAAAAAACTCAATTCTATACTTAACTATGGCATTACGAATTGTACTAGAATAAAATAAATTAGTAGCCCTGAGTTGTAGTGGTTGGAGCGCTTATCCTATAAGCCGAAGATCCCTGGCTCAAATCCCACTGGTGACAATGAGATTTATTACGAGTGATTCTACGGACGGGCTATAAGTCCATTTGCTGGTTTAAAATCAGAACTTAATACAACTGAGTGAAAGAACATGGCTAAAGCGTACAACTAACCATATCCCCTTATCAAGTACCAATATATACAATAATATGACGCACTCTATCTCTAAATGGAGGCTCAAAAGAGGCTGTAGTTCTACAACAAAAAATATTAAGAAGTAATAAATGTCATATAATTGAAATGACATTTGACATAATGATAATTTCAATTGGTATTGTTGAAAGTTACTGCAGTAATACGCACGGTATTTAAATCTCAAATAAAAGCAACTCACTACTGAGATTGATGATGAATAGCATTGTTGAGTTTCTGACATCCTTGGGCGGCCGTCACGACTTGATCCGGCAACACCAATGCTTCAATCAACTTACATAGTTATTTAAGGTTAATTTGCACTGTAATAATTAGGCCATTCGTAATTAATTCTATACATGTAATTGCTGTATTAATTGATCGATCATTTTAATTCAATTCACCAAATTCAATCGACACAAAACGAAAATACTTCAAGTTTCGGATACCACATTTTTATTTTAATCAATCGAATAACCGATTTCTCATTCATTTTTTAATTTGTCAAAACTTGAATACAAAAGTTTATTCATTGTTCAATTGTTGGTTGGTCTATATCATAGCAGCTGAACGTTTATTAAACGATTTCTAAAGAATTTTGAGCTTTTTGCTGAATGTTTTAAATAAAAATAATAAAATCAAAGTTAGGGACAAAAGAGTCCCGGTGCAAACATTTGGAGGCCCCGGCGAGATTCACTTGGTATTTATTTTGCCGTACATAACTGAATAATTTTTTTCCCCAGTGAACAGGTCGTGAAGTGCTGTGTGGTGTTTTATGTAGGGTCGTGGTGTATCCGGGCTTTTTGTTTCTGGGCGCTTTCCGACTTTCAACGCGATGGCGAATGTATACCGCCTGATCGAGGACCTAAAAGGACTGGCTCGAATCGTCGAGGGTGTCATTTCAAACTACAAGAAGGATTCACCCGCAAGAAAACAGGAAGCCGGGTATTATGCGGAGTGACTGCGGCGACTGGAGGCCACATGGTGTTGTGAGCGAGTAAATACCGCCTACGTATTTACGAAGCGAGCGAGCACTGCCTATATACTCGCGCTTCACCAGTCAACTTTTAAAAGCATGCACATAGGCCACTATCACCGAAGCATATACTTGTCGTTTAATGAGCGAGCAAAAGCTCGAGCAAATATCAATGCACAATTCACTTCACACGAATGATCACCACGTAGACGACATGCTTCGGGTGTACTCCCAGCTGAAGGGCAAATTGAAAGTTCAGGCGAAACCGTTCTCTCGCTCAATTTCCCCAGCTCCATCAATTCGCCTCAAGAAGCCGAAAGCTTAAGCGAAAGCGTTCTCTCGCTCAATTTCCCCAGTTTCACATATTCGTAAGCGAAACGGAGCGGGGAGGAAAAGTGCTTCGTGGAACGAGAACGCACGTGTTCGGCTATTCAGCACTTTTGGCGAGAATCGAGGCTAAAAGCTTACGAGAGAACGGTATTTAAAGTTCTTGGGCAAACATTAGTGAGTCAGTCGTGATACGTGCTGCGACAGTAAAACACGGTACAGGTTCCGGTTTTTAACACGATTTCCACTTACGGCAATCAACGAATTACTTATGGTGAGGTGTTGGCTCTTAGCGCCGTGTTCCTCCAAGGCCTTTAGCGTGTAAGCGCTGTGTGGCCACCATAAGTAATATAATTTTTCCTTCTTGCAGGCAACCCGAAGAGGTGGACAACCAGCAGCCGCAGTGGCCCCTTCAGGACGGCGTGAAAAGTGCCCTTCAACACCTGGTGTACCGTCATCGCGACCCAAGCTCGCCAGTACCTGCGTGCCGCTCTACCCGCTAGCCTCCAGGATAATTAAGGACCTCGGGCCAGCAAACCACCCCCGTCAGGCACCCGTTAGGACCCTAGATCAGGCGCTTCAGGCAGAGCTCCGAGCTGGTCCCCGACCCATATCGAAAGAGGAGTACCTCAGGAGGTTGAAGGCTCCCTTGAACACCACCGTCCATCCCCGCAAGCAACAACATCAGCGCGGAGGGCAGCGGGAACGCAAGAGGCGGGAGTTGGACGAGCTGAGGCGGCTAGCTCGCTTGTCAGTCACACCCACTGAGCGGGCTTTCTTCCGACGGAAAGCGAAGGAACTGCGCCGGGGAATACAGAAGGAGATCCAGGCACGTCTCGGACCAAGGCACGTGGAAGCGACCCAACTTGCTTTAGTAAAACCTGTAGTAGGACTTGCTGAAGAAATAAAGTAGAAAAAAGAAACGCAACATTTGGTGTTTTTGTTACAATTTTTCAGAGGGGTCTTCAGCTTCAAGAGTAGTTCAGGTGCGAAGGTGAGTGTTTCTAAAAGGTAACACCCTAGGGATCCCCGGAAGTGGCCGGCAGAACCCCAGGTTGGAGACAAAGAATATAACATTGGCGCAGCCGGTTTTAGTTTCGGAGCAGCTCTAGTACGGCAACTCGCTGTGGAGCGGTCAATTTACTACCGATTTAATTGGTGAACCGTTCGAAACTGGAATTTTACACTAACACTCTCAGTATGAGCACACTCATCCACGCACCCTGTTTACTCGAGCTTCGTGATCCTGGAATTGTAACCAAAATCACCTAGTTAGCGCTTTAGTAATTTTAACTTATTTCAAAGAAAGGGTTTCATTGCTATATTCGGAACTAATGACCGGTCATTAAGTCAAGAGACGGTCAATATTTTTTATTGAGATTGCGCGAATGCATAATCAGAGCGAACTAACAGAAGGAATTCATCAGTCAACTCCAGAGCAAAACAAGGGGCTTGTATTACGAAGCGGTAGAACACTTTCAAGACCAAGAAGTAAGTCTGAATCTTTTTGTTTCAGCTCAAACCTACAGGTAAAGCGAGAACCCGAACCCACTGAATTAGACCCAGTTCTTGAATTAACTAATACCGTTGATCATTTGCATACACATCGTTTAGAGCGAATTAATCAGTTCCGTGAACGAACAAAACAATTTAAGGAAGAGATTGAACATTTCGGTGGGGTCTTGCTAAACTCGACCAGTTTTTTCAATTTATCGCAATCATTGAAAACCCTGATTACGTCTCACGATTGGAATTTATCATTTGGGGCAAGCGCATTTTCAAACGATTCCGTTAGCCTAACCGATTCTTTGAATCCTGTTTGTATGGTTGATAAACAGGTGGAAGTTAAAATTCATCCAGTCAGTATGGCTGACTATGCAAGAGTAGCTAAGCTGATGGGACAGATGATCCCTGTGTTTTCAGGAGCTCCGAGCTCATCAATGGTTTTGGAACTGCAGACCTTTATAGGGTGCAGCAAACAAGCTTGGAAATGTTTAAATAGTCAGGAGCAAGGGGCTTTTATGCAGATTTTCCCAACCCGTCTTCGAGGAGAGGCATATCAGCTAATATCCTCTAGTTTTCCATCAACCTTAGAGGCAGCTGAGGAACTTTTGAATCGGGTATTTTTGCCGAGGGAAACTTATCAGGAATTGGTAACAGGGCTTATATCAGCTAAACAGAGTCCCACGGAGACAGTACTTGCCTACACATCACGCCTAAGGCAAATCCTTAAGCGATGTCAAGAAGCTGCAATCATCAAATATGGGCCAGAAGGAGGCAAAATTGCGAGTACTCAGCTGGAGGATTTTGCCAAGAATGTCTTTAAGAGTGGGGTTAATAATCCTCATCTTTGCCAGTATCTTTTGTCACAGTAAACAACTACCTTTGAAGATCTAGTCACTAAAGGGTTGAATATGGAAAAACTGCAGCAAGGGGCTTGCCTCTTTCAGGGCAATCTAACACAATTATATCCACAAATGCCGCAGGTTCAACCCACTTTCAGTACTTGGATGCCTAACCAACATGCTTTTACGAGTACACCTCAGCAAGTTAGTTTCACACCTAATCCGTCCACCGTACCTTTCCAGTCACAGGTAGTAGTAGCACCAGATCCGAACTCTGGACCGAGGCCACCTAAATTTACAAAGAGTCCGAAGATTACTTGTAATTTCTGTCATAAGCGTGGCCATACCTATACAGACTGCTATAGCCGCAAGAATACTCCTTATTGCCCGACGTGTAAGGAGTACGGCCATGATCAGAAGGATTGTAAGGCAAAGCCGGCTGCAACACCGGTTATAAACGGTGGCCCTAGGGTATATATTATTCAGGTTAGATGTGACTTTTGTGGTCGGAGAGGTCATGCTATAGACGCGTGTTTCCAGAAGAAGAGATGGGAAGCCAGACAACAGGGAAACGAGATGCAGTCGGGTCGAAAATCCCCGACTCGACTCCAATAGAAACGGTGCAACAAAGGAGCCAAATTGGTGGTGGCAGGGCCGAACATAGGGTAACCCATAAAGGTACTGAAGGGCAAAACACGATCAGTAATAGTTATGAAAAATCAAGCCTTGTTACAGCTTCCCTGCCATTAGATATTGGGAAGCAGGGTGAAACAAAATTTACTATTGATACAGGTGCAGAGGTGAGCATAATTACTAAATCAGCAATACAGGATACATGCCCGATAGATTCTAGTCATAAGCTTACTTTAGTGAGTCCGTTTGGGGAAGGAGAAACCCTTGGTACTACGCAGGGCAATTTAGAACTCCCTACGGGACTTCCTTGTACTTTTCAAGTAGTTGAATAAATTCAGGGGACGTTCAACGATGGTTTACTGGGGAATGACTTCCTGGCAAAGAATTGTAATATAGAAGGTCCCGCACAAGCGCTAGTGTTTCCTCGCACGGAAGCGAATAGCACTGAGTTCAGGGTCCCTCTGGAGTCCCAGGGAGGTGCAGTCAGAACGGCTCAGTTTTCGGTTAAGGCGTCGAATGGCACTGACGCGTTGTCTATAGGAGTAACGCGAAGCGCGGCGTCATTATCAAGCCAAACTAACGATGTGAGCTGCAACTCTGACGAAGGGCCAAGCATCAGCCAAATTGGTTCCAATGGAACTTATTAAGTCAATTTCAAGGAGGCTATCAAACTGTTGCCACGGACGCAACATCTAGTGGGGGTTCCGATCCGGTTGGGCCAGGAAATGCTTGGTACCGCAAGCTCGATAGCGGATGGCGTTTTTCTAGCTAATGCTCTTCTAAGTCCGGAGAGTCCTGTAATAGGCATACTGAATTCGAGTGAGTCACCGGTCAAACTTGAACGGATTGATTTAGAACTCGAGAGATTAGATGAATATTTGGTGGATAATCTAGAGACTAACAATAAGGAGGAGCAGCCCCAGCAAACCTCCTGCATGAATTTCCCCGTGAAACATATAGGAAGTATATCAGCAACAACAGAAGGGTCACTATTGATAAGTAATGGTCGATCAGGAAATAATCCTGGACTAATGAATCAGGACCTGCCTATCGACATTATACGCAATGCATTACTAAAGCAAGAGCTTACGCTGTATGAGCATATTCATTCCGAGGAGAAGGCTGCTATTACCCAGCTGTGTCAGGAGTTTAGTGACGTTTTCTTCCTGCCAGGGGATAAGTTAAGTTACACGGAGGCTATCACACATGAGATTCCGTTGGTGACAGACCCAGCACCCATAAATCAAAAAATGTACCGTTTGAGTCAGCCCCAAAAGGACATTATTAACGAGCAGCTCAAGGTGATGTTAGACAATGACATTGTCCAGCCAAGCAAAAGCCCATTGTAATGAATTTCGAAATGTCCGTGTAGGACACGGGTGCCGATGGTCTGGCACAAGTGTCAGCGAGCTAAAACAACACCGAGCTCAGCTAACTAGCTTCGCTTAACGACCGCGTACGCGTGCTTGACGACTAGCATTTGCGGGATCATATGAGGCGGGTTCTTGTCGAGCCACGAAGCTACACTACAAAATACTTATCACGCGTACTCTACTCTACAAGACGCACCGATCAATTTTTATTGTCTTTAGAAAAGTTCTATTAGGTGTCAATTAATCTACTCTACAGAAATTCAATATTGTTTTGCCTCGTTAAAGTTAGCGGACACGGAGGCTTGAGACAAACGCAAACATTACACAAAAAGCAACCGTTACTTTCACAGAAGAAGGTCGTTGCATTACAAGGGGAATGTCAAACCTAAAGATGTTAAAGTGGCTGAAGTGAACCACTCATCTCTGCCTAAAGGATGGAAACTTGACGGATGCAGTTTACCTTACACTAGTAAAACAACAAACTAAGCAGTTTCGACGGGGTGACCACCTTTTCTCTTCAGGAGCAGCCACTCCTGATCACCACGGGGCTGCTCGACTGCTTATGTTTATTACAGGGCAGTCTTTTCGATGCCGACCCAGGCATGGAGAGACTGAAGGATTTCGCTCTACACTAGTGAAGAAACAATTGTTTCCGCAGTGGAGAGATGGTTGTTATAATTTTAGGCCCCTCTTCTTGAATACAAGTCCCGGTCTTCTACGAAAGTATGCTAATAAAAACCGCTAACCAATCATAAAAACAAATCGGGTGTCGGTCAGGACTAATTGATGATGCGGATTTTATCACTGCCGGTCATCAGATTAGCTCCCAGCAAAAACTGACGCAATTCCAAGCAATGTATTTGAAAACCCCTGGCACCATCAGTTTGTTCAAAATTAGAACTGTCCGACTTCAACCTGTATAAAAATGTGCAAACCTTTCTTTTGGTAACATTAAGGGACGCACTACTCTATACCATCATCGGCATGTTCAGGCGACTGAGCCACCACGAACGAAGAACTCCAGAAGATGCTATAGACCTTATTATACCGAAGACAAGACAAACAACACCAAAAGAGAGTTTATCGGTGACTCTATCTTTACTTTATGGAACCCTCCAAAGTATGCTACGTTAATATCAAATGGTGAGGGCGACAATAAAAATTGAATCGGTTCATCTGCCGACAGCAAAATTAAAAATGTGAGAACTCGAAGGAGAGTGGTGTTGTTTCCCCTTCGGGCCCCACGTTGGGCGCCATTGTAATGAATTTCGAAATGTCCGTGTAGGACACGGGTGCCGATGGTCTGGCACAAGTGTCAGCGAGCTAAAACAACACCGAGCTCAGCTAACTAGCTTCGCTTAACGACCGCGTACGCGTGCTTGACGACTAGCATTTGCGGGATCATATGAGGCGGGTTCTTGTCGAGCCACGAAGCTACACTACAAAATACTTATCACGCGTACTCTACTCTACAAGACGCACCGATCAATTTTTATTGTCTTTAGAAAAGTTCTATTAGGTGTCAATTAATCTACTCTACAGAAATTCAATATTGTTTTGCCTCGTTAAAGTTAGCGGACACGGAGGCTTGAGACAAACGCAAACATTACACAAAAAGCAACCGTTACTTTCACAGAAGAAGGTCGTTGCATTACAAGGGGAATGTCAAACCTAAAGATGTTAAAGTGGCTGAAGTGAACCACTCATCTCTGCCTAAAGGATGGAAACTTGACGGATGCAGTTTACCTTACACTAGTAAAACAACAAACTAAGCAGTTTCGACGGGGTGACCACCTTTTCTCTTCAGGAGCAGCCACTCCTGATCACCACGGGGCTGCTCGACTGCTTATGTTTATTACAGGGCAGTCTTTTCGATGCCGACCCAGGCATGGAGAGACTGAAGGATTTCGCTCTACACTAGTGAAGAAACAATTGTTTCCGCAGTGGAGAGATGGTTGTTATAATTTTAGGCCCCTCTTCTTGAATACAAGTCCCGGTCTTCTACGAAAGTATGCTAATAAAAACCGCTAACCAATCATAAAAACAAATCGGGTGTTGGTCAGGACTAATTGATGATGCGGATTTTATCACTGCCGGTCATCAGATTAGCTCCCAGCAAAAACTGACGCAATTCCAAGCAATGTATTTGAAAACCCCTGGCACCATCAGTTTGTTCAAAATTAGAATTGTCCGACTTCAACCTGTATAAAAATGTGCAAACCTTTCTTTTGGTAACATTAAGGGACGCACTACTCTATAACATCATCGGCATGTTCAGGCGACTGAGCCACCACGAACGAAGAACTCCAGAAGATGCTATAGACTTTATTATACCGAAGACAAGACAAACAACACCAAAAGAGAGTTTATCGGTGACTCTATCTTTACTTTATGGAACCCTCCAAAGTATGCTACGTTAATATCAAATGGTGAGGGCGACAATAAAAATTGAATCGGTTCATCTGCCGACAGCAAAATTAAAAATGTGAGAACTCGAAGGAGAGTGGTGTTGTTTCCCCTTCGGGCCCCACGTTGGGCGCCATTGTAATGAATTTCGAAATGTCCGTGTAGGACACGGGTGCCGATGGTCTGGCACAAGTGTCAGCGAGCTAAAACAACACCGAGCTCAGCTAACTAGCTTCGCTTAACGACCGCGTACGCGTGCTTGACGACTAGCATTTGCGGGATCATATGAGGCGGGTTCTTGTCGAGCCACGAAGCTACACTACAAAATACTTATCACGCGTACTCTACTCTACAAGACGCACCGATCAATTTTTATTGTCTTTAGAAAAGTTCTATTAGGTGTCAATTAATCTACTCTACAGAAATTCAATATTGTTTTGCCTCGTTAAAGTTAGCGGACACGGAGGCTTGAGACAAACGCAAACATTACACAAAAAGCAACCGTTACTTTCACAGAAGAAGGTCGTTGCATTACAAGGGGAATGTCAAACCTAAAGATGTTAAAGTGGCTGAAGTGAACCACTCATCTCTGCCTAAAGGATGGAAACTTGACGGATGCAGTTTACCTTACACTAGTAAAACAACAAACTAAGCAGTTTCGACGGGGTGACCACCTTTTCTCTTCAGGAGCAGCCACTCCTGATCACCACGGGGCTGCTCGACTGCTTATGTTTATTACACCATGGAACTCCCCCCTCTTGGTTGTGCCCAAGAAGGCTGGAGCCGATGGAGCAGAGAAATGGAGAGTGGTCGTTGACTTCAGGAAACTGAATGAGAAGACAATAGGTGACGCTTTCCCATTACCCCGTATTGAGGATATTCTGGACCAGCTAGGGCATTCACGGTATTTTAGTACGTTAGATTTGGCCAGCGGATATCACCAGGTCTTGGTAGATCCAAAGGATCGGCCGAAAACTGCTTTTAGCACCAATTATGGGCACTATGAGCTCAAACGGATGCCTTTTGGTTTGAAGGGGGCACCTGCTACTTTTCAGAGGCTAATGAATTACATATTGACAGGTTTACAAGGTTTTGATTGTTTTGTGTACTTGGATGACATAGTGGTTTATGGGAAAAACTTGGGAGATCACATCGATAAACTACGGAAAATTTTTGTCCGACTGAGCATGAATAATCTAAAGCTTCAACCGGAGAAATGCCAGTTTTTACGACCAGAAGTGGTATATCTGGGACACATTTGCTCTCAAACGGGTGCGCGGCCAGATCCGAGTAAGACTAGTTGCGTGCGAGATTTTCCCGTTCCCACAACTGTGCGTAGGTTACAGTCCTTTTTAGGTTTAGTTAATTATTATCGGAAGTTTATCCCTAATTTCTCGAAAATAGCCAAACCCCTTACGAATTTGTTGCGAAAGGATGTTCGTTTTACATGGACAGATAAGTGTATGCATTTCAGCTCCTAAAGAATTCGTTGGTAGAACCACCATTGCTGGCGTATCCTGATTTTACCAAGCCGTTTAATCTTACCACTGATGCAAGTAACGAGGCCCTGGGGGCTGTTTTATCCCAAGGGGAAATTGGCAAGGACCACCCCATAGCCTATGCAAGTCGAACCCTGAACAAGGTAGAGCGGATTTACTCCACAATAGAGAAGGAACTACTTGCGATGGTTTGGGCCGCCAAAAATTTCAGGTGTTATTTGCAGGGCAGACGTTTTACCATCTACACGGATCATAAACCTTTAAAGGGTGTATTTAACGTAAAAGATCCCACTACTCGGTTGGTAAGGTTTCACCATAAGTTATCGGAATTCGATTACCACATTGAGTATAAGCCGGGCAAGTACAATACCAACGCTGATGCCTTGAGTAGGATTCCCCAGGACCCTGCCGACGAGGCAAGTAATAAATATCAGTGTAATGTCCTCACTCGGGCACAGAAGCAGCGGAAACTACTTGATCAAGATCTAGAAGGTTCCTCGGCAGAGCCGTTGCAAGGTCAGACCAGTGGTGGTAATCCAACTGATGATACGGATGTATTGATTGAGGTCGGGCCTCCAGAAACCGCGCGTGTGCAGCAGCAGTTAATTGAGTCATCCCTGAAAGACCTTGTCACAGATCCGGTATCAGGAGGATCACAAGGGCTCGATGGTAAACATGCGACCAGTAGTGAGGATAACGTTAAGGTTATATCCTCCCCGACACAGCAGGAGATCCTGACCCTCACTACCCCGGAAGAGGTGAGGGGGGTTTTATTGGAATATCACGATTCCCCTTTTGGAGGTCATCAGGGGGTCGCGAAAACCTACAGGAAGATCCGCAAGAAATATAAATGGAAAAATATGCTTTCAGACATCAAAAAATATGTTAGGGCCTGCAAGAAGTGTCAAGTTATGAAGGCCTGCCTTCAACATCGCATGCCGATGGTTATCACTGATATAGCGGAGAGGCCATTTGATAAAGTATATCTGGATATCGTGGGGCCTCTCATTGAGACAACTTCCGGGAATAAATACATTTTGACCTTTCAGGACAATTTGACGAAATTCGTAGATTGGTACGCTTTACCGAACGCTGAGGCCGAGACAATAGCCAAAGTGTTCTTTAATGAGATCATTGCTAGGTATAGAATACCTAAGCAGCTAGTTACTGATCAGGGGGCTAATTTTGTGGGGAAACTATTCAAGCAAATATGTAAGTTATTAAATATAAAGAAAATTCAAACTACCGCCTACCACCCGCAATCCAATGGAGCCTTGGAGCGAGCCCATAGACCCCTGGTAGAATATCTGAGATCTATGGTGGATGACAATCCGCAGGTTTGGGATCAGTTTTTACGTACGGCCGCGTTCGTGTACAATACCAGTGAGCATGATAGCACGAAACTCACTCCTATGGATTGTCTCTATGGATTCACGGCGGACGTTCCGTCGAACCTAAAGAGGGAGCCAACCCCTCTCTATGACCATGAGAACTATTATCTATTATTAAAGCACAAATTACGCAAAATGTACACCTTGGCACGTAAGAATATACTAGAGAGTAAGTTAAAATGCAAGGCTCATTATGATAACAACGTCAGACCAGTTACTTTCCATATAGGGGATAAGGTGTTGTTAAAAAATGAGAATCGTAAGCACAAGCTTGCGCAGGTATGGGTTGGTCCATATGAGGTCAAAGCCATTACTTCCCCCGTAAATACTACGATTGCGATAAAGAAAAAACTGGTCAATGTTCATAACAACCGGCTTAAGCCGTACTATGAATAAATTGTCCTAACTCCTCCCTTTTTCTTTTGTTTTTTTTTTGTATTTCTAGTAATGGATATCGGCATCGTTATCCTAGTCTTGCTCAGCGTTGGCGTTTTGGCAATCCCGAACGAGGATCTGAAACCATATTCACTGGAGAGCATAGCAAACACGGGAATACTATTTGAGAATGTAGGTGGTCTGTTGAGCTATCACAGCACCTGGAATATCGTGATGGAGTTAAATCTAGGGGAAATACAGGATCAAATAGACGTAGCCGAACAAGCCGAACACCTGATTAAGATGCTCTGTGCAGGGAAGGGCTTGGGATGTGCGGAGCAGTTAAGGCACGTCCATAGCCTAGTGGAAAATCTTAAGATTCGCTCTCAAGTTTTGTTTGAGTCACTGATGCCTAAAAGGGTTAAAAGATCATTTATTGATGGAGTCGGGAGAGCATTTCATTCGTTATTTGGCACCATGGATGACGAGAATGAAAAAGAGCTGTACAGTAGGTTAGACAATCTGGAGGACAAGGAAAGGGAATTAGTTAAATTGGAAAAGCAAAGGATTAGTATTGTAAATATATCCTTGGAGGAAATCCATAAACCGCTATCAGATGTGATTAACAGGCAAACAGAACTCGGTTTACAGATGAAAGATATCTCTCTAATGTCGGATAAATTGCAAGTAGCAAAACGGAGGGATGTAGTTCTAACATCTTTGTTAGCGCAGCTTATGGAAATCGAAACGCGTCAATGCACCAAAATCGACATTGCTGTAGCAGTTCAAAGCAACAGAATTCATCCCTTACTAATTTCTAGTAAAAGATTGCACGGAATTAATGTTAAACCGGGCAATAGACGTCCTGAATTCTGTGAAGAAATCCTATCACAGACGGCGGAACTACAGTATTTCAGGCGGAAGACCAAACTAGTGGTGATAATAACGCTTCCTCTTTTCCAGCTACCCTTGATGAAGCTATATCAAATACACCTATTCCCCATCAAAACTAACAGGACCCTATTCTTGTTACCCTCCGTGGAATTCTCGTTTATAGCGGGGGACGTCACAACTCAACAGTTTTTACTTCTGACTGATAATTCAGGTCATAAGAAAATTAAACATCCACAACCTGGTGACCTATATGTGGCCCCATTATCTACGCAAATTATTCAATCCCCACCTTCAGTAAATGAAATAATATCACTTTTACATAACCCACTCAATCTGAAGATAGAGCTACCTCTACGAGTGAGCACATCAATAACTGATTCCCTCATTAAGCTAAGCAAACCTAACAGTTGGATATATTTTCTACCGCATGAAACACCCATCCATATCCGCTGCGATGCTAGCATCACGACACACAAACTAATTGGTCAAGGAATTTTAACTCTCCATCTCCCCTGCACAATTCAGATCAACGAAATGACCATACATTATGAAGCCGAAAGTACTCACCCGTTCGATATAGTTCAACCGCAGTATTTCCCCGAAGTAGACCCGAGGATTTTAGAACGAGACGTTGCTGATCTTAGGCGTAACCACAGCATGCCACAAATGAAGATTGTAACAGCCAAAAACGGAGGCATTCATTTCGCAGCCAGCACCCACGCCCTAAATGAAATCTATTCGCACCTCAAGCGGGTCAAATTTGAGGAGACTGCCAGAAGGCATGCGCATCTATCCACGGCCTCGGCCAGCCTGGCGGTGATCTCAGTGTTCATTGTCGGGACATATTTTGTGATCAGGCTCATTAAGGGGCGTTGTCGGACGAAAGCAAACAATCGATGTTCTACAGAGGTGTCGAACCCTGGTATTGCTTTGGAAATCTATACTGGGGAGACGAGTCGGCGGGTTTCACCAGTATCGCTAGCAACTGATAATTCACACTCCGTCGTCCACAAGGAGCAACTTGTAACCACGCGTATTCCAAAAGCACAGGCACCCAAAACCCCAAGTGTTACCCAATCCCAAATCCCCACGCATTATCCCGCCCGTTCCTTTCAACTAGTCTAGTTATACCAAAAAAAAAAAATAAAAATAATAACAAGTAAAAATAAAAAAAAATTAAAAAAAAAATAATAAGCAAAAAAAAAAAGAGGGTTGAATTCCCCCCCCCCCCCCGCCCCCCCCCCCCAAAAAAAAAAAAAACAAAACGAATAAGAGACTAATAAAAAAAATAAAACAAGAAGCAAAAACAACATAAAGCAAAGAAAAAATGAACAATCCATTTTATTCAACGCATGCTACAACCGGCTAAAAACTACTAACCAAATAACAACATGCATTCATTTCCCTCGCACCTCGCACACTAAATGCATGAAGCCATAATTCATTAGCAGCAAAGCTAGTCCCATACAGAAGATACGACCGACCAGCAATTGGTATCGATCGTACCCATATCTTTAAGCTCCGTATTAGTCAACCGGGCTACGGTTTCTTGCGGCAAATCGTCAGATTCAATTTGCACGTATGCGCTGAAAAAACAAACCACATTATTCACTGTTATCAAGCTTAAGTGAGCACGCAAACTTTCAGACCGAAGTTTAATTGCTAGAAGAGCGAACATACCCGACACAATTCCCCATCTCGATAAAAGCTTTTCTCTTGGCTGAAACAATCCGAAAGATAACCAAGCGACCAGCATTGACGTTGGCGCAGGCGTACGAATGTGGGTAAACGAAATACCTCTAAGCCCGACCTACCTACCTTTCATATGTTGAATACACACACATACCTTTCCAATTGAAACTAATTTGTAACCTCCCACCTACTAACGAATATCCACAAATATATATTGGCACATTAGTTAAAATGGTGGAGATATTAAGAAAATTAGATATAGATGTAATAGATGTTTAAGCATGTTAAATAGATTATTCATTTTAAAGGTGTTATAGAAAAATCTCCGTAATGTAAGGAATAGTAAGAAATACATGAACAAAAGAAAATATAAACATACAAAGATAAAATGAAGAAACAGAGTGTGGCGTTAAAGTAAAAATGTACATATACATATTGGTATGGGAATAGTAATAACCAAATATAAAATTATAAGTAAATGCCAAACTTAAGTAGGAATAAATAAAAAGCCAAAAGCAGCACAATGAAAAGTAAAATAAGAAAATAAAAAGTGCCATTGCACCTACACCTTTTGCACCAAATCCCAACTAACGCTGACTGGTCATATTTTGCTAACACCTGTACTACATACTAATCACACAGAAGCAGGTAAACCAGTAACGTGAAGCTTTGATTAAAAGAAAAATTGGCATTGAATATGGATGTTAAAACAAAATGTAAAGTATTATTAAGTAAAGTCGATTAAAAGCCAAATTGAATTCCGGCATCCTTCAAATGTAAAGAATAATTTTATAGTCAATGATATTCAGTACACTCTTCAGCATTATAGCAAAACAAAACATTAATTTATATTCCTGTAACTGTAATGATTACATCAAACGCAACATTATTCTATTATTGTATAGTATCAAATGTAAAATTAACTTATAAATTCATGTTTGTATAAATTGAAACAAGGAATATTAACTACATCGAATCAAACAAATCATCAGTGCATAATTGCATTGATTAACTTGTCAAGATAGGGTCAAGCAAAAAAAAAAAAAAAAAAACATTAGTGGATAATTACGCAGATTAATGACTAAACAAAATAAATCATTTTCACAATATTAGAGAATCAAATCGAATATGAACTAATTAATTTGGAAATTTCAACGAATTACTTGTAGTAACGAAATTAACTGATAGAATTACGTTAGCAAATAGTAAATGAATTACGCGCAAACCGGCAGCGGAACAACGATCAACAGTAATCAGCAAGAAGTACAGCGGATAACAGCACACAGTAAGAGCGCAAAATATAAGTATAACCGACCTGCATAAAAGGAAATATAAAGAAAATCAGCTAACAACCCAAATGTACGACAGAACAAAGGCTAAAAGAATCAATTAGAGATATGTTTGGTTAATCCGGATAATCGTAGTAGAGCAACGATTTATTGTACTCTCCAAGTAAAATAAATCCAATTTTCAACCGCCGGAAGAGATGTTGTGAGCGAGTAAATACCGCCTACGTATTTACGAAGCGAGCGAGCACTGCCTATATACTCGCGCTTCATCAATCAACTTTTAAAAGCATGCACATAGGCCACTATCACCGAAGCATATACTTGTCGTTTAATGAGCGAGCAAAAGCTCGAGCAAATATCAATGCACAATTCACTTCACACGAATGATCACCACGTAGACGACATGCTTCGGGTGTACTCCCAGCTGAAGGGCAAATTGAAAGTTCAGGCGAAACCGTTCTCTCGCTCAATTTCCCCAGCTCCATCAATTCGCCTCAAGAAGCCGAAAGCTTAAGCGAAAGCGTTCTCTCGCTCAATTTCCCCAGTTTCACATATTCGTAAGCGAAACGGAGCGGGGAGGAAAAGTGCTTCGTGGAACGAGAACGCACGTGTTCGGCTATTCAGCACTTTTGGCGAGAATCGAGGCTAAAAGCTTACGAGAGAACGGTATTTAAAGTTCTTGGGCAAACATTAGTGAGTCAGTCGTGATACGTGCTGCGACAGTAAAACACGGTACAAGTTCCGGTTTATAACACGATTTCCACTTACGGCAATCAACGAATTACTTATGGTGAGGTGTTGGCTCTTAGCGCCGTGTTCCTCCAAGGCCTTTAGCGTGTAAGCGCTGTGTGGCCACCATAAGTAATATAATTTTTCCTTCTTGCAGGCAACCCGAAGAGGTGGACAACCAACAGCCGCAGTGGCCCCTTCAGGACGGCGTGAAAAGTGCCCTTCAACACCTGGTGGACCGTCATCGCGACCCAAGCTCGCCAGTACCTGCGTGCCGCTCTACCCGCTAGCCTCCAGGATAATTAAGGACCTCGGGCCAGCAAACCACCCCCGTCAGGCACCCGTTAGGACCCTAGATCAGGCGCTTCAGGCAGAGCCCCGAGCTGGTCCCCGACCCATATCGAAAGAGGAGTACCTCAGGAGGTTGAAGGCTCCCTTGAACACCACCGTCCATCCCCGCAAGCAACAACATCAGCGCGGAGGGCAGCGGGAACGCAAGAGGCGGGAGTTGGACGAGCTGAGGCGGCTAGCTCGCTTGTCAGTCACACCCACTGAGCGGGCTTTCTTCCGACGGAAAGCGAAGGAACTGCGCCGGGGAATACAGAAGGAGATCCAGGCACGTCTCGGACCAAGGCACGTGGAAGCGACCCAACTTGCTTTAGTAAAACCTGTAGTAGGACTTGCTGAAGAAATAAAGTAGAAAAAAGAAACGCATCATTTGGTGTTTTTGTTACAATTTTTCAGAGGGGTCTTCAGCTTCAAGAGTAGTTCAGGTGCAAAGGTGAGTGTTTCTAAAAGGTAACACCCTAGGGATCCCCGGAAGTGGCCGGCAGAACCCCAGGTTGGAGACAAAGAATATAACAATGGGAGGATTTTGAACTAGGGGATAGTCGAATCCGATCCCTGCCGGAGGTCGCTCCGTCGCAAGAGTATTTTACTCAGCATATATACGACAAAACCAAAGGCAACTACCTCCGTCACCAGCAGGACTTCCGCCATCGAATGCGTGCTAAAATACATGAGGACACCCCAATCGGGGAATAGTCACCAAAAGAGCTTGAAATTCAGGATAACGATGACAAGGACTGCACTGCAGAAGCCTCAGCACTCAGAGATGCCAGTGTGGTCAGGATTTTGCGTCGTGACAAAGTCATGGCAGGCTTGTTGAGGAAGATCATTGACCATTTTGACCAGAAGGAGGTCACTCGGACTTGGTGCAGGAGTAAACTAATGACCTCCAGCGAGGTTGGCAACAGCTAAACGGATATCACCCGCAGATCGTCGAGCTCCATGACGATCCTGAAGCGTATAAATTTAACGTGCAACAGCATACTCATTTCGAAAAGCTTACCCAAGATTGGGTCATACGTCTGGAATCGAAAATGGATGAACTCATCCTCACACCTGCCTCAGCGACTCTGCTTGTGACTCCTCTTACCGTGCCTCTGCTGAAAATAAAACTCGCCACCTTGGAAGGGAACTATTTACATTGGCAACAATTTCACGACGCGAGTGCTTTGCGCAGTAACAGCATTGTATCAAGTGGAGACAGTCACACCCCAATGCGATCCCGGGTACAGTGGTCATCATAAGCAAAGATAACACCAGATTGATGAAGTGGCCACTGAGGCGAATCATCAAAGTGTACGAAGGCACCGATGCTTTCGTACGAAATTTCAAAACCGCCTCCGGAACTTTGAAAAGGCCAATACATAAACTGGTCGCGTTACTAGTACTCGACGACGTACAGTCTAACAAAGAACCATCCAAGCAAGTTCCCCTACTTGACGAAAGAAGGGTTTCAGATCAGCGGTAACGACATCCCGAGGACAAGGTGGTAATCAATGCGAACCGGCAAGTCAATTGAGGCGCTTCTCTTGTTGTGCCTGCTAGCTCCCATAGCGCACGCCTCTCCAACACAAGGCTCAACATCCAGACCCCATACGGGTCTGTACTTTCAACCATTAGGTCGAGTCTACTTATCTTCCAGCGAGTGGAAGTTGCTCATTTATTACGATTTGGGACCGTATTGGCGGGGATTGGTTACTCTACAGAACGGGATGAACCTTGTGGACTCTTCCAGCGACTCCACTTATTTCACTGAGTCTGCATCTGAAATGGAGGAACTGCGACGACAACTACAACACAAGATGTTTCATGGACCACTCAAATGACCGACAACGACATCCACCAGTACACCATCGACTACCTGGGCATTCTTGGATTAAGCATACTAGTGATCTACCTCTGCTAGGGTTCCTGCTAACAACAATCCAACGTGCATGTTCAACCACCAGTGCCGTTACCTAGACGCTACAGCCAACCGCACACCTTGGAGGAAGTTGAACGGACCGTTCTAGGGGGGGGGGGGGGTTGAATGCTGAGTTCCTGATACCCCTGAGCCTGATCTGGCAACTTCAACGTTTCAATCAACTTACATAGTTATTTAAGGTTAATTGGCACTATAATAATTAGCTTATTCATATTTAATTCGATTTATTTGATTGATTTATCAATTGATCGATTATTTTTTTAGATACCTGAAAATGGTCCTTAACAAATCATTTTACTTCTCTTCTGAAAAGCTACACAGACTGGCTGGCGTTAGTCCAATTCGTAAGCTCGCTGCATTGCGCCGTGACAAATTAATCGCGAAAGCAAAAGACTCGCCCAATCCGCTAATACATGCCCTGGCGAATTGAAAATCAGCAGTTGCTACCACCTATCTTTTGGCCGTAACCTAGCCTCATAGATTTTAGCTAGTTATAAGTAGAAAGTTAAGTTATCTTAAGCTAATATAAGTTCAGTAGAGGTTTTTGCCTAAATTTTCCTCTAGCTAATTGTAATAATCTCATAGAAATACGATAATATGCATAGTTTTAAGTAATGTTCAAACGATGGTGAGATGACTTTGTCAGAACACCTACTATATTATAAGGCCTCTGTACCGCATACATTCCAATAAAGAAAAATTATATATATAATTAGCTTATTCATATTTAATTCGATTTATTTGATTGATTTATCAATTGATCGATTATTTTAATTCAATTCATCAAATTCAAATTCTATTCACCACAAAGCAAAAATACTTTAAGTTTCGAATGCCACATTTTATTTTAGTCAATCGAGTAACCCATTTTTTATTCATTTTTTAGTTTGTCAAAAATTTAAAACAAAAGTTTATTTATTGTTGAATTGTTGGTTCCTCTATATCAAAGCTGTTGAATGTTTATTAAAAGATTTTTAACGAATTTTGAGCTTTTTGCTGAATGTTTTAAATAAAAATAATAAAATCATAGTTCAACACAAAACCGTCCCGGTGCAAACAAGCATCAATTATCACAATGCAATGAATCGAGCTGCTAGTTAAATTGAATAAATTTTGATGTTGATACCTTCAATCATAGCATCAATACTTTCAATATAGAGTAATTTAAAAGAAGGCATTTAATAGGTTTCCATAATTTTTTTTTCCGGCCAAAGTAACTAATTTTCCCGATCGTATTTTTCCTTAAATAACGTAGCATGGGTGCGTAGCTTATTGTATTGTATTTTTTTTGGCAACTTCAAACTCTACAATGTGGTAGTTTCTAATGCATGGCCATTGAAAAATAACATCTTAAGATTCTTATGAGTGAACAAACTCAAGAGCCAACGTAACAATATATATATATATATATATATATATATATATATATATATATATATATATATATATATATATATATATCCCCTTGCTTTCCCGACCTGATGTCCAAAAGTTCGCAGTTAAAAGTTTATGATTGTACACACCTCACGATGATCTCCAGGGCTGTTGATAATTCATCACTCGTGGGCGCTTGATTTGTCAGTTGAGATTGCTTGACTGGCGGATTGAAACCACTGATAAACCGCATCATGTAGGCCACTATGCGCTGCAGCCTCTTGAAGGAGTTGCCGTGTTATCTCTGCTGAACATAGTGTGTTTCAGCGGTCTTGGCCTGTTTCATCTCCAAGTCACAAGACCCCCCCCCCCCCCCCCAATGCTTGGAAGGCAAAACCGAATCTGCAGTGGATAAAAATGGTGGTCCTTGCAACCACAATTCAGCCGGCGCCATCTCACGTGAAAGTATGTTAGCTGGGTTGTCTTCAGGCGCTACGTGTTACCATCGGTGTGGCCTTGAGAGGGTTTGTATGGCTGAGACCCTGTTCATCATAAAGGTATTGTACGATGATGCAGTAGAGTTGATCCACGCCAAGACTACGCGGCATCGGTCCAGAATGCCTGAAAAATCTCCTGCAAATTGAGCGTTGTCTTAACTCGTTTGTGCGCTCAGCGCCTAGTCTCACCACACACAACTTCAGGCGCGGATTAGTAAGTCTTTTGATCGGAGCCACTCATGATTTGGCTCAAAGCAACCTGATGATGACTTGACTGCTCCTCAGGGTTGACCGCATGTATATTGCTGCTCCATATGCCTTCTCGGAGGTATTTCAAAATATGTGCAACTGTACTTGCACGAGTTTCTCACCTGTACTAATGGGACAAGACAATCGGGCCTGCTGCAATGATGGCAGGCCACTGTGGAAATTGGACCACTGGGAACCGATCCCCACTGGGAATGGATACCCACTGGTAATGCTGCAACCCATTCTAATTCTAATCGCCATAATTCCTGCAGGAATAGCTTGGCTGCTACTATCACGTCAGCCAGACTGCCCAATGGATTCTACATTCTGGCTATATCAGATGCCATCGTCATCTTGGAGAACTCCGCATTGGTTGGATCCTAGTTGATTTGGATCTGGAACTTGTCAGCGCTTCGACACCAGACGACTTCTAATGTCTTAATATAGTCCTCGTGTAAACTATTGCAGTCCAGCTGCACATCTTGGTCCTCAAGTTTAATCTGCTTCAACAATAGAGGATGGTTGGCACACTATTTACGTAAATGCATACCTGTGCTCGAAAGTATGGTGCATAGATCCACCAGTTTGCGAAGTGCCTCCTTTTTTCGCGATAGCGAGGTAAATGCCATTTATGCACAGAGTGTGGGACTCCCATGCTCGCAAGGAGGCGACTGGACTACCCACTAAACACCTCCCCTGTCAACCTGAGAAGCCAGCCTGGAACCGTTTGGCACATTAATTCAGGCCAGGTGTCGTTTTGTTACGCCGTGAGGCGACTCCTAGCTGGGGGATCCCTTTCCTAGCAGGAGGGGAGAGGGGAAGAAGAAGTACCAGAAAAATAATCCCCCAGCCCCAGCGCCCCCGGCTGCTGTGAGTCCCTTTTATATTTTAGGACTGCCCGAACATAATATGCCACCTGGTTCCAATTGTCAACCGATTCGAGCATCACCGCAACTATATTATCCGAGGTGAGCTCCCCCGTCTCCATGTAGAGTTCTCTTTGCAGCCTGACCCATTTTGTACACGCAAAAAATGTGTGGCGGGTATTGTCCTCCTCTCCTGGGCAAAACCGATAATCGGGGGCTATGACTTACCTTTCTTGTGCAGGTAGGACCCATGCCCGCTCAAAAGCTGGGTCTGATGGAAGTCAGTCTCACCATGCCATCGATTGAACTACGGTCTCACATCCTAGATAAGGCGCGCAGTCCACCTTCCCTTCGTGCAATTGACCCAAGACTGCTGCGAATCGTTGAACAAGCGCTGTCTCTCCTCGTAGACAACCATCTCCCTCGCACCCTCGTTTCGGCGCAGGTTAATAGCACGGCGCTTTCTAGCAAGGAGGGCGATAGGTATCACGCCTGCAATCACTCTCAAAGCCGAATCAAAGACTGTCAGAAATGAAGATGCGATTCTCAGTGCTCCTCTTCGCTGTGCCTGTTCCAAACGTTTTCGGTATACCAACTTGCTGAGCGCGTCGCCATATACTTCTGCTCCGTACAGTAGCACTGACCCTACAGAACTCATCAAGGGGCGCCTTCTTGACGGGCTGGCTGCCTCCTTTAAGCTGCCTCCTTTAAGCTGCCTGCCTCGGTCATGACGTTGTCGATATAGCAATCCTTCTCCTTCTATATATATATATATATATATATATATATATATATATATATATATATATATATATATATAAATATATATACACACACACACATATGTATATATATATATATATATATATATATATATATATATATATATATATATATATATACATATATATATATATATGTATATATATATATATATATATATATATATATATATATATATATATATATGTATATATATACACACACACATATATATATATATATATATATATATATATATATATATATATATATATATATATATATATATATATATATATATGTATATATATACACACACACATATATATATATATATATATATATATATATATATATATATATATATATATATATATATATATATATATATATATATACCTTTCGTACTACTAAAACGCCTGCTCCCTGCAAAAAACGTTCTAAAATTTTCGAATCCGAGCAGTGATAAACTGTCTTCGTCAACCCAGCAGACCGGTGGTCCCTTAGCTTTTTCAGTGCTCTCTTCCCTTCAGTTCTCCCAAAAAATTCCTACCATTGTTTGTCTCGTTCATTTCCAATTCTCATTATTTTGGCGAGTTTTGTTTTCATTGACTTGTAGTCCAAGTAGTTATGCTTCGCTGTCGAATTTCAGGAAAAGTCATTTGTTAGTTGTTAAAAACAGTAGAAAAATATCGATTTCATCCACATAGGCTACCACTTGGTTCGACTTGTATTATAATGAACGTCTTGTTGCGACAGGTAGCTTTCTTATGACATATTTCAGAGCCAAGTTGAATAACAATGGAGACGGCCCATCTCCCCGCTTTAGTCCAATATACCAGTGAGTTTATTATTGATGCGGACTTGGGAGATTGTTGATGCCATCATCATTTTGGTAAATCTGACTATTTTGGCTGGGATACTAAAGAAAAGCTTTATTTGGTATGATATATTACGACCAATACTGTCGAATGCTTGCTTAAAGTCTACAAAAATGTGGTATGCATCTATGTCAAACTCCCATTATTTCTCAAGTACCTGTTTGACTGTGAACAATTGATCTATCATCAAACATTTTGCTCTAAGGACTCCTGATAATTCAATTGGCGCATGATCTGCTTTTATTTTCTAAGAACACGAAAAACCTTTTTATATTCCTAGATAGTTGCCGTACTATAGATCGTCACGTTTTTTGTAGATAGGGAATATTATTGATGGGCTCCAGTCGTTTGTCATATTTTCTTGTTGCCAAATGTGCTGAATAACTTTATATATAGCTTACTGAACACTGCCGCCATCATTTTTGCTGAGCTCAACTGGAATCTCATCGATGCCTGGAACTTCGTTACTCTTTTGGGCTTTAATGTTGGAGCAAACTTCATCCAGAGTAGTTGGGGTCAATTGAAGCTCAATAGGCTCCGATCTTCTGGATTTTTGTGGAGGAATTGGGAGTTTCTTGAAATATGATGCCAATTCTTCCTTAATTATGTTTTCATTAGCCATAATGCTGCCGATGTCATCACGGTGGAGCGTGGTCTTGCGCTGATAACCACGTTTTAGGCTTTCCACCAGTTTGTATGCTTGTCTTGTGTTTTTGTTCGCTAGACTTACAATGATGCGTTTTAATTAGTTGCCGTAGCGTTTCTTTTTCTTAATTCTAATTATCATATTCACTACTCTTCTGAGATTTTGATAATATTCTTTCTTCGTCCTAGTTTTTCTACCTAAATATTGTTTGTACGCCTGACTCTTTTTGTCGAATGCATTCTAGTCCTCATCTTTAAACCAATCATTTCCTTTACGGCTGGTTTGGCGTCCAATCGTCGGTTCTGCCACGGTGCTTATTACGGCTCTCACTTACGCCTGTAGCTTGTTACTTGTTCTCAGCGATGTGTCTGATAGGAGAGGATGCAGCTGGTTGTTGAGGATCTCCAAAATGTTTGGAACCTTTCTATGTAAAAGTTTGCATAATTAACGCTCCAATGAAATGCCGAGCTTATTAATCAGATGCAGTTCAAATACTTGCTAAAAGACTTAATTGAGGAAAATTCTTTTAGTCCTTTAATTAATGCAATGGATAAGGTTGATTAAACTCAATTGTGGTTCTTGTTGCACAGGGAATAAATTCTAACTACTTTATGGTTTTATATTTTAGAATATTTGCTTACATCTAAAATACATAAATCTTCTTAGAATTATTGTCATCATTTTTAGGCTTTTGTACTTAAATACAAAACCTTATTGAAATCGGTACCTGTGTCCGTCTGTATATCACTTCAGTTTTTCTTCGAAACTATAGAAGCTACAGCCATGAAATTTTGTGGAAAGATTGGAAGTTATGAGTTCCAGAAAGTTTTGGGGTGAAAAAATGTTCAAATAGGTTTAATGGGATCCCCCCATTTAGAGGAGTGACCCTCAAAAAAAATTTTTCATCAAAGATGACCAAGTGGGATATCATATGAAAGGTCTTAATGAGATCTTTTCATAACAGGTCTTATAATTACTTTGTCGGTATCGGGGAAAAGCACTAAATTTAGGCGTACCCCCCTCGCGATCGGAAACCTTTCATCCAAAAAATCGGACAAAATCATGAGTCTAGGCCTTTATGAGCACTACAACGAAAAATGCGTCAGATGTCGAAATTCACTCAACTTTGTTCGTAATAGTATGATTTATCAATTTTACACTCTCTTGAATAAAACCGTAAGGGTACCCTTCAATTCAATGAAATTCAATAGGCAAATGTCAATTTGTAAGATCAATAATCACTGAAAAATCAAATCGTAGTTAACATAGTTATGGGGGCTTAAATTTTCCTATACTACAACAGCAACTATGCATGGCTATGGGACAATATGCGCGTCCAATCAATTCAGCCACTACGGGTTCGCTATGATATGCATGAAAGTTTCAGGAATAATATGTACAAGAAATATCTTTGAGAATTTGTTCAATGGGTGACATCCGTAATCGTGAAACAAAATGGCGGCCGTTTCAAATGGGAATATTTCATAAAATTGTATCAATTGCAAATTTCAACCTTGAAGTTACATGCTATCAACGTTTGATTGAATCTATTAATGAATAGGTGAAGAAGAGCAGCTAAAAATAATCGGTGAAAAAATTATGAAGGTAGATACAATAACAAATAACTTAATGGTTGAAATTCTTTCGTGCCCACCCAGCTATGATGGGTACTAATTGAAAAATCTGGCAATAATCACAAATTCTGTTACGGCCATGGAATGAGATACCCTAACAATAAATCTCAACGACAATGTTCGGGCTTGGACTGTTGTGCGATAGATTATTATTATTATTTATGATTATTAAATTTGTTATTAATTTGCTTACTAAAAAGCATGCGCGAAGGGCAGTGAGTATATTATATAATTACAATTCAACATCACCAAATATAAAACATTGCTAGAAACAATTTAAAATCAAAATACGTAAAAAATAATAAATACTTTCTTACTTGAAAGCTTCACTACACAATTTAAACCTAAAAGTAATAAGGTAACCAAATCATAGAATCATTTGTGTACCCATACTAGGTAAGCTATGCTTGAACGAATTCTCACCAAAATGTACAATACTGCTTTGACTTATATCAATTGCTTTTATAGTTCCAGCTCAAAACTTAAGCTTACGGGTGCGTGTCATATTTTAAAGTATATGGGCAGGTTACTCATAAATTTGTTTGAACGCGTCCTCGTCTGTGGATTTATAACATATGTCGTTACAGTAAGTTTTTTGATTGGATATTGTTTAAATTTAGAGTACTAAAGTACAAAACCCTATTGAAATCGGTACCTGTGCCCGTCCGTCCGTCCATTTGTCTCAGCAGTTTTTCTCCGAAACTATAGAATTTACAGCCATGAAACTTTGTGGAAATGTCAGAACTTATGACTTCTAGAAAGTTTTGGGGTGAGAAGAAATCTCAAAGAGTTTTAAGCTGATCCCCCACATAGAGGAGTGATTCTTAAAAAAATTTTCGCTTCAAAGGTGATTAAGTGGGATTTCATGTGAAAGTCTCAATGAGATCTTTTCAAAACAGGTCCCCAAATTACTTTACCAGTGTTGAGGAGGATAGGAGAAGAGGAAATGCACGAAATTTAAAGCTTTTCTTGAATTGAATCCTTCAATCATATCGTAATTTAAATACAAAACCCTTCTGAGCGTATTTCTGTCTACCTAACTTGTTTTTTTATCACTTCAAAACTTTACGCAATATACTTCAAGAGAAATCTTTATCAAGAAAAATATAGCTGTTTTAAAATAGTTAATATAATTAATACAGTATAACTTGCTGGTATAAGCAAAACTATATATCAAGAATGTGGATTCAGAAAAAGTTTTTGCGCAAATTAAAATATATTTATGATAAAAGAACAAAACACTCTACGGAACAAGTCGAAGTAACAGGAGAGTGCTCTTGCCAAAACGGTTTTGCATACCAATTAGTAAATCAAATCATGTCTTGTGAATATCATAACTTACACTGTATTTAAAATCCATAAATTTTGTTTCGAAAACTAAAAAGGATATTTTGCACATCGATTTATTAACATTTTGTTTTGAGGGTGCCGACTCCAATGTTTGTCTAATCATGAATATGGCTGCGTTACAAACCTTTTCATTCAAATTCTTAAATATCTGCTAAATTATTATCAGTTTTTATTTTGTTGTTGATGGTTCGATTGTTGTGAAATTTTCAGGGAATGTAAACATGTTGTTAACAAATCGATCTACGAGACGTCGAGAGTGGGAAAAATCCACTGTTACTAAAAAACTTGATTTACTGTTGGCTTCGTATTCATAAAACCCTATTCCCATTATTATTTTAAGATTTTCCAATACTGGCCGATTGCACATAGTAAACTCACTTGAAGACATTTATTTGATATCCATCAAGGTTTTCTTTGCTGAAAACAATGCTAACGGGCTATCGCCTATAAGGAGAGGCCTTAAATTTTTTTGGCATACATACTTCTTATAAGTCATCGCTTTACAGCCGCCTAAAAAATTACACACTCCTAGCATATGAGGTTATGAGCACTGGGTGTGTCGTATGAATAGACAAACAAGTGGACATATTTTAATACAAGTTTGTACAATTATTTTACGAAATATAAACAACGTCAACATATCCCAAAAACATGAAATAAAATTTATCGAATCGCTGAAAAATTTGTTTCTTCCTTTTTAATTTATTTTGGCTGTTTTTCTACTTCGCAGTTTCGTTCGAGGTGACCGATATACTCCTCAGGAGCTCGAGGCAGCTCGATTGCGGGGTTCCAGATGACCACGAACCCATATATATATAAGTTGCAGCATGGCTGTGCTGCAAGCTCTATCGAGCAGTAATTTCCACTATTACGCAGTGCTGGCGAACTTATAAGAAATTTTGTTTGAGGAATGCTGGTTGTCCTAAGTGAAAGAACTACATTGTTCTTTCACCCGAGCATTTTAGCTATCAACTCAATAGCATTTTTCGCTCGATGGACTTCAGCTGGTTCCAGCATATGGGCTGGTTCCATTAAAAATCTCGCAGTTTCGTTTTTCTATTATCTTAATTGGTTTGGCACATCTTCCATAAATTTCACTTCATCTTGTTAGGGTTTTTTGAAATCGGTTTTTCTCATTTGCGTTCTTCATTTTATGAGATTTTTTAACATCTGAATACAAACGTTTTACACCAGTTTACAATACATCTATTGCCGGAAATATGTTTGCTGTTATATATCTATATATATAAATATATATATATATATAAATATATAATATATATATATATATATATATATATATATATATATATATATATATATATATATATATATATACATATGTGTATATATATACATATATATATATATATATATATATATATATATATATATATATATATATATATACATATATATATATATATATATATATATATATATATATATATATATATAAATACATATATATATATATATATATATATATATATATATATATATATATATATATGTATATATATATATATATGTATATATATACATATATATATATATATATATATATATATATATATATATATATATATATATATATATATATATATATATATATATATGTGTGTGTGTGTATATGAAGGGTTTTCCAATAAGAGGTGTTATTTTGAACAGCCCGCTATTTCGGGTAGATGTCAATTTTGAAGCTGACATTTTTTGACATTTGACAAGTTAAAACTACGCCATTAATAAATATGGAACAATACACGCTTCGAAAATGCATTTAAATTATTAAAATTCGCTATAAATACGGGGAAAACTTGGCTCAGACGGTTCGTAAAACTCGAACATTTTTGGGTCATCGTGAAGGACCTTGTCGGACCGCAATACAGCAATTGGTGGAAAAATTTGAGCAGTCGGGACAACTTAGTAATGTGAAGAATAAAACCCGTGCGCCACTCAAACACAGCCGAGAAGTTGCTGCTGTAGCGGAATGTGTTGAAGGAAACCCAGGTTTGTCCATTCCTCGTCGTTTTTTGGAATTAGGCATTCCACAAACGTCATTACACCGTATTTCGCATAAAGATTTGTATCTTAAGGTTTATAAAGTTCAGTTAACACAAGAACTCAAGCCGGTTATTCATCAGTAACGTCGTGTCTTTGCTAATTGGGTCCTTGAAATGCATGAAAATGATCCGAAATTCAATCGAAAAATCATCTTGAGTGATGAGTCCCATTTCCACCTCGGTGGCTTCGTCAACAAGCAAAACTGTCGAATTTGGGGCTCAGGAAATCCAGGAGTTATTGTTGAAAAGCCTTGTTATCCTCAACGTGTGACTGTTTGGTGCGGTTTTTGGTCCGGCGGAGCCATTGGATCTTACTTTTTCGAAAATGAGGCTGGAGCAACAGTTACGGTGAATGGATTGCTCTATCGGCATATGATTAATAATTTTTTATGGCCGGAATTGGATGGTATTGATCTGGACAACGTTTACATTCAACAAGACGGCACTACGTGCCACACAAGCAACGAAACCATTGATCTTTCACGGGAAAAGATTCCGGACCGTGTTATCTTTCGAAGAAGTGATCACAATTGGCCACCGAGATCTTGTGCTTTAACACCTTGCGACTTCTTCCTTTAGAGCTACGTGAAAGACAGGGTCTACGCTAACAGCCAAGCGTCAATTCAAGACCTCAAAGATGGAATTCGTGAGGCTATCGAGGACATAGGGCAGCCACTTTGCGATTTGGTTATGGAAAATTTCATGAAAAGGATATGGTCCCGTAAACGTGGTTGTGGTGGTCATTTGCCAAATGTTATCTTCAACTATTAACGGCATACCTTTTTCTTTATAATGAAATAAACATTTGATCATTTATATAGAAAAATGGCATTTTCTTCTAATATCGAAATAACACTTTTTATGGGAAAAACCTGTATACATATATGCATGTATATATATATATATATATATATATATATATATATATATATAGTATTTATATATGCATATATATGTATATATATACATATATGTGCACATATATATGTATACATATATATATATATATATATATATATATATATATATATATATATATCTATATATATATATATATATATATATATATATATATATATACATGTATATATATACATATAAATATATATATATATATATATATATATATATATATATATATATTCATATACACCTTTATATATATATATATATATACATATATAACATATGTGTGTTTACATATATAGGTATATATATATATATATATATATATATATATATATATATATATATATATATATATATATATATATATATATATATATATATATATATATATATATATATGTATATATATATTGTTACATGTACAAATAATTACATGTACAAATAATTCTGCGAGCTACTGTCGCAATTGTTTTCATAATCATTAAGAACGTCAACAAATGAATTTACTCGAACCCACTAGAACCCAACAAGCATGATCAACATCTGCAAGTGACGTCACTCCATTCATTAATTTGCTCGAATCTACCAGGTACCTCTCGGTAGACCATTCGCCAATGTACGAGAAATGGGTGAATAGGTAGAGCCTATTTAAAGGCGAGCTGAATGAATGGGGAGATCATTCATTCGACCGCGATAAAAACTTGCGATAGTGTGTGGAAAGCGAATTGAGAAGCGATCAAGTAATAGTGAGGTGATTTTGAGAAGACAATTGCGATAAGAAATTTATGGACAAGTGTTAGAATTTTAATAGTGAAAATTAAAATTAGTGAAAGTGTTAAATTGCTCATTGTGCACTTTTGTAATTAAAATAAACTCTTTTAACTTAAATTAAAAGCAATTGCGTTTTCACTTTCCCGGAACATTAAAATTATTATTAGCCGCGAACGGAAAACACGTGACAGTGGTGTCGAGAAGTGAGATTAAAATTTTGAAAGTGAAAATTTGAACATTTTTATAGTGCACAATAGTAAAATTTAAAGAAACATTGAAAATGCCACGAAGCCGAAACTTAAAATTTAATGAATTGACCATGTCGGAGCTTAAGGAAGAGTTGGAACAGCGAAACCTGGCTACGCAAGGTACAAAGGCCACACTGATTGCACGCTTGCGTAACGCAATTGAATCGGAAGGTGCGTATCTGGACTCGGGTGAGCCCTCAGATGCAGAAAAAGGCGCAGAGGGTGGTGAAGCAGAAATATCAAAACCAAAGGAACCAGAAAATGCGCTGATGCAAATGCTGATGCTGATGCAGCAAGAGCTGCGACAACAGTCATCTAATTTAACTGCGAAGCTCAATGAACAGTCGTCCAATTTAACTACGAAGCTAGATGAACAATCAGCGCAGCTAAATGAACAGACATCCAGTTTAGCTGTGAAGCTAAATGAACAATCAGCGCAGCTAAATGAACAGACATCCAGTTTAGCTGTGAAGCTAAATGAACAATCAGCGAAGCTAGACCAACAAGCGTTCGAAATCAAGGCAGACATCACACAGAAGCTGGAGAAACAGTCAACCGAAATAAAAGCGGAGCTCAGTCATCTGAACAAACAAATTAAAGAAGTCGAGGAAAAGGTTGACCAGGTCGAGGAAAAGGTTGACCAGGTCGAGGAAAAGGTCAGCCAGGTCGCGGGAAAGGTCAGCCAGGTCGAAGAGAGAATGAACCATGAGATGGAAAAAGTGAAAAAAGAATTGGAAGCAGCGAAGGCAGTAGTAACCACTTCACCAGCCCCGCTTATAACCGCAGCGCAAAGCACATCCAGAAATGTGCAAGCACCAATATTCGATGGGCAAACGGTCTGGAGTATTTACAAGACCCAGTTTGAAGCTGCCGGAAGGGCAAATCACTGGAATGAACAGGACCGAGCAACTGCGCTGATTCTTGCTCTAAGAGGCCCAGCTGCCGAGCTTTTGCAGACGATCCCCGTTGAATCGCAATCAAACTCGAATGTTCTAATGAATGCGCTCGACATGCGTTATGGAGACGATCATCTAAAGCAGATTTATCGGTCACAGCTAAGGCATCGGGTGCAGAAGTCTGGTGAAACCCTACAGCAGCTAGCTCAAGACATTGAGCGACTAGCACTTTTGGCTTACCCAGCCTACGACCCAGAACATCGAGATGATGCAGCGACAGTAGCATTCATCAGCGCACTAAAGGACCCGGAATTGCAGCAAGCCGTGCGTTTAGCTCAAAAGCAAACGGTTAAGGACGCATTGGCTTACAGTTTGAACTTCGAGGCAGCGAAAAATGTAAGCCGTACCACTGCCCGGGTTTGTGAGGTAGTGACAGACGAGTGCAGGTGTGAACGCGTGGAAATTGAGCGAGACCCGCATGTAAATGGTGCGCCTAGATGCTGGAATTGCGGAGAGAAGGGGCACCTGCAAAGAGACTGCAAGAAGCGAAGAAAACCGAGCTATTGTCCAGGGTGTGCAGCTAGAAGGAGATCCAGACCGAGTCAGGAGCCCAGAATGGAAGCCCTTCAAACAGAGGGGTCGGGAAACATGTAAGAGCCAACTTCGTGGGGCAGAGGTTGGCTAGGAGGATCGACATCCCCAGCACCACCATCCCCGTGTCAAGACTACATCGTGGAGAAGCGGACTTATGCCCTCCGGGTCAAATTGACGGAGAACACTGCACCATAACAATCGACACTGGTGCAACCCAATCGATTATCCGACCAGGCCTAGTTAGACAGCAACAACTTCACAAGGGCAGAATTTTCGCACTACGCACAGCTATGGGAGAAACTGCACCTGTTCATGGAGAGGTCAACCTCCAGATACAGTTGGGAGACCTTGTGTTCCGACACAATTTTCTGGTTGCGAATATTATGGATGACTGCATTCTCGGAATGGATTTTCTGTGACCACATGGAATCACGTTGGATTTAGGCAAACGGGTATTGAAATGGCAGAATGTCGAAGTACTGATGGAGGATCCTAGCGTCCAAATCCCCAAGATGAATGTAGTGGTATGTACTGACACTGATGTACCGAATTCTTCCGAAAGCATTGTATGGGCCAAGCTTGATGGTGATTCTGGAGACCACCGATCTTATCTGATAGAACCAACGAAGACATCCGCATTGCGCAGTTTGATTGTAGGACGAAGCCTTGTAAGATCTTTAAGGAACGGATAAGTGCCGGTTAGAGTCCTTAACACCACAGACTCAACCACGAGCATCAAAGCGAGAGGAGTCATCGGCAGCTGCCAGCCTGTTTCCACCATCACCTCTTTGGAAGCTACTCACAACCATCATTGGAAAAGGAGGCAAGACACAGACAAAGCCCGGGAATCCACGTCTGCAATTATGAAGCAAGTCAAATTGCCGGTGCAGCTATTCAAACGAGCCTCTGATCTGGTCACCAAGTACAGTGACATCTTCTCAACAAGCCCGGATGACCAAGGCCGAACGAGTTTGGTAACTCACGTCATAGATACACAAGGAGCCAAGCCAATTCGACAAGCACCAAGACGTCTCCCTATAGCCAAACAGGGAGAAGTGAGCGCGCTGATCTCGGACATGGAAAAACAAGGCATTATTGAGCCTTCTGTGAGTCCATGGGCCGCGCCTGTAGTTCTAGTAAAGAAAAAGGATGGTAGCACTCGCTTTTGTGTCGACTATAGGCAGCTTAACGACGTCACCAAGAAAGATAGTTACCCACTCCCACGCATCGATGACATCATGGACACTTTAGGAGTTTTCTACACTCGATCTCAAGAGTGGCTACTGGCAGGTAGAAATTGACAAGAAGGACCGAGAGAAGACCACATTTTCAGTTGGGACCGGATTGTGGCAATTTGTGGTGATGCCGTTTGGGCTTTGCAATGCTCCAGCCACTTTCGAACGCTTGATGGAATACGTGCTACGTAGTCTAACCTGGAAAACCTGCTTGGTGTACCTAGATGACATCACCGTCATCGGGAGAACGTTCGAAGAGCATGTGCGGAACTTAGAAGAGGTTTTCTCCCGACTGCGACTGGCAAATTTGAAACTTAGTCCCGACAAGTGTACCCTTTTCGCAGCTGAAGTAAAATACCTGGGAGATGTCGTATCAGCAGAAGGGGTCAAAACAGACCCTGAGAAAATTGAAGGCGTGAAAAGCTAGCCAACACCAAACAACAAGCGCCAACTACGAAGTTTCCTGGGTCTGGCAACCTACTATCGAAGATTCGTCAAAAACTTTGCCAAAATAGCTAAGTGTCTCCATCAGCTAACCGAGAAAAATCGTCCGTATGTCTGGAATGAACAATGCCAGACAGCCTATGAGACCCTGAAGGAAAAGCTATGTGAATCACCCGTACTGGCGTATCCGAAACCCGGAAAAATGTTTGTAGTTGACACCGATGCAAGCAACGGCGGTATTGGAGCTGTACTCTCCCAGCAGATCAATGGCGAAGAAAGAGTCCTCTCGTATTACAGTCGAGTTCTTTCAAAAAGTGAGAGCAACTACTGTGTGACCAGGAAGGAGCTATTGGCTATAATAGAGGCCACCAAGCAGTTCCACAAGTACCTATATGGCCAGAAATTTGTTCTTCGAACGGACCATGCATCGCTGAGATGGCTACTTAACTTCAAAAACCCCGAGGGACAAGTTACGAGATGGATCGAAAGATTGCAGTCATACGACTGCGAAATTGTTCATCGAAAGGGCGGAGTTCATGGAAATGCTGACGCCCTATCTCGTCGCCCATGTCCAGCTAACTGCAAGCATTGCCGACGGATTGAGGAAAAAGAACCGCCCGTTGATCTGCGACTGATAACGGCCGAATTCGATGAAGGTTGGTCATCGGAGGAGATTCGAAATGCCCAGCTAGCCGATGAAGACATCGGACCATTGCTCTTATGGAAGGAGACGACTGGGCGACCTGAGTGGAAAGACGTTTCAACGCATGGCGCAACCCTGAAAAGCTATTGGGCACAATGGAACTCCCTTCAGGTAGAGGGTGGCATACTCAAGCGGAAATGGGAAACGGTGGATGGCAGCTCCTATAGGATGCAAACTATACTACCCAAAAGCCGAATCCACGATGTGGTTAAGGAAATGCATGATGGATCCTCGGGAGGCCACCTTGGTGTTAACAAGACCTTAGCGAAATTGCGGGTAAGGTTCTACTGGCTCCAGTAGAACCTTTCTACGTCTTCTCGTAGAGGACACCAGTCCTCTACGAGAAGACGTAGAGGACTGGTGTCGCAGATGCACAATTTGCGCTTCCGTCAAAGACCCAAAGCGACGACTGAGAGGACAAATGCAAACCTATAACGTGGGGGTACCGTTTGAAAGGATTGCTGTTGACATCGCAGGACCCTTTCCTGAATCTGAATGGGGAAATCGATACACGTTGGTTGTAGCCGATTATTTCAGCAAGTGGCCCGAGGTCTACCCCATTCCCAACCAGGAAGCAACTACTGTAGCTGAACAGCTAGTGTTAAATTGGGTCAGTAGGTACGGCGTACCTGGCGAACTACATTCGGATCAAGGCCGAAACTTTGAGTCACTAGTTTTTGGCGAAATGTGCGAGCTGCTCGGAATACGGAAAACGAGGACAACACCGCCGCATCCCCAATCCGATGGAATGGTCGAACGTTTCAACGGCACGCTCAATAAACACCTGGCCAAGATGGTTGACGAGAACCAAAGGGACTGGGACCGACATATCCCACTATTTTTAATGGCGTATAGAGCCGCTGAACATGCATCGACGGGCCAAGCCCCAGCCAAAGTCATTTTTGGAAAGACTATTCGTTTGCCAGCCGATTTAAAGTTCGGAACACCCCCTGAGAAACCCCAAACGGTCTCGGAGTACGCAAGTGATCTAAGACAACGGTTGAACCAGATACATCGGACAGTGCGAAAACACCTCGAATCGGCTACTGACCGCATGAAGACCAGGTATGATCTAAAGGCTAATTCTACTGGCTTCCAGCAAGATGACTTGGTGTGGCTTTATAACCCGCAACGGCGAAAGGGTAGGTCTCCAAAGTTGCAACATAATTGGGAGCGACCATACCGAGTTGCAAAGCGAATCAATGACGTCGTATACCGAATACAGGAACATCGTAAGCCGAGAGCTAAAATGAAAACCGTGCATCTGGACCGTCTTGCCCCATATTACACCCAGGGAGAATTGACTACAAATAGCGACACATCTTTTCGGGGCGAAAAGAACTGAGGTGGGGGCAGTGTTACATGTACAAATAATTGCATGTACAAATAATTCTGCGAGCTACTGTCGCAATTGTTTTCATAATCATTAAGAACGTCAACAAATGAATTCACTCGAACCCACGAGAACCCAACAAGCATGATCAACATCTGCAAGTGACGTCACTCCATTCATTAATTTGCTCGAATCTACCAGGTACCTCCCGGTAGAACATTCGCCAATGTACGAGCAATGGGTGAATAGGTAGAGACCCTATATAAAGGCGAGCTGAATGAATGGGGAGATCATTCATTCGACCGCGATAAAAACTTGCGATAGTGTGTGGAAAGCGAATTGAAAAGCGATCAAGTAATAGTGAGGTGATTTTGAGAAGACAATTGCGATAAGAAATTTATGGACAAGTGTTAGAATTTTAATAGTGAAAATTAAAATTAGTGAAAGTGTTAAATTGCTCATTGTGCACTTTTGTAATTAAAATAAACTTTTTTAACTTAAATTAAAAGACATTGCGTTTTACTTTCCCGGAACATTAAAATTATTATTAGCCGCGAACAGAAAACACGTGACAATATATATATATATATATATATATATATATATATATATATATATATATATATATATATATATATATATATATATATATATATATATACCTTTATATATATACATATATATATATATATATATATATATATATATATATATATATATATATATATATATATATATATATATACCTTTATATATATACATATATATATATATATATATATATATATATATATATATATATATATATATATATTTATATATATATATATATATATATATATATATATATATATATATATATATATATATGATATATATATATATATATATATATATATATATATATATATATATATATATATATATATATATATATATATATATATATATATATATATATAAATAGGGTGGGCCAACCAAAACGCAGGATGTTAATTGTAAATAAAACAAGGCACCGTTGCGATGTGTTCGGGTCGATCGATTTTCTTTCAAATCGTTGTGTGATCGTTTCAATAGGTTTTGCAAGAAATATATAAATTTCCAGGTGGGTAAATTTTTCAGAGCAGAGATATCGCCAAATGTTCCCGCAGCGCCGGTTTCCCCTGTAAGCACTTGGTCCACCACGATTATTTCTGTGGGTAGCAAGGAACGACATGCGGGAAACGTAAGATTTTATGCAAAGGTGCTGCATTATATTCCCAGAATATATGCCAATTGCGCATATATCTTAGAAGTGATTAGTTCATTTATTAAATCCGAAAACAAAGCTTAATTCTTGAATAGTAGTCGTTTGAGGCACCATGGCGATGTGTTTCGGATGGTAGATTTTCTTTAAAGTCGTTATGTGGTAGTTTCAATATGTTTTGCAAGAAATATATAAATTTCCAGATGGGTAATTTTTTCATTGCAAAGGTAGCTCCAAATGTTCCCGCAGCGCCGGTTTCCCCTGTAAGGAGTTGGTCCACCAAGATTATCTCAGTGGGGAGCAAGAAACGATATGTGGAAACATAAGATTTTATGCACAGGTGCAGCACTATCTTCCCCGCATACTACATACGCCAAGTGAGCATATATTATATAAGTGAATAATTCATTTATTAAATTCGAAAACAAAGCTTAATTCTTGAATAGTGGTCCAAACCACATGTAAATTCTCCCAAAACACTTTCGTTGGAGGCACCGCTGCGATGTGTTCCGGACGATAGATTTTCTTTCAAATCTTTGTGTGGTAGTTTCAATAGGTTTTGCAAGAAATATATAAATTTCCAGATGGGTAAATTTGTCAAAGCAGAGATATCGCCAAATGTTCCCGCAGCGCTGACTTCTCCCTGTAAAGACTTGGTCCACCACAATTATCTCTATGGGGAGCGAAGAACAATGTGTGGGACACATCAGATTTTATTCAAAGGCACTGCATAATCTTCCCAGAATAAATGTCAATTGCGCATATATAATAAAAGTGAATAATTTATTTATTAAATTCGAAAACAAACCTTGATTCGTGAATAATATGGGTCTGGACGGTAGATTATCCGTGAACTTTGGTTCCAACAAGATGGCGCTACGCCGCATACGGCGAGAGAAACAATGGACTTAGTAGGAAATCATTTTTGTGAGAACTTGATTTCACGTTGTGGACCAGTAGATTAGCCACATAGATCGTGTAATATCACACCGTTAGATTATTTTCTTTAGGTTTATATGAAGTCTATGGTCTTCAGAGATAAGCCAGCCTCAATTAACGGTTTGGAAGCCAATATTACTAGGGCGCGTCGCTCAAATTTTGGCCCTTAGCATAGACCATTTACGGTGTAGTCGCGGTCGACATTTAAACTAGATAGTCTTAAAAAAAGTAAATGTCATAGGTTGTTATTTCGAGTCACAATAAAATGTTAAACGAAAGAACTCAACGTTATGCCTTTAATTGGAGATTAAAGCCCAAGCCTCATAATGAACCACCCTATATAAGGTTTCATATAGGGAGGTGAGCCTTGAACAATGTTTTTTACCAAAGGTAGTCAATATGGAGATCAAATCAAAGGTCTTAATGAGAGATTTTCAAAACATGTCTTAAACTGACACTTTTCACTTCGAAGGGCACAAGAGGAGGGTAAATGTACGGAAAATTTGTGTCCCCCCTCGCTTGTACTACTACTGCTGGTAGCTCAGAAGTTAAAACTCCGTCAAATTTGTTAATAATAGTATATTTTACAAATTTTAACATTTTCATCTATAAAATCGAACCCTTAAATTTGCCATGAACTCGTGTATCACTTTTTTATGTAAAATGTGCTTACACTCTAAACATTTTAAAAAGTTCAAGCCATAAATGGTTATGCTATAGACAATCGAAAATTTATCAATTGCAACAACAATTATATGTTATACACCTTCGAAAAGACCCAAACACCCCAAATTTAGATTTTCTAGTAATTTTACAATACCCTTCTGACAGGAGTTTTTATGAAAAATATTCAAGGGTCCCTTACATACATGGGAACCCTTCTTAAAAATCTTGAAAATACTGTTTATGCTAAAACTTTTAAGATATAGCAATTTTTTATCTGTTTACAAAATTTTGTGGTTATACCATTTGTAGTTTCGGAGAATTGTTAATGATGTTAACCATTGGGCAGAAAGAGAGACGGTTTGTAGACAGCTCGCAGTTTTAGTAAAATTTTGTGAAGATATTTTGCAACCCTTAAAAATGGCTGAACAAAACATTACCGTTCATTCGAAATAAGGACAACCAGAAATAAATTGACAGAGAATCTACAGGCAAATATACATATATTTAGACTATATTCAGATGACATCGTCGACATACTGTCCAAACTATTTAAATGTTAATTTGTATCTTATGGCCTCCAATGATTTCGAGTCGAGCAGTTGTTGAGGCAGCACGGATCGTGCAGCAAAAGAATCACGCAGGATTTTTCGAATGATTTTTATGAATATTGATAGTTGGAAGAAATTGGAAACCTTAGGAATTTCGGAGAAAAAGGAATTTTTATTGAAATCGTGAAAAAAGAAAAGGAGTTAAAGCACCTGGACAAGGCGCGTAGAGAGAACATGAGTAAGAAAACAAGTGGAATGATCGGAGTGGAGAAAAGCAGTTGAATTGGAATTGAAGTAATTGGAGAAACCCAAAAACAAAGAAAAGATTATTATTGCGTCTTTTTAAGTGTCATTACTTTTCGTTAGAATTTAATTAATTTGCATTTTAATCTTTGAACTACTAGGCAATAAAGGTTTCAGTTTTGACTTTTTATCATTTTCCACGATAGTATTTCAAGTTCTGTCTTGGAATTTGAGGGTATGGGGGGAAAACAATGAGTATGGGGAGCTTTCCGCCACTAAATCTAGCTTCACGCGGAAAGCGAGGAAAAACTTGCAGTGTTTCTGCGAGAAATTTGGTGGGGATATAGAGGAAGAGCTTATTCTGGACTTGCTTGCTAGTTGCAAGATACAACTGCAAGCAAGCGCAACAGTAAGCTTGTTGTAGCTTGCCTGATCGATGTGGAGAAAACCTTTGACTATGTATGGATCAATGGGCTTCTCTACAAAATGATAAATTTTGGCTTTCCGGCCCCTATTGTAAAAATCATAGGCAGACGAACTACCTTTGTGGTGGCTGGTGGAGCTTCGTCTGACCCATTTTGTATTGACTCGAAGGTCCCACAGGGGTCTGTCTATATTAGGCCCATTTCTTTTCAGCATATTCACTTCTGACGTCCCGGGCGTAAGAGGCGAATATAAGCCCGGAATCCAGGTGAACCTTTTCGCTGACGACTTGTTAGTGTGGTCATCTGAGCACAATTTGCGCTTTGCTAGGATGCGGCTTCAAAAATATTCGAAATCTCTCAATAATATGCATTGAGAGATTTCGAATGAAACGGGCAATCAAGGTTAATGCATAGAAAAATGAATTAATTTTGTTCAAGGAACCCCACGAATCTTTGGTCATCGTGCAAGAGGCATCTGTGATTCCAGGATTAAGATGAATGGGCAGATGGTGCACTGCTTTAGGAAAACAAAATTCTTGGGGGTAATTTTCAACAGGAAGGCTAGATTCAGTGCTCACGTTGATAATATTTTGAAAAAAGTGACTTATGCGCACCATCTTCTTGTACCTTTTTTCAGGAAATGTCCAACAGCCAGCAAGCGAGCCAAGGTTTTGGCTTATAAAAGTTGATTAGGTCGGTCTAACCGCAACGGGGCGCTATGCCAGGGGACAAAATTGGAGCCAATAAAATCATATCCAGAAATGCTCGTTGAATAGGGAATCAGGAGAGCTAAGGAGCACAAGGCACGAGTAGTCTGGAGAGCGACGGACAACCACTGAATGGATGCAGCGAATGAGTAGTTTTAACGTAGTCTTAAGGAAATAATGTACTTAATTTTAAGAAACTCAATTTTTGTAACTGTTAGAGGAAATGAATTTCATACCAAAAATCTTTTCATAATTTATTAATGTTTGATAATGTTTTGGGTGTCGACATTTTAAAGTTATGTTTTATCGAAAAGTGAATATTGTAATCTAATGAAAGTAAATTATGATTAAACTCCGGGAAAAGCCTTAAGACACAACCCACATGTATGTTGTGAATTGTATGTATGTAAAAAAAAAAACTTAGAAATCACTATAAAGATGTTGAATCTTTTGGTCTTCAACCAAAACTTCTAGAATATAATTGCGTTATTTATAGGGATAAAAAGTGATTCACATCTACACTTCATTCGTCACTATAATCATTTCTTAAGTATTCTCCATGCCATAAATTATTTATGCTTCTTTACTATTATTACTGAATTTTTGTATGAATATTTTGCAGAATAATTTAAACAATAGGTACTTTACATAGCCAGCACCTGATAATGGTAATTCAATTTTTCCCATAGTCTCATTAACTTCTAAACTATAAAAACTACATAATAAATTTCATGACTGATTCCCTTTTCAAAAATTTCATTGGAAAAAAAACTGCTCTCAAATGAAGAAACTAACGATGGTACGAGTAGCAATTACGTTATCAATCACCCATTCATTTTGAATGCAAACAAATTTTTAATCAAATATTGACCTTTCCTAAGAATTCCTAAGATACGAGATATTGTACATATTCGTAATAAAAAGTAGTCTAAAGTTCAATAAATGTGGTTGCAAAACTATGATTCATAATGTTCTTACTTTAAGTTGGTTTTACGAATTTATGGAAGGGTTTGATCTTTCTTCGCCTTATCACATTTCAAAGTATACAAGTGAAGAAATTGAGATTTTTATCTACTAGCCTTCATACAAAAATATCGCTAGTTTTATGGGATTTCATGTAAAAATATTACAAATTCTCCAACTAAATCTGCACGTGTTGGTGAGAAGTACAATATATAATGATTGAGCAGGGATGTATTGATTAGTGTATTGAAAACGGGCAACATGAACGGAAGGCAATTATTAATTTGGCTTTTTTGCGTACGCAGTATTCATGGGTTTGTTTCATTACGTGATGTTCTAGGTTTGATAAGAGCAAAATATAGTAGAAGTTTCGATCGTATAACAAACGTGAGTGACCTCCAAAAATACGGATTTGATCCTGAGAGGATCAATCCAAGCATAATAGAGGATGCAATATCAACTACGGTAAATAGTGCCGAATGAAGTAAGCTCTATCAGTAGTTGATTTCTGTTGTTACAGCCTGAGCTGATAGAGAAGTATGGATATCCCGTGGAAATTCATAGAGTGAAAACTCATGATGGATACTTACTGGAAATGCATCGGATACCAAGGAAAGGTAATCAAAAAGATTAATATTGAATTCCAGTACCTAACTGTTTTTATGCATAAACTCCAATCTATATTACAATAATGTAACTAATAATTCACGTCATTTGGCTTTAATTGGATTGAAATCAAGCACCCCTTTTTATATTTGAGGCAGTTTTATTTATATATTTTCACGCATCTAGTCCATAAAAAAATTAGCACATACAATAAACTGTTATTTTCCCAAGCACCTCTTTCAAGAAATGGTATTCATTGACTCTTTTAACTCACGGAAATTTTTGTTTATTAAAATTTATAAGTAAAGCACATAAATACAAAACAGCGATTTGAGGCCAAATGTTTTTTATTTAGAAACAATCAATGCTTCGGGGAAGTTATCTGAACTTGCGGTGATGACTTCTTGCTTTAACTGAGGTTCCATTTGCAGATTTCTTCGAAAATTATACGCATATATTGATTCCATCACAATCATATGTCAATCATGAGTATCCACTTTTGTAGTCCCGGTCAATTTTTTCAATCATAGTACAGAATGAATAAGTGAAAATTATAAATATTCCCATTTCAATGAAAAAATCCCCGCTGGCAGCACCAGCCAGAAAGGTAAATTTCTCGTATGTAGCGTAAGTTTTCGAAAAAGAATTTGGCTTGCATACTACTGGACTTCTTACTGTAATTTCTTTAGCACTACATGGGTATTTATTAACAAAAAGAATCTGCCGCCGTTTGTATTCGGAGACCCTTCATAGAGGCGCAAATATTTTGCTAATTAAATTGAGTTGCACACGTATGGATCGCATATTGAAAATCGGCGGATAATAAATTGTTAAAAATATATTTATACTGGTTTCGCCCTTCTCACATTTGCTGTTTATACATTTCACAGTGGTTACCACACAAAGGTGATAACTTTTTGGCTTAAATAGCTCAAATAGTTCATTTCAAAAGATTTCCATAAAAGTTTAATCAGCACTTGCATTGCCATTAATATATACATTTTCGATTCTTTTCTGAATCATCAGGGGCCGTCGTTTTGAATTTTTATTGAAAACGGCTGCTAAAAATATTAAGCTTTAAATTTTCGAACTTTTTATTTGTCATCCGATTTGCATAATTAAATTGAATTAACTTGCCTTAATAACTTATAATTTCAAGTTTTATCGGAATCTGTTGAGAAACTTTCCTGCTAGAGGGCTTCAGAAATTAAAAAATATTTCCCCCCTTTATGGGGAGACTTCCTCCCCTTTTGTGAGGAGACCCCCTTAAACACTTTAAAATATTTTCTTACGCTGCGAATTTCAAGAGGCACCACTTTTGACCTACGTAGAAAATTTCCTCATTCTAGCTTATGTGGTTTGCGAGAAAACTTGTGACGCACGAACAAACGGACGGATGGACAGACAGACAAGCCGCGATTTTATAATTTTTTAGGGTATTGTTAAAAATATTTTATAATATTTAAAAAATAGTCTGATTTATAAATACTTTCAAAATAAGTCATTTAAAACGTTTCCATGAAAAAAATTCATTATTTCAGTTGCTACTAAAATAGCGATTTGTGCTGCCTTCTGACCTTTGGGGGCCGCCATTTTAAATGCATGCGTTTGATTTTCGATTATTTTAAATCTTTGTGGGCTAAGACCTCATCAATCAATGTGCCAAATCTCGTTTAAATCGGAGTTTCACTCTAGACAGGGCCAAATAATTCAATTTTTAGTGAAAATGGCAGCTAAAAATATTTGGTTTTAAATTTTTGACTTTTTAGGGTTTTGTAAAATAATTTGACAAAACCCTTCTAAAATCGCGTCCTGTCTGACCGTCTGTCTGTCCGTCCGTCCGTAGGTCACAGCAGTTTTTCTCGGAAACTGCTTAAGCTAGAGACGTCAAATTTTGTATGTTAGTGTCAAGTGGTGTTCTCTTCAAAATTCAGCTACAAAAAATTTTATAAGGTATTTTAGGGGGGTCTCCCCGTATAGGGGAGTGACCCCCCGAAAAAAAAATTCATTGAAAGTAGCCAATATGGGTATCAAATGAAAGGTCTTGATGAGACCTTTTCAAAACAGGTCTTAGTTTGACAAAGTTCGCTTCGAGGGGAACACAGGGAGGGGAAATATACGAAAAATTTGTGTCCCCCCCCTCGCGATTGGATACCTGTAATCCGAATAATCTGAAAAAAATCAGGAATGTAGGCCTTGGTGAGTATAACAACAACAAATACGTGAGAAGTCGCAATTCACTCAACTTTGTTAGTAATAGTATGATTTATCGATTTTATGTTTTCTTGAATAAAATCTTAACGGTACCCTTAAATTCTATGAAATGACTTTTTACAAGATAAATCTATCCTGGAAGTTTCATAAAGATCAAATCATATTTAGCGAAGTTATAGCGGTTTGAATTTTCCTGTATTACTATGGAACAATTTGCGCTGCATTTATTACTATGGCAACATATGGCTATGGAACAACATGCGCTTTTTACCGACTCAGACACTACAGTTTTGCTATGATTTGCATGAAAATTTCAGAAATGATAGGTCTCATGAATATCTTTGAGAATTGGTTCAGCTAGTGGTATCAGTAATCGTAAAACAAAATAGTGGCTGTTTTAAATGCGAAGATTGAATAATTTTGAGATATTTTTTCCCAACTTCAACGTTTAAGGTGCATGCTTTGAACACTTGATTCAATTTAATGAATGACTGAAGATGAGTACCTACAATTTATGCTCATAAGTGAAACAAGTCAAGGAGGTGGGAGAGTGCTCCTAGCAAAAGGGCTTTGTAACCATTCTAGGATTCGAAAAAATTGGCCATTAATCGATGATTACAGTACAAGAGAATAGCCCCTGAAAAAATTCATCATACGTAGCCGATATGAGTATGAAATGAACGTTTTCATGGGAGCATTTTAAAATAGTTCTTAAACTGTCAGTTTTTCTTCAGTTGGGGCACAGGGGGGAAATACATGAAAAAAGTGTTTCCTCCCTCGCGAATGGACATCTGAAATAATTATCAAGGGAGATATTTATGAGTATAACAATAACAAAAACCTCAGAGGTCGAAATTCGTTCAACTTTGTTAATAATAGTATGATGTTCCTATTTCATATTTTCTCCAATAAAATCATCTTTGACATGTATCTTGATTTGATTCGATCTGGTGACTGCATTTTGTAAATTGAATACAAAACCCTTCCAACATGAGCGTAGGTCTGTTTACCCAACTTGCTAATTTTTCATTCAATTTTAATAATTTACTACAAGAACATAGTACAGAGATCCATAATCTCAAGTTTCATCGAAATCCGCATGAAAATTTGACCACTAGAGCGCCACAAAAACCTGAAAAAAACGCATATTTAAACCACCGCCATTTTGAGATTTGCACACATAAAGTCACGAAAATATCAAAATCTGTAGATCTAAAAAATATCTATCTCGAAACCAAGTTTCATATATGTAGGATTAAAATTGCAACTTTTAAAAGCCTTTGAAGTTTTGAGTTTCAACTGGCCGCCATTTTGTTTTTTGTGTCCTGACCTCCAGTTTTTTCACGCGATTCTTTAGATACTTATAATTTCTATTCAACTGTAGAATTTCATGAAAATCTGTTGAAAGCTTTGACCACTATTACATCAAAAAAATTTTGCACGTTTTTTGGCATTTGAGCGGCCGCCATTTTGTTTCTGCCGTACCGACTTTGGATTTTTTATTGTGAGATTCATCACATACATCAGTGAACCTTTGTACCAAATTTCATCCAAATCGGAGCTATACTTTGGTCAGAACAGAAATCACGATTTTTCGTCTAAAATGGCCGCCATTTTGTTTTTGCCCGACCGATATAGCTGGTTCACAAACTTAGCCGAGATATTTACTCAATACACCTTTGTTGAAAATTTGGTGAAAATTGGAGCAAAATTGCAACCTCTAGCGTGGTCACAAATTTCGTTATATCCCATATATATATATATATATATATATATATATATATATATATATATATATATATATATATATATATATATATATGTATATATATATATATATATATATATATATATATATATATATATATATATATATATGATGCTCTCCGCAATAGGTAAATTTCTCTCGTAAAATTTACCTAAAAAGCTCGCAACTTTTGTGGTAGTAGCAAGGAGGTTGTTTTGACAAGTTTTTTGAAACCATCCTACAGAAGTTATTTGTGTATATATCTTCCATAGAGTCCACAAGCAATAACTACGAAGCTTAAGAGCACCGTTTCGATTTTTGGAGGAAAATGTAAAATTTACAAATCATACTATTATTAACAGAGCTGAGTGAATTTTGATTTCTGACATGCCCTTGGGCTCATAAAGAGCTACCTTCGTGATTTTTCAAGATTTTCGCCTCAAAGATATCCAATCGTGAGGGGAGGGGACACAAATATTGTTCGCGCATTGAACTCCCCCCCCGAACCCATAATGCAAAAAATGACTTGTTTTTCAGATTCTGAAAGTGCTTAAACCTTTCATTGGATACCCTACTCGCCTACATTTAATGCAAAAATTTGTTAAGGGCCACTCCCTTATAAGGGGGGACCCCCTTAAAAAGATTTGATATATTTGATAAGACCTAAACTTTTGAGAGACCACCACTTCTACCCATCTCGCAAAGTTTGAGCTTTGTAACTTTATAGTTTCGAAAGAAATTTCTTGTGACGCACCGATAGACGGATAGATTGACAGACGGACGGATGAACGGACAGTCGGCTAGATGGACATATAGGACGGGAAACTAGTAGGTTCTTGCAAAACTTCTTTCAAAAAGCCCTAAAAATCATGGAGCTAGATCCAATAATTAATAACTTAGAGGCTGAAATTCGTTGAACTTTGCTAGTAGTAGTAGAATTTAACATCTTCATCAGTAAAACTGATTCAGTATCATTAAATTGGATGAAGTCAGGCGTTTAAGTAGTTCTTGGAAATATAATTTTATTCTATAAGTTTCAATAAAGTTTACCGGCGTTATAGCCAATTGAATTTTCTCCGATTACAACAATCGTATACGATTTTTCTACTACTTGGCTTTCCATCAAACCAGACACTGCAGTTTGGATTGAATCATCTCAAAATTTTCAGATAAGGTGATAACAAAATTACATTTAAGATCCAGGTCAGTCAAAGATTTTAGTAATATTGGAACAAAATGTTGGCTAGTTAAAATGGAGTTCTTTAAAGCAAAATTATATTTGTCGTACATGTTATAAAAGTTCTTTGTTTGGGGCGTTTATGTAACACACAGCTACCCACACTTTCAAGCTTATAAGTTGTAGAATTTCTCAGACTGGAATTTTCTTCCTCGTTTGAGTCATGGTATAAAGAATAACAAGGTATGCTCGCTCATGAAAAATGCTTTTTATGTGACGTCCCATGGATCGGAGCTTTCAGATAGAATGCATTTGTTAATGAATTTTATATGGATTTCAGGACTCGTAAAAATCCATTTTCTTGCTTGATTTTTACCTTTGTAATTAATTTTATGCTCATACTAATATAAATCAATCTTCAAGTCCAAGGAATACATATTATGATGAAAGCAATTGCTCTGCTTTGGTATTGGTGCGCATTTTTAGTTAAAAGTATGTTGAATATATTATTATCTGACCTGATTAAGGTACACTTTTAGCAAATATTTTAAATACATTAACTAGTTTTCTTCTCTGGAATATCAAGACATTATCTTTAATTATCCATACATTTCAATTTATTAATAAGTAATAAAGTAAGTGATGCATACAAATCTAGAAAAATGAATTTTTTTCAATTCTTGAATTGTGACGTTTTTCAGCAAGCATAAACGATTTTCAGGGGATCGTTAATTTTAAAATTTTATTCAATTTGAATTCAAGGACAATTAACGAGACACGTAACGTTCTCATTGACAAATCCTATGGAATTTTTATAAATTCAGTTATTGCAAGAATAAGTTGAAGGCAATTTTACTTTATGCAGGTAATTTGGTTTTACTACATATTATAAATATCATATTGCTATCATGGAGATGTTTTCCTCACTTTTTAATATTTTCGTTTATATTTAATCTTGCGCATGCCTAAATTCAGTTTAAGTCGAAAATATGTTTTGCATCTATGAAACACTCTGTTGGCTTTATTATTAAGATCAATATCGGCAGATTAAGTTATTAAATTCTGAATATAGGGTTTGCCAATAAGAGGCGTTATTTTGAATAGATCTTGTGATTTTAGAACTTTCGACTTCTTCCTTAAGGCCACGTGAAAGAGAAGGTCTACGCCAACAGCCCAGCGTTGATTTAAGACCTAAAAGATGAAATTCGTGAGGCGATCGAGAACATAGGGCAGCCACTTTGCGATTTGGTTATGGAAAATTTCATGAAAAGTATATGGTCCTATAAGCGTGTCGTGGTGGTCATTTTAAAATATTAACGGCATACATTTTTCTTCATAATAAAATAAACATCCTATCATTTGTATTAAAAAATTGAATTTTATTTTTAATATTAAAATAACTCCTCTTATTGGAAAAAAATCAACACTTGTCGATCCAACCGATTCAATCCATGTGACATCACAAAAGCTTTAGATGGCGATCGAGCTTTCGTGAGCGAGCATACCTTGTTATTCTTAATACCATGGTTTGAGTCATGAATTTAGTTTTAGTTTCATTTACTTGTAAGCCAAATCAGTTTGCTTTAGATTCTAGGCACAGATATGTTTCTTTGGCAACTGAAATTACACGTGCTATAGTATTGATGTCATCCTTAACCTTAGCATTTGTGCAACCGAGGTTTCAGCTGATGTCCTCCTGAAGATATCGAATCGTATAATAACTTTGACCATGTGCACTAGTTTTGTTGGGACGCCAAATTCAAGCACTTTTTTAACCAGCGCATTTTCGTCAACACTATCACATGTTTGCTTGAAGTCTACAAATCGATGTTATCTGATTAACAGAAAATATTTGGCCTTTTGTAGACCATCCATTTCGCATGTCTCCCTGATACTCTCCTATAGTACTTTCACAGTACAACTTTGACTTTTTTCTATGATTTTTGAAGTCCACTTTATAAAATGCACAGTAAGTTGACGGCCGTCGACCATGTGAATTAGTTTTGTTGGGACGCCAAAATCAAGCATTATTTTAAACAACGCATTTCTGTTGACATTCTCACATGCTTGCCTGAAGTCGTTGTTATATGATTTACTAAGAATATTGGGTCTATTGTAGACCATCCATTTCGCAAGTCTACCCGATACTCCCTATAATACTTTCACAGAACGGCTGTAATTTTCTTTCTATGATTTTTGTAGAGCACTTGATAAAACTTAAAAAGTGAGTCGATGGATTTATAATTTTCACACCTAAATATGTAATCTTTTTGTGGACAAGGCATATTATACTTCTTCCCTAGTCCTTTAACAACTGCTCTCTGACCATATTCTGCATATTAGTTGATAGATATGGTTACTTATATTGAGGCTCCCCCCTGGGGAAAGTTTTGGTGGTATTTCATCGATTCCAGGAGCCTTATCTTTTTTGAGTTCACGTGCTGCTTCCAGTTGTTTGTCTCTCGTTGGTTGTGAAACAAGAATCTCTTGCTTCTAGAATATTTAAGGCGTCAGTAGTTGTTATATGCAACTATCTGTGGATGCCCTCGTTCTCTTATGGATGTCTCTATGGGCGAAGTGTGTGGAGCATACTGCAAAGTCTTTGCTAGTAGCGAAGGCTGTGCCCCTCATTTATTCCTCTTTGTGCTTCTTCTTAGCCAATTTAGGCACTAAAGTTAGCCAGAATGCACCAACCGTGCATTCCAGGTTGCTGCTAAATTTGTCCTTGATTGCCTTTTCCTTGCATTCTATGTGCATGTAAATTTGGTCTTGATATGCAATGCTCAGATCATTTCGTTACCGGGCTTGTAATTGTTGTAGATTTATTTGAATGTGCCGTCCTAGCTCATAGCTTTCTTGCAGTTTTTCCGCTTTTAAACACGATATGCACTTATATATCAAATGTGTTTTCACCGTGCTATGTGGTTTTTTGCACAGCGAAGGCTATAATTCTATATTTCTTTACTTTCTTCAGAAATTGTCACAGTGCACTTCGTCTATTCAATGATCTAACATACCAACAAAAGAGTTCTCTTCTGTAGGTTGCGATAGTCGTTACCGTTTGTCAAATCTAATCTGAGGCTGATTTCATGACAAGTTAATACTAAATGGAGCGTTTTCAGCACCTCAATTTTGTAAATTTAGGTCCGCGATTGATATTTAAATTCCCACATACCCACCGGCTACCCAGTTAGGGAGCTCCGTAACATATCTGCCACCAGTGGACGCTTGCGATGGGGAGACAAAAGCCGCACATGGAATCACATGCATAGGGATATCAATAAAGCTGTTTTCTATGAGGAAAAGAACAGGTTTGTGGTCAAATGATAGTTTATTGAGGACATTTAGTGGAATATTTTTGGAGAAATCTCGTGACATCCTGATGTCTAGTGCAAAGCCATTACATGTTGCATAATATATTGGCTCGATGGCAATATGTAGGCTGAAGCACTTAGCTATGATGAGTTTATTGAGCTTGGTCCCAGCTTTATTACACATCACAGCTTATCAATGACGATGGGTGGCATCTAGATCTCCTGCAATGAGAAAAATAAAGTGCATTGAAATTTCCTTTGAAGCTTTATTTCCTGGAGAACTGAACTCAGAGTCATAATGAACTCAAGGAAATGAATTCTTACCTAAATTTGCTTGACTCCTCATCTCAGAAAAATCAAAGTAAAAGAAACCACGTTTCATCTCACAAGAATGGCCGTGTCGTCTCCTCTACCTGTCATTCTATTATATCTGTACATAATATAGTTAGGGAGGTGGGATCGTCTTCCAGGCTTTGAAAACGTTTTTTCGATCAGTATGATGTTCAACTTATGATCAAATATAAATTGGTTTAGTTCACCAGAATGCTGAAGTAAGGAACTCGCATCCCACGTCAAAATTGGAACGTGGTTCATTAAACTCATTCTAGCTTAGTATTGATGATATTCTAAGATACAACAAAAATAATTTTAATCATGTTCGCCATCATGGTTGGAGGTTACCTGTATTTTGGCAAACATTTGGCTCATGTTATGTGACAGAGTTTAAAATTTTTTTTATTTAGAGGTAGATGTAGGTGTAGGAGTGGATTGTTTTTGTGATGGTGGTGCAGATTGGGCCCAGCAACCTGCGCGAATTATCTTCTCACGTTCTTCAGATCTCTAGGCCAATCCCGGTAGCTTGCCGGATGTTTGTCACCGACTAACACATTTTAGTTTTACTTCAATGTTTTTTTTTTATGTCAGCCCGAAAAATACTAATATAAATTGCATCGAGGCTATGCATTACAATTTTTAGAAAAGTGCCCAAATTTAGGGCAACTTTAGTACATACTATGTCTTGCATGAGGACGCTGTGTCTATATGGAACACATAAGGTGGCAAATGGCTTTAATATTATAAATACTTAATTCTGATTTTAGAAACCATCTTACAAACACCTTCTCTCATTTTTATAAAGCAGACTTCTAATAAACTGATACTCAGACTATAGATCTTCTCTAATTTCCTAATTTTAATATAGGCTCCTGATAATAACATTCGGCGATCTTTCTTCAGGAAGAATATATATTTGGTATTATATGTCATTATCTGCTAGTGCTGTCATAAGTGGTCTACGATCTGAAGGTGTTTTTGATATAACTTCATACCAAAGTAAACCCTTTCGCGGATGAGTAATATATCATACTCTTGATTTCGTTATTCTTAGTGTTTTGAGGGCTCCCTTAGAATAATTGGTAGTTTTTCGCTCTTGTGTATTTAGTGAAGGTTGTGTAGACGGAGTAATGCGTTGTGTAGACTTTGTTTTAAGTTTAAATATTTGTAAATGTTATAGTTGACTTTAGTGGTGCAAGAATGGGGAAAATCTCATTGTTTCCACTTCTGGCTCTTCAAAATCTTCAATAGAGGCAGACCATTTTTCAGATGTGGATCTTCTCACTCTACAATTTTTTTTGTTTTGATTTAGGAGTTTCTTTTTGAAATTTTTAAGTGGATTTAGCTTTAAAGCCAAGCAATGTTTTGGCGAGGTCTGTATTTTTTGCAGACAGTAACTCATTTTTGCGTCAATCATCGGCCAACTCAGCATTAGTCTTTGCAAAAGTTTTTTGCGTTTGTAATATGATGACAATGACCTCATGTAGATTCAACGTGATTTTATCAAGTTCGGCAAACAACGAAGCAATTTGTTTATCTCTATCACTCATGTCAAATCCAGCAACTACGCTGCCATCCATCGATATCCTTCTCAATAAAAATAGCTATACCCAGGACTTGCCAAATAACATCGAATGTGAATCCAAATATTCACTTATCCAAATCAATAAAAAGCTGAGAAAACTGGAACTAGCCTTAGTTGACAACTGAACACTAGAATTACTCACGCAGATCTTTTTTCAGATTCAAGATCCTTATTGGGTGATTTATCAAATCTTTAAAAGTATACAGTTCATAAATAACTTAACCTAAAAGTATTCACACTTAGAGCTTTTCCCGGAGTTCAATAATTATCTAGTTTACTTTGGTTTATAATGTTAATTTGTTCAATCAAAACAAAACTTTAAAATGTTGGCCCTACAACATTATCAAATACTAATAGATTATAAACGAAATAAACTCTGTGTAAATGGAGTTCTAGGAATGGAGTTTCTTAAAAATAAATAGAATATTTGCTTAAGACTAGCTTAACACCATTCGTTCGCTGCATCCATTGAACGATTATCCATCGCTGCCCTAACGACTTCCACTTTATGCTTCACTACTATCCTTATTCCTGATTCCACCAGCTTTTCTATAATTTGATTGGCTCCATCGCTGCCCCCGGTAAAGCACCTCTTCGGGGTAAGACTGTCTGTCCTCCTGTTTGAACAGATTTGTGCAAGCTCGAAAAATGCCCACTCGTTAATCCTACCTTCCCCCAAATTGTTTTCGAAGCTCCATTCTATATCGTCGTCGTATATGTGATGATTGGATGTGTCAGGGTCTTAGATGCCAAAACCTTAACTCACTTACTTGCTGTTGACTGCTTTCTCAAAAGAGGTATAAGCAGGTGATGTACACAAGTCACTTTTTCAAAACGTTGTCAACGTGAGCACTGAAGATAGCCTTCCTATCGAACACTACCCACAACTACTTTGATTGCCTGAACTTAATCCTGGACTCGCAGATGTTTGCATGGGTCCTTGAATACAATTAATTCGCGTTTCCTTGCATTTACCTTAATTCACCATTTTTGATAGTACGTAGTAAGAGATCCAAAGTATTTTTGGAGCCTCGTTTTAGCAAAGCGCAAATTTTGCTCAAATGTTGTCAGCAAATAGGTTCACCTGGATTTTGGGCTCACATTCATGTCTTACGCCCGAGACGTCAGAGGTGAATATGCTGAAATGAAATGGGCCCGATATAGACACTTGTGGGACCCCGAGTCAATACAAAATCGGCCTGACCTAATTCCATCATCCACCGCGAAGGCCATTCGTCCGCTCATGAGGCTGCCTATAATTTTTACAATATGGGCTGGAAAGCCAAAGTTTATCATTTTGTGAAGAAGTTCATTGATCCATGCAGAGACAAAGCCTTCTTCCACATCAATCAGGTAAGCTACAATAAGCGTATTGTTGCACCATCTTCTACTGTGCAGTGGGCTTTTTTGAAGTCAAATTGTCTTTTTAACACAATTCTTGCACCCGCAGAGAATTGTATGATGTCTTTAAATATTACCCTTTGAAGCAGTTTACCAATATTTGAAAGCAGCGTTCGGTATCGGTATCGACTACTTCTGAAACTCACAAGGTGTCTCTTTGCATTGCAGTTAACACAGAATATTTCTTCTTTCTTTCTTCTCTTCTGTGGGATTGTACATTCATTTGATTTGTGTTGCTTATCGTATTTCACGCATTTAGCTCCAAGTCCGCAGTTAAAAGTAACGTGGGAGTTGGGAAGTGCTGCTTTTTTGTAGACGGTCCCATTGTATCTTCTAATGCAGTAAGAACTTTATTTCCATCGCTCTCTGCACTTCAGTCTGAACTAGATTAAGAAAAAGGAAAGCGTCCTTTTTTCCCTCCCAGAGGTTAACGTTGAAAACTTTTCATCTAATACGATATCTTCTCTGAGAAACTCTGCCTTCCTTTGAGTATGAAGGTCAATTTCCTCTCTCCTACAACAGTGTAAGTGTAACAAGCCACTTTCGCCCACTTCAGAAAATTAAATAAGCTGGTGCGACTCTCAGCCAATTTAGGGGGGAGTAAAAATCGTAGGGAGCACACTATAGGACGCACCCCCTCTTTTTTGTAGCAGCCATGTTTGGGTGCTGGGGCTTATATTAAGCTTTATTGCCTTCAAGGATTGGCCTTACACTCAGCTTGGGTGTGCCACCTTTTTGAGCAAGGAAAAATCCCGCTCGCTCTTTTCAAAGGTCTTAGATACCTCTGAAGTAGGCTCCTGAGTCAGAGGCCTAATTGTCCTCTTTCTCGCTACCTTTTCTGGCTTCATAACAGTCTTTTCCTCATTACCACTGTCCGTGGAACTCGTTTCCTTGTCCATCTCAATATCGGTGGAAATTTCTGGAGTTTCCAGTTGCATCTTGCAACAAGGATGCAAATCTAAGGCAAACTCTTCTGTAAATTTACCTTGGCTCTCTGCATAAAGCTTGATTTCGTGCCAGAAAGCTCCGTATACTCGCTATTTTCCCCCCACAACCACAGATTCTAATACAGAATTTAGAATACTGTCGTAAGCAAAATATTTGTCTTGTACATTCTGCTGGTACTGGACTTAGAATTCTATATAGATTCCGCCGATGCTGATATGTGAACGCAAGCACAATCGAATTGTTAATTGCATGTTGGCTTGATTTGAATTCATTCAAGGCTGATTTGCACCAGCGTTTAAGATTTCATTTAATTTAATCCCAGCGCATTATATACATACCTTGGAATCGGAAACAATAAAAGTTAATTAACAGTTTTGTTATATTTTTGTCAAAGTCGATGTTCTTGCAGGATTACTAAGGAAATATTTTATGGTTAATTCACTAAATATTGTATATGTAAGATTTATTGTGAGTGATTGAAAACTATGACTGTGAGCGTCAAAAGAAAGTAAACACCAACTTTTCATCTTTAAATTGTTACATTACAAAGCTATTATTGCCTTGCGATAAATAGTAATATTAATGAGTTTACCACTAAACCATTTAGAGATTAATTACTACTAAACATGAAATCAAAACAAGTGGCAACATTGCACAAATCTCACCAAAGTGGAAATGCATCAGATTTTACGCGTAAAAAAAAGTAAACAGTGGTAACACTTACATACTTCGCTTCTTTTATATTTCGGGGAAGAACCTTAACTTTTGGTGACAAATTTGTGCTGTTCGCGTGCTTTACTTCACCAAATGTCGTTTTAAGTACATTTGTTCTAATTAATATTAAAAATAAAGACGTAAAACAAAATAGTTTCACCATGGGAGAGCAAAGATCACCTGATACTCGGAAAATTATAATAGACTTAAAAAAATCCCCGTTGGCACCACCAGCCGGAAAGGTAAATTTCTCTTATGTAGCGTAAAGTTTCGAAAAAGAATTTGGCTTGCCTACTACTAAACTTCTTTCTGCAATTTTTCGTAGTACCACATGGCTATTTATTAACATAAAAAAAATCTGGCCACGTTCCTTTTTAGAAACCTTTATCGGGGCGCAAATATTTTGCTAATTAAATTGAGTTGCATGCGTATGGATAACATATTGTTGTAAACATATAAACACCGGTTTCGCCCTTCTCGCATCTGCTGTTTTCACAGTTCACAGTGGTAACCACACAAAGGCTTAAATAGCTCGAATAGTTAATTTCAAAAGATTTCCATAAAAGTTTAATCAGCACTTGCATTGCCATTAATATATACGTTTCAATTTTTTTCTGAACTGTGAGGGCCGTCATTTCGATTTTAATTGAAATCGGCTGCTAAAAATATTTAGCTGTAAATTTTCGACTGTTTTATTTGTCATTCGATTTGCATAATCAAATTAAATTAACTTGCCTTAATAACTTATAATTTCAAGTTTCAACGGAATCTGTTGAGAATCTTGGCTGCTAGAGGGCTACAGAAATAAAAAAAAATTGTATGCCATCCGCCTGTATTGGGAGACCCGCCTGTATGGGGAGACACCCCTTAAATACCTTAAAATATTTTCTTGCACTGCAAATTTCAAGAGGCACCACTTTTGACCTACGTAGAAAATTTCCTCATTGTAGCTCATGTGGTTTGCGAGAAAACTTGTTATGACGCACGAACAAACGGGCGGAGGGACGGACAGACAGACAAGTCGCGATTTTATAATTTTTTAGGGTATTGTTAAAAATATTATACAATATCTTAAAAATGATCTGGTTTATAACTTCTTTCAAGTAAAGTCATTTAAAACGTTTCAATGAAAAATATTCATTATTTCAGTTGGCACTAAAATAGCGAATTGCGCTTGCCTTCAGACCTTTGGGGGTCGCCATTTTGAATGCATGCATTTAATTTTGGATTATTTTAAATCTTTGTATGCTAGGACCTCATCAATCAATGTACTATCTCGTTCAAATAGGAGTTTCACTCTAGACAGGGCAAAATAATTCAAGTTTTAAAGAAAATCGCAGCTAAAAATATTAGGCTTTAAATTTTCGACTTTTTTATTTTTCATTCAATTTTAATTACTTCCTGCAAAATACAAGAACATAGTACAGGGATTCATAATCTCAAGTTTCATCAAAATCCGTTGGAAAATGTGACCGCTAGAGGGCCACAAAAACATGAAAAAAACACATATTTAAACGGCCGCCATTTTGAAATTTGCACATGCATGATCACCAAAATGTCAAAGACTGTAGGTGTAAGGTATGCTTATCTTGAAACCAAGTTTCATATATGTCGGATCAAAATTGCGACTTTTAAAAGCCTTTGAAATTTCGACCTTCAACTGGCCGCCATTTTGTTTTTTGCAACCTGACCTCCAGTTTTTTACGTAATTCTTTAGATACTTATAATTTCTATCAAAATACCGAATTTCATGAAAATCTGTTGAAAGCTTTGACCACTATTACAACAACAAAATTTTGCACGTTTTTCGACCTTTGAGCGGCCGCCATGTTGTTTCTGCCATACCGACTTTATATTTTTTATTGTGAGATTCATCACATACTTCAATGAACCTTTGTACCAAATTTCATTCAAATCGGAGCTACACTTTGGTCAGAACAGAAATCGCGATTTTTCGTTTAAAATGGCCGCCATTTTGTTTTTGCTCGCTCGATATAGCTGGTTCACGAACTTAACCGAGATAATAACCCAATACACCTTTCCTCAAAACTTAGTGAAAATCGAAGCAAAATTGCAACCTCTAGCGTGGTCACAAATTTCGTTATATCCCATTTATATATATATATATATATATATATATATATATATATATATATATATATATATATATATATATATATATATGATGCTCTCCGCAATAGGTAAATTTCTCTCGAGAAATTTACCTAAAAAGGTAAATCTTTGCGAAATCATGGACAGAAACAACTGCACAGTAAAAAAACAAGTTGGGTAAACAGACCTACGCTCATGTCAGAAGGGTTTTGTATTCAATTTACAAAATGCAGTCACCAGATTGAATAAAGTCAAGAAGCATGTCAATGACGATTTTATTGGAGAAAATATGAAATTCGAAGATCATACTATTATTAACAAAGTTTAACGAATTTAGACTTTTGAGGTCATAAATATCTCCCTTGATGATTATTTCAGATGTCCATTCGTGAGGGAGGAAACTACATTTTTCATGTTTTCCCCCCCTGTGCCCCACTGAAGCCGAAACTGACAGTTTAAGAACTGTTTTGAAAAGCTCCCATGAAAACTTTCATTTCATACTCATATCGGCTGCGTTTGATGAATTTTTTTTTCAAGGGCCACCCTCCTGTACTGTTATCATCGATTCATGGCCAATTTTTTCGAATTCTAGAGTTGTTACAAAGCCCTTTTGCTAGGAGCTCTCTCCCACCTCCTTGACTTGTTTCACTTATGAGTATCAATTGTAGGTACTCATCTTCAGTCATTCATTAAATTGAATCAAGTGTTCAAAGCATGCACCTTGAAGGTTGAAGTTGGGAAAAATAACTCAAAATTATTCAATCTTCGCATTTAAAACAGCCACCATTTTGTTTTACGATTACTGATACCACTAGCTGAACCGATTCTCAAAGATATACATGACACCTATCATTCCTGAAATTTTCATGCAAATCCTAGCAAAACTGTAGTGTCTGAGTCGGTAAAAAGCGCATGTTGTTCCATAGCCATATGTTGCCATAGTAATACATGCAGCGCATATTGTTCCATAGAAAAACAGGAAAATTCAAACCACTATAACTTCGCTAAATATGATGCAATCTTTATGAAACTTGCAGGGTTAATCAATCTTATAAATAGACATCTGTGTACTGAATTTCACTGAGGGTACATTAAGATTTTATTCAATAAAACATAAAATCGATAAATCATACTATTATTAACAAAGTTGAGTGAATTGCGACTTCTCACGTATTTGTTGTTGTTGTACTCATCAAGGCCTACATTCTTGATTTTTTTCAGATTTTTCGGATGGAAGGTGTCCAATCGCGAGGGGGGGGGACACAAATTTTTCGTGTATTTCCCCTCCCTGTGCGCCCCTCGACGCAAACTTTGCCAAACTAAGACCTGTTTTGGAAGGTTCTCATCAAGACCTTTCATTTGATACCCATATCGGCTACCTTCAATGAAATTTTTTTTTCGGGGGGTCACTCCCCTACATGGGGAGACCCCCCTTAAATACCTTATAAAATTGTTTAGTAGTTGAACTTTGAAGAGATCACCATTTTACACCTGTATACAAAATTTGATGCTTCTAGCTTAAGTAGTTTCCGAGAAAAAGTGCTGTGACACACGGACGGACGGACGGACGGACGGACGGACGGACCGACGGACGGACAGACAGACAGACGGACAGACAGGACGCGATTTTAGAAGGGTTTTGTAAAATTATTTTACAAAACCCTAAAAAATATTGATAAGTATGCCAAACATCATCTCGTTGAAGATTTACCGAGATCTGAATGCCCAAAGTGGCTTAGTGGTACTGAAGTTAGAGAAACAGTAAGTGTGAGTACAGTCAGGAGAGCTCTTCATAAAAATGGTCTACATGGAAGAATACCACGGAAAAAGCCATACCTATCCAAGGCGAATCAGATCAAGCGTATGGACTTCGCTAAAAAATACAAAAACGAGGCTCTATCATTTCGGGAATACGTATTTTATGCAGATGAGAGCAAATTCGAAATTTTCGCCGCGAAAAGGCCCCCAAAAATATGACATGGTAAGAATGAAGCCTTCAAAGAAAAGTGTGTTACCAACACTGTTAAGCACGTTGGCGGTTCAGTTATGGTATGGGGTGTGCGGCGGCAACTGGTGTTGGTAATCTTGTTTTTGTTGAGTCAACAATGGACAGAATGGGGTTTTCAGCCATTTCGAGGGACAATGTTGCCCCTAGCGTCGAAAATTTAGGCTTGTCTGGAAATTGGGTCTTTCAACAGGACAACGATCTATGCTTATGATCGTCCAAAATTGTGAAAGAGTGGCTAGTGTACCGGACTCCTAAGACACTTGATCATCCGCCGCCCGATCGAGCATCTGTGGAAACACCTTGACTGAAAAGTGAGACAAAGGGTCATTTCAAGCAAAGCCGACTTAAAGAAGGTTATAAAGGAAGAATGGAGCCAAACCTCTCCCGATGTTACAAAGAAACTTGTTGCGTCGATGCCTAGAAGACTAAATGAGGTGCTTAAGTCCAAAGGAAAACAAACGAAATATTGAAAAAAAATTGACTTTTTCTATTGAAGATCTGTTATGTTTTGTTTGCTGTTTACTTTTTTTTGACGCGTGAAATTTAGTCTTTGTTTGTTTAAAGTGAATTTATCTTTGTTGTGTTTTACTTTTGTTTAATGTTTATGTTGTGTTCAGTTCTTATTAAATAAGTCTTTGATTCCTTGAACACATTTTTGATTTTGTGTTAATTACCTTGTTTTAATACAAGTATCTAAGGTGTTTACTTTTTTTGACGCTCACTGTATTAGCAAAATTAAAAACTATTTTTATAAAAATTTACAGTTTCCAGGCCGATGATAGATGAAAATAAAACAATGTCCACTTAATCTACAATCAACCAACCCAAGTCCACACCCTAGTCTAAACAAAATACTCGTACATAATATACTTGGTAAATACTGACTACTTTTTGCATTCAATTCCTTACGCACAAATACTCTTTAGGACTTACAAAAATGAAAACACAAAGCTCTACAGGTTTCACTTCCTCTCTGTCTAACTGTCCATCCCATTGTTCGTTTGTTACAGCAGTTTTCTCGCAAACTATAAAATCCACAATGATCAACGTTTGTGGAAAGTTCATAAATGGTGGTTTCTTAAAAGTTCCCTTCATATGAAATATCCCTTAAACATATTTTTTATCATGGGTAGTCGAGTTGGGTATTAATTGAAAGGTCTTGATTAGAAACTCTTATAATCTGAAACAAAAATGACAGTTTGTGTATCAGAAGGTCCAGCGAGAGGCAAAAAATTGAAAATTCGTTCGGATACGTTTTCCTTGGAGCTGGTGCGATTTAGCACCCTAGCTCCCTTCTATCTGTGAGCAATTATTTGCTCATCGTGATTAACGAGATCATCTTATTTTGTTCTTGTTTATAGTCATTACATTTTTTTAAAGCTAGCACGGATAGTTGGATAAATTACATTTGGGAATGCTTTGCGTCTTAGGATTCCCAGGGTACTTTTAGGATGTTTGTCTATTTTGTCGAGCAGTTTAAATGCTTCGTCACATACGTATATTTCAACAGGTTCGATTCTGAGGTCCTTGTATACAAGTATGTCCGTATTTCTAACATTGCATGGGATTCCGAAGATTTGTCTCATGCTATTGTTTTGCATGGATTGTATTGCCTTTTTGTTGGTCCCTGTCGTTTTGTAGAAGGCTGTAGGACCATATAGTAGCGGCGGTCATATTACTTATTGGTAGATCAGCAGACGGTTCTTGATATTGAGTTTCTAGGGTTGAGGAGTGGATAGAGTTGGGATAGGACATTGTAGCAACGTCCTCGTTCGATACGTCTGTGGTCGGTCCAGGAGAGTTTTTTGTCGAATGTCAGTCCTGTGTATTTGGCTGTTCTTGACCAGGCAATATTTTCGTTGTCAACAGTCAGAGTATTCGGCTGTTGTTGTCTTTTTCTAGTTATAAATAATGCCTGGGTCTCTTCTGTGTTTAACTTGATCTTCCACTTGCGAAAATACTTCAAAAGTATGTCTATGGAATGTTGCAGTTTGGTGGCGATAGCCCTTGCTTGTCTGGATGAGTAAAAAACACAGGTATCGTCACCATATAGGGACTTGTGGACATTCAAAGGCAGCCAAGGTAGCTCTGCAGGAAAGATGTTATATAGTATGGGGGAGATGGGTGATCCTTGTGGAACTCCAGGTTGAATTGGCCGCATGGTTGAAAGGTGGTTGTTAATTTTGATTCAAAATGATCTGCCTTTTAGAAATGAGCCAATGATTTGGATGAGCTGCAGTGGCATTTAGGATTCATGCTTTTTGTAAATAAGTCCGCCATGCCAGACTTTATCAAAGGCTTTGGCTATGTTAAACATAACCAAACCCGTTGATTTCCTGCGGTTTAGCCCTATTCTAATGTGTTGGAGCACCCTAGTAAGCTTTTTGTAAATAAGTCCGCCATGCCAGACTTTATCAAAGGCTTTGGCTATGTTAAACATAACCAAACCCGTTGATTTCCTGCGGTTTAGCCCTATTCTAATGTGTTGGAGCACCCTAGTAAGCTGGAGTTCTGTGAAGTGTGCTGGCTTGAAGCCAAATTGTTCTTCTGGAACTATTTGTTTTTTGGTAAAAGCCTCAGTTAGTCGATTTAGTAGCACCCGCTCTACGTTTTACGACAGAGAGGATAATAGGCTAATAGGTTGCCAGTTTTGTGGAAACATGAGGTTTTTACCAGGTTTTGGAAGAACAATAACTATTGCCGATTTCCATATTTTGGGGTATTTTCGCAAGCGGAAAATTGCGTTTATAATCACTGTTATTGCATTGAGAATGTTATCCGGGAGCCATTTTACCATGGTGTTTGATATTAAATCAAATCCCGGTGCTTTCCGTCTGTTCAGTTTTTGTATGATGTCTTTAACCTCTTGAAGACAGTTGCTTTGTATTCGGTCGGAGTCTGTTATGTCTGACCTCATGAGCCCGATTGACGTGATCTTCATTTTTGTCAAGGTCCTCTTCATCAGATGAATTTTCACAGAATTGTTACTCTAGAGTAGCTTCTAGCGTTTGTAAAGTAGGTGTCAATACAAGACTATGGTTCACATTCCTTCTCACAAGAATGGCCGTTCCGCCTCCTCTACCTGTTGTTCTATCCCCTTGCAATTAGACACCATTTAAGCTAAAAATCTCTACGAGTGCAAGGGTCACAAATACTTCAGGAACCGAAATTTACCTAATTTTGTTAGTCATAGTGGTCTTAGGTTATTCTTAAAGTTTGATCATTTATATTTAAATTACGATTGTTTCAAGTCTGTTTTAACATATCATATTACTGTATCTGGTTTAAATAAATGTCATTTGAATAGTATAATTTCAATCAAATAAAAATTTTGTTTTTGTATATAAATATCTAAATAATTCCGAAAATTCATTCTCTAATTGTAATTAATACAGTAAATACTGGAGTGTTATTAAATGTTCAGTTTTATTGCAGTTACTAATTGCAATTACTCAAATATAATATTACAGTTAAAGCGCTGATAATATTATAAATAATATTTCAAATAACATTGCAATAAATGATATTGCTGACAAATATTATTGTGGTTAAAGTGCTGATAAAATCACCATACTTTTTCAATAACCGTGAGAGGGTTTAAGTGCCATCATTACAGTAAATTCAAAAGATTGAGGCATCTTTCGCTTAACAAGTTTTGTCAATTTTATGTTTTCTCTCATCAAATTGTAATGGTACCCTTCAACTAATAAGAATGTTAATAATAATAATAACAATAATAATCGCGCACTAGTCCAATTCAAACCTTGGCTTTGAAATTTGTTTGGTAATCTCAGTTCATGACCGTAACGGTATTCAAAGTGATATGGTCAGCATCACACTCAACAAATGTTTATTAGCTGATTTTTTCAATCAGTACCCATCACACCTGGGTAGGCTGATAGCCCGACAGAAATGCCTTAAGCACAAACTCGTTGCTACCAACGACTACTTAAAATTAAATAAGCATTTGCATAAGATCCTTATGCACATAAAATTTCATATAAATCGGGTTATAATCATAAATTAAATGGAATTGCAACAACAAAAGCACGAGTAGATGGTAGATTTATATTTCAAATTGACCTAAATATGGCAGTTTTCCTCGAAATTTCATGAAGATTCCAGTAAAGTATTTGATTTAAATATTTACTATTGGCCAAGTGGAAGAATTATCAAAGCTGGAACCAAACAGTGGCTGTTTTGTGTTTATGAAAGTAATCCTCAATTTTTCGGATATATTTGAATAGTTTCTACTCAGAAAAGTTGGACCCTAGGACGGTTGAAAAAAAACCCTTCTGATAGGAACTCCCAATAGACTTTAATGCTCTTCGAGCGGTTTATTTTAACATCCAAGAGGAGCTAGATGTTACCCCAGATCAAGCCAAAAAATATCTTGAAACATCTGCCTCGCATGTTAGTTCTAACTACACCTCTTCCCTGCAAAGGGTAAGGGAACAACACCACAAAGTTTTTCGCCCCAATAATAGCCCCGTTTAACCTTAACCTTAAACTGTTTGACCATAACTGTGGTAGAATCCGCAGTAAACTATATCAATTATACCTTGACAAAAAATCTTGGCAATTCGATATCCTCATCCTTACAGAAACCTGGTTGAACAAATCTCATAAAATGAAGAAATTCAACTAGACAGTAATTGGACTATCTTCAAAGAATAGAGGGAATTTTTCCAACACTGGAAAGATACGAGAAGGTCACGTACTGGTCGCAGTGCAGAATTCTCTTCTGAGCGAGGTCGTAAGTTCTACGTCCAATAAATCATTCCTACACAAGGTGCTGCAAATATAGCTGGAAAAATATGCTTTATATATTGGTGCTTTCTACGTCCCTCCAAATCCTCTCGATGCTGTCTACTATAAAGTCGGCGATGCTATTTCTGAAAATGAAGAAAATAGAATAATTGTTGCTGGTAACTTTGATCGGCCGAATTTAAGCTTTGTGGTCAATAATCAGGACAATCTTCTTCTCCCAGCTAATTTTCGGGGCTGTAATGATTTTACTTTTATTAGCACGTTTTATGACAACGATTTACAGCAAATTGCTTCTGTACCCCAAAAAACTGGAAATTGGTTGGATCTTATCTTTTTTTTTGTGGTAGGGAGATGAAGGCATTTACGCCCGCCGAGTCTGGCAGTGTGGGACTCCCATGGAGGATACCCTTGGACTACCCACTAAACACCTCCCCTGTCAATCTGAGAACCTAGCCTGGAACCGTTTGACACATTACTTCGGGCCAGGTCTCATTTTGTTACGCCGTGGGGCGCCTATAAGCTGGGGAGTCCCTTTCCTAGCGGGAGGGGAGAGGGGAAGAGGAAATGCCAGAAGAGCGATCCCCCAGCCCCAGCACCTCCGGCTGCTGTGAGTCCCTTTTATCTTTTAGGACTGCCCGAGCATAATGTGCCACCTGGTTCCATTTGTCAACCGATTCGAGCATCACCGCAACTATATTATCCGGGGTGAGCTCTCCCGTCTCCCTGTAAAGTTCCCTTCGCAGCCTGGCCCATTTGGTACACACAAAAAATGTGTGACAGGCATTGTCCTCCTCTCCTGGGCAAAACCGACAATCGGGAGACCGTGACTTACCGATCTTGTGCAGGTAAGACTGAAAACACCCGTGCCCGCTCAAAAGCTGGGTCAGATAGAAGTCAATCTCACCATGCCTTCGATTTAGCCACGGTCTCACATCCGGGATGAGGCGCGCAGTCCACCTTCCCTTCGTGCAATCCTCCATGACTGCTGCCAATTGTTGAGCGAGCGTTGTCTCTCCTCGCGGACAACCATCTCCCTCACATCCTTGTTTCGGCACAGGTAAATAGCGCGGCGCTCTCTAGCAAGGAGGGCGACAGGTATCACGCATGCAATCACTCTCGGCGCCGAGTCGGAGACTGTTGGATACGAAGATGCAATTCTCAGTGCTCCTCTTCTCTGTACCTGTGCCAATCGTTTTCGGTATACCTCCTTGCTGAGAGCGTCGCCCCATACCTCTGCTCCGTACAGTAGCACTGACCCTACAACACTCATCAAAAGGCGTCTTCTTGATGGGCTGGGTCCCCCTACGTTGGCCATAAGTCGACTCAGTGCCGATATTCCCGAAGCAGCCTTCTCAGCCGTTGCCCTGATTTGCTCAGAGAAACTCATCTTCGAGTTGATCAGTAGCCCCAGATACTTCACCGCTGGCTTCGATTCGATCTGTATATCTCCAATACTGATCATCCTTACTCTAGGGATTCTCTTTTTTATCAAGATGACCACTTCGGTTTTCTCCAGTGCTAAACTGAGCCCGCGAGCAGTCATCCAGTCCCTCACTCGGCGCACTAGCATACCTAGCCTAAGTTGCGCTTGTTCATCGGTGCGTCCGGCAACCAGAGCTACAACATCATCCGCATAGCCGACGAAGCGCGACTCATCAGGCATCTCAAGTCTCAGTAGCCCGTCGTAAGACACGTTCCACAGGTGCGGACCAAGGATAGATCCCTGGGCAACACCCGATGTAATTTCCATCCTTCGTTGGCCCTGTGTCGTGTCGTAGAGCAGGCTTCGGTCCTTCAGGTAGTTCCTCAAAAGCCGTATTAGATATTCTGGAACTTGAAAAGAGTTTTCCAGCGTGTCCAGAATATCCACCCATCTAGCGGAGTTGAAGGCATTCCTGACGTCGAGTGTCACCAACAGGACGATCCGTCGCTTGGTGCGACTATATGCCTCTGCCTTTTGGACCGCGTTCACCACCTCTGCGATCGCATCAATGGTAGAACGTCCTGCTCTAAAGCCGTACTGCCGAGGAGATAGGTCCCCAGCAGCACGAATCGCGTCAGTGAGTCTTCCCTTGATGAGTTTCTCTAGCACTTTCCCAGCCGTGTCTAGCATGCATAACGGGCGGTATGCAGACGGCGATTCGGGATTTCCCTTCCCCTTGCTGACCAGCACGAGCCTCGCCACCTTCCATCGTACCGGGAAAACCCCGTCCCGTAGGCAAGCGTTGAATGTGCTGAGCAGCAAGTCAGAACAATGGTGATAGACGAGCTGCAAAAGCTCAGCTGGAACACCATCTGGACCTGGAGCCTTCCTTGCTTTCAGGGAGAGGACTGCCTCCTCCAGTTCCAGCTGTGTGAAGAGTGGGCACTCGACTGCTGTTTCACCATGGACAGCGTCAACACGGACGGGACGGGCGGGGAAGAGTCCCCGCACTACCGTGTCCATCTTTTCCGCATCATGTATACAAGGCTTCCGTAGGGCACCAAGTTTCCCCATGACCAGCTTGTAGTCAAGGCCCCACCGATCCCTATTTACATCGTCCACGAGGTCTTACCAGCATCGGGCCTTGCTCTTGTTAATAAGCCTGCGAAGATATTTCCTGCCGCACCTGTATGCTGCTAGCCTAGTGTCTGCCTCCTCCCGTGTTCGCGCCCGCTGGGCCTCTCGCCGAAGTTTGTGACACTCGCTTCTTTGTTCGGCGATCTCGTTTGACCACCAGTATACTGGAGGCTTACCGTGTCGGGGTCTCCGACGGGGCATGGAAGACTCGCAAGCAGCTATGATGGTACTCATAGTTGAGTTCACCAAGTCCTTGGCTGTAGGCCCTCCACTCCCTGGCGGAGCTCCCAGCAACGGTGCGCCTGCCATAAGCGTGTCAGCGAACCTCTCAACGTCCATCCTCCCAGTCCTCCATCCGAGGATTGAAGTTTGGGCATTTGCACGCAGAGTGGCACTGTCGTGAATCTCAACCGCTATATACTGGTGACCACTGGCCGAGTAGTCCTCTAGTACTCGCCAGTTGTGTACTCTAGGTACCAGGGACTCCGAAGCGAGTGTCACATCGGGTATGGTTCCTACGCAACCCCAGCGGCGGAAAGTAGGGGTGTTACCAGTATTTACGACAAAAAGCGCTGTTCTGGCCGCCATGTCCATTCAATGGCGCTAGCGTTGAAGTCTCCCCCGACCAGCAGGTGGCCCTCTGTGTTCGAGACAGCGTCCTCCAGGGCATCGAGTTTGGTTCGAAAAGATCGCATTGCCTCGTTAGGCGTCAGATAAACACTGAAATATGTTATCCCTGAACACCGCACCCACACAAAACCATCCCCGCGTCCATGGCCCTGCACCTGAAGGCTGGCGCTGTCTCGAACCCAGATGGCCGAGGTACCAGGTTTGTTAGGGTACCACGCTTGCGAGTCCTTGTTATGATGTTGCTCGCTCAGCAACAGGAGGTCAGCTTTCTTATCCCTCGCAAACTGCTCAAGTAGGTCCTGGGCGTTTGTGCTTCGGTGCAAATTGATCTGCAGGATACGGATCATTTGAGTATTGATTTGGCTTTAGTTAGGGCCTCCTTGAAAACCCAGCATCTCCCTGTCCCCGGCTCATGTTTGAGGTCGCCGGGTGCTAGCTTAACATCCTTGCAAAGAATGCATTTTGCCTCGTTTGTGCATTCCTTCGTTTTGTGCCCCGTTTCACCACATTTGTAGCACAGAGATCTCCTGTCGGGTCCCCTACAGCCATACGCGGTGTTTCCGGATTCGAGGCATCTGAAGCAGCGGATAGGGATCGCTCTTCTCCGTATCCTGCAGATCACCCAACCTATCTTAATTTTGCCCTTCGCCAGGATTTGCTGGGCGTCTTTATCAGCTAGTTAGACAATAGCCATGCGTTGCCCCCTGGTGTTTTCACGTGTCAATCTTGCCTTGACTTCACTTAAGCTGGGGAACTCCCTCCTAATGGCATCCTCTACTTCAGCTTTGTCCGTGACGCAGTCGAGGTCCCTGATTTCCAGGGTGGCCATTGGTTTGAGCGAGGCAACCGTTGCCGCATCTCCAAGAACCTTTTGAACCGCATCACGGAATGCATCTTTGTTTGTGGCCTCTGGCCCGAATCCCACCAGCAGGCCACCGGCCCGGGTTGGTCGAACTGCTTTGATGGCAGTTTTGGTGTCGTCTGGCTTGACCGCTCCTTTGATTTCACGGAGGACATCTGCGTAGGTTCGACCCTTAGTGGGTTTAATAAGCAGTGCCTCTCGCAAGGGTTTGTGCCGCAGTTTGCATTTTGTTTTCTGCGGTATATCGGGGGGTTCTATGTTCTTTTCGTGGTTGAGCTCTTTGTCTGTTTTTTCTAGGAGTAGCTTTTTGGCCGCTTTTTTCGCTGCCTTGTTTCGCACCACATGAAACTCCTCGCCTGGAGTGTCAACTTCGTTTATGGTCTCGTCCTTCCTCCTTTTCTCACGGTCGCCTTCAATTGGGCTACTGGCCATTCTTTTGCTGCTGCTAGGACCCACTGATACCTCGAGGGAGAGCGTGTCTTTTTGGTGCTTTTCGGTTGCAAGCCACCTCCGCCTGTAGTGCGTTATGCGGCCAAAAAGCTCCTCCAGTTCAAGAATGCCATTCTTGACACTCTTGCCTATGTTTTTCTGCACTTCGCAGGCAGCCCCTCAGTTGTTTGACGAAAGTCCCCGCTTTCCGAGTAAGCCGCTCCTCTTCGGCGCGGTGAAGGGCGGTTGTGTTATTTGGCGCCACCTCTTGCGAGAGGCCCCCGTTTCCTAGCCCTTTTGCTTGTATCGCTTGGGTCGCGTTTGAAGTGGCGTCGGCCAAAGGCAAAACTTCTCGCTCCCCCAGTCTTACACTGGCCTCTGTTGGTGTCGCAGCTTGATCCGGGCTGTGTACGTCTTGCACTGGACGCTCCGGGGTGCGCATAGTCCTTCTACTGCACCCAAAGGCCGCAATGATGCCAGGTTGCACAACGCACTCTGCCTTCTTTCGTTCGTTACTCCGTCTGTGGTCTGTCTCCAATGATTTAACCTGTGATGTTGACTTTGACAGTGTTTCTGGGGTTTCCTGCCTCCCCCCGCAATCGGTGACTTGTTTTATCGGTGTTCTTGCCAACAGCGGTTTATCGGTGTTCTTGCCAACAGCCGTTTATCGGTGTTCTTGCCAACAGCGGTTTATCGGTGGATCTTATCTTTACGAATGCATATGACGACGTAGCATTCCTTTTTTAATACGCTTCACCACTCCGCTTTTTCTATTGAATTTTCTGCTACTGATACATTCAATCCAACTCATATCATAAGATAATTGTATTTGACTTTCGAAATGATGATTAGGAAAGTAAAGCGTTTATCTACTTTCAATTGGACTGGTGCTCTTTCAACGTTAGATGTAGATGCTGGTCTGTCTATTTTTTACCAATTAATTCTTGACGCAGTTGAAAAAAAAATTTTTTTTCCTAAAATCAGAAAAAGAAATTAACTCTACGTGCCGTGGCTAGATAGAGACCTCAGATCCTTACAAAATCAAAGAAACAAATTATACAAAATTATGAAAAGATCATATGTCAGTGATACCGGAGAAAAGATTATTCATGATCCAAAGAAGTTCTTTGATTTCGTAAATGTCAACGTAAAACTCATGGACAGATCTGCGAATTTTTCGTAGATCATTTCCAAGAAGCTTATCAGGATCCCTTAGTCTTAGCAAATGAAGCACCCAACTTGAATAAGGGACCTGGTCCTGATCAAATCCCACCTATTTCCCTAGCTAAATGTGAACATGAACTAATTCAGCCCCTCTATATTATTTTCAATATCTCTCTCGAGTGGTATCCTCCCCTCGTACTGTAAGCCATCTTATATAATTTCAATCTATAAACAAGTTGGGTAGACAGACCTATGCTCATGTCAGAAGGGTTTTGTACTCAACTTACAAAATGCAGTAACCAGCAACGAATAAATTCAAGAAACATGTCAAAGACGATTTTATTGGAGAAAATGTGAATTTCGAGGATCATACTATCATTAACAAAGTTGAACGAATTTTGACTTCTGAGGTATTTGTTGGAGTTATACCCATAAATATCTCCCTTGATAATTTTTTCAGATTTTTTAGATAACGGGTGTCCATTCGCGAGGGAGGAAACACATTTTTCATGTATTTCCCCCCCTATGCCCCCATTGAAGCAAAAACCGTCAGTTTAAGAACTGTTTTGAAAAGCTCTCATAGAGAACCTTCAGTTGATACTCATACCGGCTACCTTTCATGAAATTTTTTTCCAGGGGCCACTTCTCTGTACTGTAATCATCGATTCATGGCCTATTTTTTCGAATCCTAGAATGGTTACAAAGCCCTTTGCTAGGAGCTCTCTCCTGCCCCTTCGACTTGTTTCAATTATATGTACTCATCTTCATGATACCTATCATTCGTGCAATTTTCATGCAAATCCTAGCAAAGCTGTAGTGTCTTAGTCGGTAAAAAGCGCATATGGCTCCATAGCCATATGTTTCCATAGTAATACAGGGCATATTGTTCCATAGTAATACAGGAAAATTCAAATCACTATAACTTCGTCAAATACAATTCGATCTTTATGAAACTTTCAGAAAAGATCAACTCTATAAATAGTCATCTAATTGCAAAATTTTATTGAATTTAAGGGTACCGTTTGGATTTTATTCAAGAAAACATAAAATCGATATATCATACTATTACTAACAAAGTTGAGTGAATTTCGACTTCTCATGTATTTGTTGTTATTGTACTCATTAAGGCCTACATTCATGATTTTTTCAGATTTTTCGGATGGAAGGGTTCCAATCGCGAGGGGGGGTACGCGAAAAGTTCGTACATTTCCCCTTCCCTCGCCCCCCTCGGTACATGTAAGGTAATTTTAAGACCTGTTTTGAAAAGATCTCATTAAGAGCTTTCCAATGACACCCTACTCGACTACCAATGGTGAAATTTTTTTTTTGGGGGGTCAGCTCCCTATATGGGGAGACCCCCCTTAAACCCCTTTGAAAAAATTTTTCACCCTTGAACTTTCAAGAAGTCACCACTTTTGACCTTTCCACAAAGTTTCATGGCTGTAGCCTCTGTAGTTTCGGAGAAAAAGTGCTGTGACATACAGATGGACGGACGGACGGACGGATGGACGGACGGGCGGACGGACACAGGTCGTGATTGCAATAGGGTTTTGTATTTTAGTACAAAACCCTAAAAAGGCGACAAAAAATATGCTATAAATTACAGAGGAATTGCTCTCCACCACTCCCAGGCTTTTTGAACAAATTATCTACAACAAAATATCTCCAATCATCGATTCTTATCTAAATGAAGAGCAACATGGTTTTCGGAAAAATAGGTCCCCTACTACAAACCTTATGGTAATGACTTCAGACGTTCTTTGTAACTTAGAAAAGGGCAAACAGATCGACGCTGTTTACAACGACTTTAGCAAAGCGTTTGATCGTGTGGAGCATGCAATATTAATAAAGAAAAATCTGGAATTAATAATGAAAAAGACTGTTTAACTTAGCTCTATTTTTATTTGAGGAGGAGTTCCTGTCTACTTACAACATGGAATTCTGGATTCCTCGGCAGCTTTTGTAATAATGGGGCCTGGTAGTGCATTAGGTAATGTTCAATTATTTTTTATACCCATTTTTACATCTAACTTTTTCTTCAATTCTAGCTTATCATCTTTACGATATTGGCTACGATGTTTGGCTTGGAAATGCTCGAGGTAACAGGTACTCAAGAGCCCACATAAAATTGAGTCCCAAAAATAAGGAATTCTGGGATTTTTCATTCCATGAAATTGGTGTTTTTGATGTACCATCAATGATTGACTACATAATTGAGGAAACAAGATATTCAAAAATTCATTATGTAGGACATTCTCAGGTAAATAAGATAACTACATATAGTTTTATATAAAAAGTTTTTAGAAAAAATGAGAACGAGTTGGGAATAGCGAATAAAGGATGAAATATAGTGCATTTCGTGCACTCTGTGCCAAAACAGTGTTTTTCTATTTTTTTCGCAGTTCTCGGCAGAAATTTGATTATCACCGATTTAGTAAAACTCCTTTCATCCGCTTCGGCTTATATGAGGACGGATATTTAGGGTTCTGTAAAATAATTTACTAAAATCGTAACTTGTCTGTCCGTCTGTCCATCCGTCCGTGTGTCACAGCAATTTTTTTCGCAAACCATATAATCTAGAAACATCAAATTTTATACGTAGTTGTAAAGTGATACCCTCTTCAAAGTCTGTTTACAAAAAAAATGTATAAGGTATTTCAGGGGGTCTTTCCATGTAGAAGTGTGACCTACGAAAAATAGAAGTTAGGCACTCTGGGAGTGTCCGGTGGGCAGTTTAGATTCATTTTGCAAATGATTATGTAAAGGTTAAACAGTTGTATTCAGATAAATGCAGGAAAAATTCAGAATTAGAGTGACAAATTCAAAAATCTAGAATGCATATAATATGACTAAATATGTTATTTTTTTATTACTTTTATTAAGGCGCACCCCCCAGTAAAACTGCTTACGAACTACTATTTTTTCATGCTATTTTGTGTGAATTTAATAGCTTTTGCAACAAACTTTTTGCAAAACGTAATGAGTTGATTCAACAGCCAAAGGTTCATTCTGACTTCTAGCCTAAAAAATTTTTGCAAATATTCGTAACGTTTCTGAGGAGAACGGCAGTAAAGTTTACCCAAATTTGCAGTTTTACTGGGGCTGCGCCTTAAGCTAAACTTCTAAAAGTTGTGCAAATTTACTCATAAATAGTAGTCATTAAAATTGACCTTGGTTTTGTTTCATGAGGAATTGGAGTAGTTTCAATCACTTTTGAATCGTTTACCGTTACAATAGTTTTTATAAATTTTTTGTCTTGACTATTGCTGGCCACGAAATTACTAAATCTTTGTAAAATTTCTTGTTTTTCAAATTTCCTGGTTATGTTAGGTCCATTTGAACCACTGGTTAATACTCCATTATGGGGTTAAATGCATGAACAAGCTATTCAACAAGACCTAAGAGCAAAATCTGGGTCATTTCCAAACATACACCATTGTTTTGATGTCCACACAAATCTGCAAAATAAACTCCATAACTAAATTTTCATGTACCTGTATCCGCAAATGGGACTCGACTGTTTTTTCTATCCCATTTCCTTAGTAATACTCAAGTCATTGGTCTAAATAGCATTATTTTATACTCAATGTGCAAATGACATAAAAAAGCTTCTCAATGAATGAATATCCAATATTTTGGGTTTTGTTAAAATTATTTTTCAAAACCCTACTAAAATCGCGTCCTGCCTGTCCGTCTATCCGTCCGTCCGTGTGTCACAGCAATTTTTCTCGCAAAGCACCTAAATATCAAATTTTGTGTGTAGGTGCAAAGTGGTGCTCTTTTTAAAGTCGAACCACAAAAATATTTTATGAGGTATTTTAGGGGTCTCCCCATATAGGGGATTGGCCCCGAAAATAAAAAATTTAATCAAAGGTTATTAATATGGGTATCAAATGAAAGGTCTTGATGATCAATTTTCAAAACAAGCCTTAAACTGATATTTTTGCTTCAAGGGTCGTACAGGGAAGGGAAATACACAAAAAATTTGTGTCCCCCCCACGCAACTGGACACCTGTGATCTGAAAGCTCTGAAAAAAATTATGGAGGTAGGTACTTATGAGAACAATAACAACAAATACCTTCGAAGTCAAAATTCGCTCAACTTTGTTAATAGTAGTATGATCTTCGAATTTCACATTTTCCCCAATAAAATCGTATAGCTACCGTTAAACTGAACGAAATTCAGTACATAAGTAGTCTCATAAAAGGCCATTATTGAAAATCAAATCATATTCGCGGAAGTCATAGCCATTTGAAATTTCTCCAATTACAGCAACAATAAGACACGATTTTGGTATTTCATGGACTTTCCATCGAATCAGTGACTGCAGTTTTGTTTTGATCTTGTTGAGATTTTCAAATAAGATCAATAACATAAATATTTTGGAACTCATGATTTGGTGATTTTTGTTGGTTTGCATTTTCTTTTGAACGAGGACATCTCTTCCACGTGTTTCTTGACTTTATAAATTGCTGGTGACTGCATTTCTAAAAAATTAAGTACAAAACCCTTCCAACATGAGTGTAGATCTATCTATCCAACTCGATTCAGTCTACCGTAAACTGAGTGCTGACACCAACCAGGTGAGAACTCAATACACAAATGATATAAAAAGCTTCTCAATGAATGAATATTTAACGTCATCAAACTACAAGGTAAAAATCTCGTTGACAAAACTACAGTGATCTTTATTCTATTATGGAGTTAATACAGAGCTATGGCAAAAAGCGTCCACACGTAAGAATATCCGAATATCTTCCCTTCTTTCTCTTAATGTTCAAAAATGTCATAAAATGACTTTCTCTTTAAAATCAAATCCAATCTCATTTCTGTATAGCCTACACAATGGGCCGCTATCTGTACTAACCAAGTTCAAAGATTTAGGGGTGATCTTCTACCTGCGAATCAAGTTCGAAGAGCACATCCTTGGCATCGCGTCAAGTGCTTCTCGGGTTTCCAGATTTGTTCTTCGTCATTCTGGCATCTTTGGAAATATTCTGTCACCAGTAGATCTTTATGTAAGTACTATGCGGCCTACCCTCGAGTATTGTTCCCAAATTTGGACACCTTATTATAAGTACTTAGATTCACTACTGGAATCTGTACAACGGAAGTTCACCCGAATATTATTATTTAAATTTAAAGTCCCGTACCAATCCTATGAAGAAAGACTTTCTTTTCTGCACCTCCCATCCTTATCATCCCGTAGACACTTTCTTGATGAATGTCTCCTATATGTATACGCTTCACCACCGTCAGTTGCAAACAAATGTAAGAGAGTTACTGAAAATGCGGACATCCAACTATCCCTCTAGAAATGAACAATCTTACCACATTCCATTTGCAAGAATAGAAACATTTTACAAATCACCAATGCTGCAGCTGCCAAGAAACCACAATGCTATGGAGTTTGGCCCGTATCCTCCATCTTTAGTAATTTATAAGCATTGACTTAAGGACTTAATTTTAAACACCTGGCCTATTAGATATATTTTGTTGTACTTTTCTATTTGTATTGTTTAAACCAATCTTGTAATTAGACTTTAGTCTGTAAGTTGGTCGAAATACATTAATAAATAAATAGAGAGTGAGTAAGACTGTAGGCTTTGGTAGCTTAACTGCCTAAAATGACACATGGTGGTCAGAGTATAAGATGACGATAAGTATGCTTCAACATTGATCTACATCGGCACAGTCCTCCCTCCCAAGTGTTACTCAAATGGCACTGATCACTCGCAGTACATCGCAACGCCCTTGTTTCTTATTCGGTGGGTAAGTCCTCACGGGTGGGGGTTCACCGGTGTCAGCCACTGTTTAGATGATGGGAGGAGTTGGCTAGAGAACAAACGCTGAGGTGCCAGTGGGCTCATGTGGTTCATTTTAGCAGGAGTCTTAGTGTCCCAGTGATATCCGATGAGTCAATGGCCTGATGCAAATCCTACTCAAGCTCTCTGAAAGCCGGTTGAAGTCGCTCCATCGACACATTGACCTGGAATCCATATAAATCAATTTTGTAGAGAACATGATGTAGTCCTGAAAAGAGTGGTGACAGAGATTTACTAAATGCATCCACTCGCAGGAAAACATCTATGCAACAGCACTGGTTGGACTTTTGAATTATGTTTTTGCAGATTGACGAGATAATCATACGAGCTGACTGTTTGGCTGTCGGAACTGATGAATTTCCCTGGAATTAACAGCGGGGTTCCACAAAGCAGTTCTGCACACGGTACACTGACATCCTTTTTGTAGCTGGTGCGTAGTCCCACTAAGACAGTGGGGAGAATATCTTGTCAGGATGGGCCACCGCTGTAACACATAATTGCGGCCTTTAATGCACGGTGCCAGCGCTCGATAATCCAGCTGTATGCAGGATGAAAATATGACATTCTAATTCTGGTACTCCCAGAGAAAATGGCAAGGGACTTGAATAGCAACGATTTAAACTGGGTGCCCTGATCTGTTGTGACAAGTCGAGGTGTACCAAAATGATTGGTCTAGTTATTGAACAACGCTCTGGCCACAGTTTCTGCTATCTGATCGGGGATAGGGACAAACTCTGGCCACCTCGAAAAACGATCGGTCATCAATGGGGAATACTTAAAACCTTGCGGTGGGGTGAGTGACCCCATGATGTCTAAATGAATGAGTTGGAAACGACCGTGAGGCACCATCAATGACTGTACTACTCGTAGATTCCTGTGATGATGTAAAAACTTTGAGCCCTGGCGTAGCACACACGAACGAGCCCAAATACGGATGTCTGTCCTCGTATTTGCCCGAAATACTTTTTTGATATGGTCTTGTACGTAGACCGAACACTGGGGTTGGCCAGTTAGTGAAAAACTACGAACACTATCTTGCACGAAGAAACCTGGACAAAAGCTCTGGGCCTGCCTAGAGACTCGCCGTGAAACAACGTCTGATACGGGCCGTAGGAACGAAAGGCAAGTTTCAGCGAGGTATTGTTGCTTTTGAGCAGCTGTTGGAGATCCATGTCACGTCTCTGTTCTAGAGCAAGCTCGTCCTTGCTGATACGAGTTGGCATCTTGATCGTACTTACACGAGAGAGTGCATCCACGATCTTGTTGCTGGCCCTGGATGTGAAGCGGAGGTCCGTCATGAATTTGGATATGTATTTGAGATGCCTGAGTTGCTTGCCAATAGAGCAAATGGTTATGTGAGTTGTTTTATGATCTATCAGGATGAAAAATGCAATGCTTTCCTGGTTAGCCAAAAACCTTGCGGTAGGATAAATTTCTCTCGAACAATTTATCGGGCGGAGGAAGTTTTCTTCGAGACTCAACTAGAAATGCAGGGAGTGCTAGAAGAATTGATTGCCAAGGCAACACCAAAAAAAGATAAACAGAAAGTTGCGGCAAGTGGACATCGAGCTACGGAGGAAACCGATGTGAGATTGCTTCGAATATCTCCCCTAAATTTGCAGGTCCGCCATTCCGGGATCTTTTTTGAACGCTCATACATGAGCGGTCTGCACTGTCACATGTAGAGAAATTCCATTATCGAAGTTTAGTGTAATTGGTGGAGCTGCAACATTAATCAAATGGTTTCCAGTCACAGACTTTAATTACGCAGCTACATGGTCAATCTTATGCGAGTGTTATGATGATAAAAATGCGCTCTTTAATTTTATACAGGAGAGATTCTCGGCTCTGCGAGTGCTACAAGACAAAACAACCGAGTGCATCCAGTCCATTAGCAATATGGAAGTGAAAGATTTGTGGCAGTGTGTAGTGGTATACATGACTGTGCAAAAATTACTTCATGAAAATCGGCAGATATGGCAACAAGAACCTGCCGCTAAGCTGGATTTTCCTACAATCAAGGATGTTAAAGTATTCTTGTAGGCACGAAGTTGGATTTTGAAAGCGTCAGAGAAGGAGTGCATCAAGGTGAAGTTTACTACAGCATTGAATCCTAGCGTTCAAGTCTGCCATATAGAAGCAACACAGGTATGTGCGATATGCAAAGGGTTTCATCCGCTTTGGCAGTGTTCACAATTTTACCAGATGAAACACCAAAGCAAATTGGACATCATTAGAAAGGTAGACCTTTGCATCAATTGTTTAAGACATGGGCATTTTGCGACCAGTTGCCCAAGTAAACATACATGCGAAAAGTGCAATAAATACCACCATACTGGGCAACACCGAAAACTGGATTTAAATTCAGCAGAATCCCGTTTGACACAGTTTCTAGCTTCTGAAGCGCAAGAAGGCAGTGACGTGCACGCTCACAGTGCATTAGGTGGAGCTGACGTTGTCTGTATGCGCGCACTTTGCTAGATCAAGGATTCCAAGGATCTTTTGTGATTCAATCCCTGGTCCAACGATTGGGTTTGAGACAACAAAAATGCCACACAAACGTCAAAGGCATTAGAGGCTCACAAGCGGATTCAAAAGGCGTCGTCACTATCGAAATGGTTACACAACAAGGAGATGTCATCATATTTAATGCTTTCATGTTGAAGAATATCACAAGCATGATGCCAACAAGCACGTATCGTCGACAATACGCGCCTAACTGAAGGGATTGTCATTTGCTGACCTGAACTTTCACCGACCGGGGAGGATTGAGTTGTTGCTTGGAACGAACGTATACGGGAAGATCATTCTTGATGACATCCAAAGATTACCTAATGGACTAAGAGCTGAGGACTCCCAATCGGGCTGGATATTAGCAGGAGATGTGGATACAACACTCAGCAGGTCTTTCAAGCAACGAAAACATTTATGACGCATTTGCGAGCTCTTGTTTCAAGATTCAACGCATCGAAACTCAAATAGGAGGTACCAAGTTTGACTGCCTTTTAAAATGGAATCAATTAAGTAATTCACGAACTACTGTGATTGCAAGTTTGAGCCAATTAGAGAAGCATTTTGAAAAGAACCCAGCTCTGGCACATGCAGGTTGTTGAAGACGTGAAAAAAGTTATCATGAAAAAGTAGGCTGTCAGACGTATAATTTATCGCACTACGTGGTTTTCAAAGACAGTTATACAAATAAACTACTGGTGGACTTCGACGCATCTCGAAAGAATAGTTTGGGAGTTTCCTTGAATGACACTCTTCTGACTGGTCCAGCTCTCCAGAATGATTTGACTGCAGTTCTTCTAAAGTGGCGCCTTCATCAATTTGTCTTTGTCACTGACATTGCTCAGATGTGTTGGCAAATAAACATTCATCTATTAGATTCAAACTTCCAGAAGATAGTCTGGAAGAAGTGCCTGAATGACGATGTGAAGTATTATCGGCTAACTACGATCATGTTTGGTTTAACTTGTGCTCCATACTTGGCTTTGTGTATACTGCGACAATTAGCAGAGGACGAACAAGCGATTTCTAACTCGACGATGTCTTCTCTGGAGCTTCCAATGTGGATGATGTGATCAAGAAACAAGATGGTCTTTGTAACATATTCAAGCCAGCCGGCTTTTACCTGTGCAAATGGGTGGCAAATAACCCTCACATGCAACATTAGATTCCACTAGAAGATGTTGAAGTAAACCCACTGTAGAATTACTTGTAGAACAAAGGTATAATTCTCTAGGAGTTGTGTGGTGTTCAAAGGCCGATTATTTTGCATTTCATTTTAAACCACAAGAAAGTTTGAGACTGTATACGAAGTGGAGTATGCTATCAAAGATAGCGCGCTTGTATGACCCTTTGGGTGTGCTGTCTCCTAGAATTCTTAGAGCGAAAATTCTGATGCAACGACTATGGCTGCACGAAACGGACTGGAATCAGTCACTACCAAAGGGAATTGAGGTGCTGTGACTGAAATTTGGATCAGACCTTCTTGCGATTGAAACAGTAAAACTACCGCCATGGATCCAATCGACATTAAATACTTGCCGAATTGTCGTTGTTGTGGTTGCAACCAATAGCTCACAGAAGACAAGACTTGTTGCGCTACAATTCTACTTAACAAGCTTGAAGTCCGGAAGATTATACTCGGTCATGTCCACTCAAATGAAACTGGATTCGAACTTTTCTATAAGGTCTTTACACTTACCCATCTGCTGTGCATCACTACCTACTGCTATCGTTTCTTACAACTTTGTGCAAAGCAAACCTTTTTGAAGGGACATCTTACCAGCAAGGAGTTGTCAGAGGCATGTCTTTACGCTCAGAGTTCAAAGAAGACATTTGCACTCTTCAAAAATGAAGGCAATTGCCAAAAACCAGTTCTTTGAAGAGTTTGAATCCATTTATAGATGACGACAATTTACGGCGTTGCATGTGAAGATTGTCACATGCAAGCCTATCCTATAATGAAAAACACCCGATCATTCTCCCAAGGATTGCAAGTTGTCTCATTTAATCCTCGATCAATTTCACAAGGCTACTCTTTACGGCGAGACGCAACTCATGCTTGCAACGTTAAGAAGACGTTTTTTGCTTATAAATGGAAGGTGTATAATACACTAATTCGTTTACAGATGCTTAAATTGTTTTTGATCCAGAGAAACGGCCTCTTCACAACTCATGGGCGATATTCCCTCACCCCGGGTAACTCAATCGCGCCCAATTACATACACAGGGGTTGATTATGCTGGGTCAATCACTACGGGAGGAGATCGAAAACATACAAGGCAAATATTGCATTTTTTATTTGTTTAGCTGTGAAAACGATACACCTGGAGTTGGTCAATGGACTCACAACTCAAGCTTTGCTGGCTACCTTGAAGTGTTTTACGAGCAGGAGAGACCTATCCTTGTATATCTACAGGGATCAAGGAACAAACCTCATTGGTGCCAGTACCAAGTTTTCCCGAATCGTCCGCAAAAGCGCTGGTTTAGATGCTAATAATGGAGTTACATGGTATTTCTACCCATCAGCCACTCCATGTTTTGGAGGGCTGTGGGAAGCGGGTGTGAAGTCCGTGAAGCAGCGCCTAAGAAAGAAACTTGATAGTGCAATTTTAACATATGAAGAGCTGGCTACTACACTGACACTAATTGAGGCATGCTTAAATTTACGTCCGTTGTGTCCTTTGAATGATGACGCTACAGACAGAACAGCTCCCGCGCCAGCCCATTTTCTAATCGGACATACCTTACTTGCTCCTCCGGAGGACGACGTTATGGAATGCAGCATTTCTCGACCAGAGAGATAGCAACTATCTCAGCTATTGGCACAACAGTTTTGGAATCGGTGGAAGAGCGAATATTTAGTGCGGCTACAGCAGGGACCCAAGTGGACTCATCGAGAACATTGTTCGCAAATTGGAGATTTGTGTCTGGTGAAACGTGACAACTTTCTTCCATATAATTGGCCGCTAGCTCGCATCACAGCAGTCCACCCTGGAACAGACGACCTGGTAAGAGTTGTGTCTATTTTTTGCAAAGGAAAGACCCTTCAACGCCCAATAGCGGGTAGACGATTTTTGAGAAGAAAGAAATCATAAGGTACTCTGAGTGGGTGCTTGAGTATTGTTTTACTGACTTGAGTCAGTATCAGTTCCTGTCTGTCCGTTCGTCCGTGTATCACAACAGTTTTTCTCGCAAACTACATAAGCTAGAAACATAAGATTTTGCAAGTACGTGCAAATTGATGCTCTCTTCAAACCACCACCACGAAAAGAAATTTATAAGGTCTCATGTAGGCAATATGGGTATCAACTTAAAGGTCTTGATGGTAACTTTTTAAAACAGGTCTTAATCCAGCAAGTTTTGCTTTGAGGGGTGCAGGGGAAGGGGAAATGCACGAAAATGTTGTGTCCCCCCCCTCGCGATTGGAAACCTTTAACCCGAAAAATCTGAAAAAAAATCAAAGAGGTGTGACTTTAGGAGTACAAGGGCAAAAAATACCTTAGAAGTCGGACTTCAATCACCTTTGTTAATAATAGTACATTTTACATTTTTGCCTATAAAATCAAGATGGAAGCCTCAAATTTCCCAAAACCTACAATTTAAATTTTTCAAAAGTAATTTTATGTGTCCCAAAAATTTCACAATAATTGAACAATAAGCAGCTAAGTTACAGCCGATTCAATATTTAACAATTACAACAACATTAACACGTGATCAGACACTACAAATGTGTAGGAATTTTGATGTAAATTTTAGGAATGGTTGGTAATATTGATGTGTTATCATGACTAATCAAGTGACGTGGTCAAAACACTTGAAACAAAATGATGGGGAGCTTAAAATCATAGTAATCATAATAATTTTTCGAACTCAATTTGTGGAATCTGTATATTAGTCAAGTTTTGATATGCAGAATATATTGTTTTATTTACTAATCGTTTTACAGTACCCTTCTGGCAGGAGCAATCTCCTGCTACTTCAACTTGTTTGTCAATAGAAAGTATTATTCAAGCTGAAGAATCTTCAAATAAAAATCAGATTTGAACTAGAAATTCAATCGCCAACATCGACATTGTGTTCTTAATTCTTGTCTCAAGGAATATTGGTGTCCTTCGACTACCATTTACGCTAGCGGATTAATTTGCAGACAATTAGGTAGGAATTTTGCAGAATCTTTGAGTAATCTCTAATATTAGGAAACATGAAATAAAAAAACTTTTTGAAATAAAAATGACTTCAAATTGCACTAAAATGAGTGAAATAAAATTTATGGAATCGAAACCAAAGCGGTTCCTTCATTTTGAAAAGTGAATAACTGTAACTTATTAACCAATCGTAACTAAAATGGGGAAAAACTGATTTAGCTTCGATTCCATGAAATTTTTTACACTCTTCTTAGTGCATTTTGAAGTCAAAGAGTTTTTAAAATCTTATTTTTAATATTTTCTGTTGCATTTGCTATTTGCGTAATGTTGTTCAGATGTTTTTGCAATTCCTCAAGGCCTCAGTTAAGTTGAGGAATCGTGTCTCTTGCTGACTGCATATCAATTTGGACATGCTTTGGAAAGAAGGATGCGTGATTTGCCAAGTCCATGCTCCTGGCACTCGCCAATGGGAGACTTGCCAATTTTGATTATTTGGATTCACACTTGGAAGGAAGAGGGTTGACTTACCTAATCCATACTTCAGGCAATTTGTCAATAGAAGTCTTTCTTAGGTTGAAAACTTGGACCCTCATTCAGAGCAAAGAGACTAGCACTGTCAATTACAAACTTCAATGGAAGTCTTCCCAATAACAATGTCATAGTACATATGAAAAAATCCCCGTTGGCAGCACCAGCCGGAAAGGTAAATTTCTGGTATGTAGCGTAAGGTTTCGGAAAAGAATTTGGCTTGCGTACTACTACACTTCTTACTGCAATTTTCATAACACCACATAGGTATTTATTGACATGAAAAGAATCTGCCGACGTTTGTATTTAAAGACCCTTTATAGAGGCTCAAATATTTTGCTCATCCAATTGAGTTGCACATTTATGGATCACATATTGAAATCAGCAGATAAAAAAATGTTATAAACATATTGTTATCCTTCTCACATTTGCTGCTCATACATTTCACAGTGGTTACCACACAAAGGTGATAACTTGTCGGCTTAAATAGCTCAAATAGATAATTTCAAAAGATTTCCATAAAAGTTTAAACAGCACTTGCGTTGCTATTAATATAATTATTGTCAAATCTTTTCTGAACCATCAGGTTCGGCCATTTTGATTTTTTATTGAAAACGGCTGCTAAAAATATTAAGCTGTAAATTTTCGACTTTTTCATTTGTCATCCGATTTGCATAATTTTTTGCAGGTTAAATTAACTTGCTTTAATAATTTATAATTTCAAATTTCATTGGAATCTGTTGAGTAACTTGGCTGCTAGAGGGCTACAGATATAAAAAAAAAATTAGTCATCCCCCTGTATGGGGAGACTCCCCTTAAACACTTTAAAATATTTTCTTGCACGGCAAATTTCGAGAGGCATCACTTTTGACCTACGTAGAAAATTTCCTCTTTCTAGCTCATGTGGTTTGCAAGGAAACTTACTGTGACGCACGAACAAACGGAAGGATGGACGCCCAGACAGAAAAGTCACGATTTCATAATTTTTAAGGGTATTGTAAAAATACTTTAATAATATCCTTAAAAATGGTCTGCTTTATAAATAATTTCAAGTTTGAATGCATGCATTTGACTTTGGATTATTTTAAATCTTTGTATGCTAGGACCTCATCAATCAATGCAGCAAATCTCGTTCAAATCAGATTTTCACTCTAGACAGGGCAAAATTATTCAAATTTTAGTGAAAATGGCAGCTAAAAATATTATGTTTTAAAATTTCGACTTTTTTTATTTTTCATTCGATTTAAAAAATTTTCTGCATAAAACAAGAACTTAGTACAAAGATCCATAATCTCAAGTTGTATCAAAATCCGTTGGAAAATGTGACCACTAGAGGGCCACGAAAACCTAAAAAAATCGCATATTTAAACCGCCGCCACTTTGCAAATTGCGCATGCATGATCATCAAAATGTCAAAATTTCTAGATATAATTAATTCCTATCTTAAAATCAGATTTCATATACATCGGATCAAAATTGCGACTATCAGAGGACTTTGAAATTTTGAGTTTCACCTGGTTTTGTTTTTTGCAACCTGACCGCCAGTTTTTTACATAACTCTTTAAATACTTATAGTTTCTATCAAAGTACCGAATTTCATTGACATTGGTTGAAAGGTTTGGTCAAAACTACAACAAGAAAATTTTGTGCGTTTTTGACCTTCGAGCGGCCGCCATTTCGTTTCTGCCGTACCGACTTTAGATTTTTTATTGTAAGATTAAACACATACATCAGTGAACCTTTGTATCAAATTTCATCCAAATCGGAGCTATACTTTGGTCAGAACAGAAATCACGATTTTCCGTCTAAAATGATCGCCATTTTGTTTTCGCTTGGCCGATACTAAACCGAGATATTCATTCAATACACCTTTCCTGAAAATTTGATGAAAATCGGAGCAAAATTGCAACCTCTAGCGTGGTCACGAATTTCGTTATATCTCATATACGAGTATATAAAGGGTGATTCATAATAAGTATACACATGTGAGTGGGCCTTAACTCTTATTTATCACCAATTTTTTTATAATAGTTTGATCTTTTACAATTCTAACCATGGCGTCATACACATCAGCTGAACGTTTTATTATTGTTAAAACTTTTTACAAAAATAATGAATCGCCAGTGCAAACATTTCGCGCTCTACGCGAATTGTTTGGTCCACCCATAAATTGGCCGGCGAGATTGTGTGATTTGACTCCTTGTGACTTCTTCCTTTAGAAATTTCTGAAGGATCGTGTTTACACTGATGCTCCCCAGACTACTGAAGCATTAAAAAACAATATTCGAGCCAACATACGCCTAATAACGCCGGAAATGTGCGAAAATGTCATCAAAAATTACAATCATCGTTTGAGCAGCACGAAGTGCATATATGCCCAAAGTAATGTTTCATATTGAATTGTAAGGATCCAAATTTTCATATTAAATAAACATTACAGCTCAATCTTCACAAAAACTTTGTTTTTTTTTACAAAAATGTGTACACTTGTTTTGAATCACCCTTTATATATATATATATATATATATATATATATATATATATATATATATATATATATATATTTATATATATATATATAAATATAAGTAGTCACATAAAAGGTCCTTAAACTTTGTAAGTTTGATGAAAAACGAAAGATATACACGGAAGTTATAGCCATTTGGAATCTCTCCAATTACAGCAACAATAACAAATGATTTTGGAATTTTATGGACTTTCCATCAAATCAGTTACTGGAGTTTTGATTTGAGCTTCTTCAAATTTTCAAATAAGGTCAATAATATCAATATTTTTGGGAATTCATGATTTGAGTGATTTTTGTTGGTTTGCAAGAAAATGGCGATCATTGAAAATAGAAACACCACATAAGCCCACCGGCGCTACAGCATCGGCCTTTTTAATGCATATAACCTAACAAATGATGAGCAGCTTTGGAAAGTGTTATTGCTTAAACTATGCTATGCAGAATCATTACATAAAAGCCTATTAATCCACATATTCTCTATGAGCCAATTTATTTTAGCGGGCTACATGACGATTTTAATCAGCAAAATATGTCTTCCCTCCATAAGCAGAGTTTAGATAAAAGTTTTAGTAGGAATTCACTCCAAAGTTCTTTGAATATGTCATTATAAGCATAACCAGAACAAAAGTAAATTGAAATTTATTATAATTATTTACAAGATTATAAAAGCTAGCATACCATTTAAGGGGGTGGGTAAGCTTTTATGAAAAACTGTTAAGCTTTTTCCAGATGAACTAACATTAAGTTATGAAACTGAAATTAAATTCATTTAACCAACAAATACTCACAAATATCATCTTATTTTCAAGGGCACAACTGCATTTTGGGTAATGTGCAGTGAAAGACTGGGGTATTCTGAAAAGATTATTTCAATGAACGCTTTAGCTCCTGTCGCTTTCCTTGAACACACTAAAAGTCCAATTATACGAGCGATAGTGCCATTCCTTGATCAAGTAGAGGTAAGTTTTAAGGAGTATTGTTTTCATTCAATTTTTGTTATGTCTAACTTATATTACTAGATGGTGTTCAAACTATTGGGCATACATGAATTTATGCCAAATAGCGACTTCTTAACGTTGACCGGACAGGTCTTCTGCAAGGAAGAAGCTGCTACCCAAGCTCTTTGTATGAACGCAGTGTTTTTGATCGCAGGCTACAATTCTGATCAATTAAATCGTGTAAGACAATATTAATATTATTCAAATATGCTTATAATATTTCCACCTTATAATTGCAGACTATGCTTCCCGCGATTCTTGGTCATATTCCTGCTGGAGCTGCCACCAAACAGCTCGTTCACTATGGCCAATTGATCAAATCTGGTAAATTCCAGCAGTTTGACCATGGCTGGGTTAAGAACTTACTAAAGTATGGCTGCTTAAAACCCCCTGAATATGATCTTAAGGAAGTTAGCGTACCTGTTGTTCTACATTATTCAAAAAATGATTGGCTTGCACAACCAACTGACGTTAAAGCGCTCGCAAAACGGTTACCGAATCTCATTCGAAGGCACTTGGTACCTATGCCTAAATTTAATCATTTAGATTTCATATTTGCTATCAAGGGCCGAGAAATGGTGAACGATGAAATTATCAGGGTAATCGATGAGTTTTCAGCTAAAGTTCAGGGAATAAGACCAGTTTAATTTGTTGTTACTATATTACATTCCATTTGCTTTGTATTATATTAAAAAAAAGACCGGTTATGCGTATTACATATAATGTACTAAACTTGTTTGTCATTACTTCAGGAATACTGAAATTGAAAATTTAAATTTCACAATAATAATTGACTTAAACGTAGTTTTTCAGCACTTGCAGGAAGTGTTCGTAAAGCAGTTTTCGAACATGTATCGCCCAGACGAAATCCATATGATTGAAGTCACGATGAGGTACCTTGTATTTTTCCACAACATTTGGGAGTAAGCTCGCAAGGCGTTCAACGTCGATTGAAGCAGTGAGATAGTCATTATCACTGTAATAAAGCGCGATAGGCGCTACGACCTTGGATAGATCGTATCTTGGTGGAACCCTTGAACCGTATTTTTCTTGATTTTTTCGTGGACCGAAATCATACTTTGAGAAACTTCCAGACCGTATTAGTTGACAGTAATGTATTACTTGGTTGGTAGCTGCACCAGCAGGTAAATGGCTGCACATTGCGGGCATCATCGTCTATAAGAAGAAAAAAAAAGCCTGTATAAATTATTAAAAAGGAGTATATACTTTGAAGATAATAGTCCCAACATTTTGTGCAGAAAAGAGTATCAACTTAACCATGCAGTATCAAGTTTGCATCAACAAATAATTTATAACTTAATTTGTTGCATTTTTATTTTGCTTCTTTTTCATTTTGGTTATTTGAAATATCTAGTCAGCTTCGGAGTGATTGATGCTTAACAACGATAGCTTATCAAACGATTTAGCCAATATCTAAGCAAGCGTGCTGGTTGATTCCCTAAGCCAGAAGAGAAGTTAAATGTTCGACTGAAAAACGCGAAATCTGGATCAGAATTAAACTTCAATGTACTACTAAATACTGAGTACCAAGTTGAAATAATGAGCCTCTTTTTATAGTATTTACTCCTATTTGAACATATTAAGGTACTTTTAGTATTACAGCATCTTATTTGTAACTTTTACTCCTCCGTAAGTCAAAATATTGAACCTCTTTTCATTGTATTTTCTCCTATTTGCACTTTTATTGATATTTTCTAAGCCTCACTTGCTACTTATGAAATTTTTTTTTGTTTGGTTTTTTTTATAGCTATGTGATTGAGCTGCTTATTTTATAATTTTTTCTGAGAAATTATTAGAGAAGAAAAATGTTAGAGAACGGTGGTTTCCACGTGTGTACTAATTCTCATCGGGCCATCACTCTTATTAGATACACACCGGTGATGGCGACCACCATGCTTAAAGATGAGAGAGTTATTTTTAATTTTCTTACTTATGCAAACTCAATATGTTTTTGTAACTGCGAATTATGTTCAGGTTAAATTTCCCCCAGTAAGTACTTGTCTTTGCTAAACTTTTCCATCAGCTTAATTTAAATCTGTACGATAATTTTTTGCTCTACAGTGAGCTATATTGCACCGTGCAGGTATCAATCTCGATTTCGGATAGCTCCGATAGCTTGAAATAACTAAGTTACACAAAAGAATATTCACGTGGAAAGCTAAGAAAAACTTACGGAAAGAAGAGTTCTTTTTGGACTTGCAAGCTAGTTGCAAGATGCAACTGCGAATTCCGGAAGATTTCAGTGACATGGAAATGGACGAGGGAGGGAGTTTCATGGACAGTGGTGATGATGAAGAGGCTATTGTTAAGTCAGAAAAGGAAAGAAGCAAGGACCCAATAGGAACTCCAGCTCAGGAGCCTGCAATAAAGGTGTTTAAGATCTTTGAATTGAGCGAGCGGGATGTCCTCTAACTAAAAAAAAGTGGCAAAAATACCTTCCCCCTGTTTTCAAGGCCCAAATTTTGAGGATAATTAAGCTAAATCCAAGCCGCAGCAGCCAAAAGTAGCTGGTACCAAAAAGAGAGGATGCCATCCTATAGTGTGCTATACGCTTGACCTAAAGACTTTCAGAGATAACATTAAATGGGCATGCACGCAAAATACAGCAAAGGAGCCAGAGTTCAACATAACGGTGAACAGCTCTTCACGAACTTCACTCTACCCTAAAGCGGCTGAGGATCATACCAGCCTATTCAATTTTCTGAAGTGTGGGAAAGTGGTTTGTTACACTCACACTACGCCAGGAGAGAGAAAATTGATTATCATACTCAAAGGTGTGCGCAGTTTGTACGATGAGGATGATGTCATGGCTGAGCTCATGGAATATTTCGTAGAAGATATCCTATCAGCTAAAAAGTTCTGGTCCATAACCTCGAAAAAACGACACTTTCTTCTTTCTTAGTTCAGTTCAAACCAGACTTTGAAATGAAAAAAGCGATCCTAGATAAGAGAAAAAAATGTAAAGAAGGAACGAAAAAATTGAGGTTTGGATGGAAAAAGTAATTGCCATAAAAAATAAAAATCAACAAGTTGAGTAAGCAGGAGAGTGCTCCTACGAGAAGGTCTTTGTAAACATCATAGGGTTATAAACAAGTTTTTCTTCCTTTGGAGCCACGTGATAGAGGAGGCCTACGCTTATAGCCCAGCGTCAATTCAAGATCTCAAAGATGAAATTCGTGAGGCTATCGAGGATATAGCGCAGCCACTTTGCGATTTGGTTATGGAAAATTTCATGAAGAGGATATGGTCCTATAAGCGTATCGTAGTGATTATTTGCCTGATGTTTATTTTTGCTATTAACGGCATATCTTTTTCTTTATAATGAAATAAATATCTGATCATTTATTTTAAAAAATGGCATTTTCCTTTTAATAACAAAATAATGTAAAATCTATAAATCATACTATTATTAACAAAGTTGAGCGAATTTAGATTTCTAAGGTATTTGTTGCCCTTGTACTTATTAAGGTCCACGTTCGTGATAATTTTCAGATTTTTTTGGCTGAAAGGTGTCCAATCGCGAGGGGGGGACACAAATTTTGGGTACATTTTGCCTTTCCCTGGACCCCCTGATTCATAAAATGATTTTTTTATTTCAGATTCTTGAAGTTCTAATCAGGACCTTTCATTTGATATCCCACCCGACTACCTTTGATTAAAAAAAATTTTAAGGGCCAATTCGTTATTAGGGGGGACCCCCCTTAAAATTTTTTAGAATTTTTATTAAGGCCGTGACTTTTGAGAGACCATCACTTCTGAGCATACTCGCTTCTATAGTTTCTGAGGAAATCAGCTGTGACGCACGGACAGACGGACGGGCGGACAGACGGACGGACAGACAGGTCGCGAAACTAGTAGGTCTTTGTAAAAAATTTTTTTACAAAGACCTAAAAAGTGAATTGAAGAAAAAAAATGGTAAGGCTTTGTAAAGATCCATGGTGAGATTACGGTATCCAAAATTGGTGTCCATCTGTTCGGAGCACCAAGCAAAACATATATTCAATATAGTATTCTATTGTAGTACATATTCATGATAATCTAAAAACAAAAAAACCAAATAATCTTATTATTTAATTTAATTCACAAAAGCTGGTATTGCACCTCACGTATTAATATAAACATTACATTACTTTCCATGCATTTGTCTCCGATTATATATGCACCATATGAAAGACATGTAAAATTGCATTCGCAGTATTAATTTCTTCCAGCGGCCTTGCTATGAATGTACGTACAAATGAAAGAGATCATATTTCAACTTATAAAGTTCAACGCTAACAAATGAAGCACGCGACTATCATATGTATGTTTGTACAAATGTACATATGATTATGAGTACAGAATAATACATAAGTCATTATGACTAACAAATAACAAAGTCATTTGATACGAGTAATGTACATGCAGCGGCATTGTTTTGAACGATCGAATATGGGCAATTTGTAATTCCAAATGATGACTAAATGTGAGACCAAAGTTATGGTTTGATTTTAATTAGGGCACACTTAATAATTAAATAGAGTGATCATTTAAAATCATGGAAAAGTGAATTTAGTTAATTACTAAATTGTGATGTTAGTTTAAAGGTATATAAAGAAAAGAAAATGTTAAACAAATTTAACTCTTGACTAAGCATTCAATGAGCTCGTTTCTCTTGCTGTATTTTGCAGCAAGTTTAGATAATCAATTCCATCCGCGATTCCTCGGCGTAGATTTAGTAATCACAGCATAGTGGACAATATTACGTCCTCGCTAAAATATCTGCGGATGCAAGGCCGCTTACATAGGTAAAATTTAACTATGAAAATATCTCGTTCTTAGACATCCATCCCATCCCCTTAGCTCCGATCATCACGAATACAAGAAACAGAAAGAAAAATTATTACATGGCGATCCTGCAAGCCCAACGCAGCTAGATAAAAATAAAGCTCGATACAAAAACTACACGATCAAGGATCGGTTTAAAGAACATTTTGGCGACATGTCATCGGATGACGAAGATTTCGAAACGATTTTCGGAAGGTGTTGTAGCCGCGCTGAGGAATACCTCAAGGGAGTAAAGGCAGCCAAATATCAGTGTGCAGCAGATACTCATGTTGAAGAGTACGCCCCGAGCCAAAAAAAGAAAATCACGAGGTACCAATTTACGTTCCATTGGAAATTGGTGCAGGCCCAAACCCAGAAGAATTGAAGAGTTTTGACAAAGATCCCGAGTTAGAGACGAGACACCAGTAATTTGTAAAAGACGACGGCCAAGAGGGGGACAGAAAACTAAATTGAAGCGGGCAAGGGTGGAACTTCATAAAATCATAAGGCTAGCGCACGGAGAATCTAAAAAAACTTCTTCAAAGTCAATAATTGGCGCTCAAATTACCGAATCGCAGCCATGGGAAACAACTGCTCGAATGAGAACAATGGAGTTGTGGAGGAGTAGCGACAAACTGTATTGTTACAATAAGTACAATAAGAATTATGTTGTAAAAAGAATTAATATGAATATTAATGTCTAGCAATAAGACTTCTTTTAAATAATAATAATATATGAATAAAACAACTGTCTTATGGATAAATTACCAGCTATTGTAAAAGAAAATGAAAGGGTTTTAAGAAATTTAAGAAAAGGTTCAAAGAATCCATATACTTGACATTGCTTGAATAATTACAAACTGTAAAATCCCAGAGAGACGAATTCAATTCACTATTAACAGGTATATCAGAGAGCGACTCAGAATTTTCGGACTTGAAAGTAAAATTAAGAGCCAACCCGACAATACTTGATGGGGAACTTTGGCTACAATTAGGAAGACAAGGAAATACCGAACATGATATTGAGTTTCTTCAAGACAATACCATCAGCCTTCAGAAGGATTTGGAATAAAGTCTGCCAATCTTAGAAAAAAAGGATACAAGAAAGGTAAAAGTTACAACAAAAAACGGTATAACGAAAAGAACAATGGAAACAATGACAACAGTAGGAACAATTATGATAGAGGTAAATATTGTAGAAACATTTACTATAACAGGAATGATTTTGATGATAGATCAAATAATGAAGGTTATAATAGAGCTTCCAATAATAGCAATTATAGAAGGTACAATAATGATTCAGCCAATAGAAAATATGACAACAGGTACACTCAAAACTAGAACAATAGAAGACACATGAACGTGATGTCAGATCAGGAAACCTTGCAACTGACCGGCGAGGAAGTGGAGAACAACTTCCCGTTGTATAGCATAGAATTTATAGAATCACTGACACCTGTACAAACTTTATTGAAGTTTATTGCCATAATGCATGTAAAAACTTGAGATTCCTAGTAGATACAGGTGCAGACATATCTATATGCAAGTATGGCGTACATAGCAACATAGATTACAAGTTAAGAACTAATGATAGGATTAAGTTAGCAGGAATAACCAAAGAGGTTACGATTTCGCTAGGCACATTAGATTTAACTTTACAAATTGGGGAAAGCGAAGTGACTTATTCTTTTAATGTTTTAACCGAAAATTTTCTAATAACTACAGATAGTATCATAGGAAGAGACATACATACAGAGTATATGTGCAAGATTGACTATGAAACATACATCATCTTGTTTAATATTAATGAGAATGAAGTGATTTTACCAATGTTCATGAAAAAACCCAGCAGTTATCGTATTAATGTATCTGTTAGAACAGAAGCTATAATCCCAGTAAATCTGAAACTTGATGAAGATAGTATTTTACTGAATGCAGATATACAGGAAGGTATTTTTGTTGCTAGTACCATCATACCAGCAAAAGGAATTCAATATGTGAGGATTCTAAACACCACAGACAATGATGTTGTTAGAAAGGATTTCACAGCAGAGGTTGAACCTTTGAGGAATTATAACATCATTTTAGAAGAAAAGCAAGAATCCACTAAAGCGCATTTTAAGAAATCGCTAAGTACAATCAACAAAGATAATTTCGATAAACCATCCATGAAAAGTTTATTGAATATTCTTGAAGAATTTCAAGATGTGTTTTATTTAGAAGTGGAAAAATTAACAAAAAACAATTTTCACAAACAAAAGTTACAAACATCAGATTCAAGCCCAGTATATATAAAAAACTATAGATTACCTCAGGCTCAAAACGATGAGATTCTACAACAAGTGAAAGACTTAGAGTCTAATGATATCATTGAACTATCCGTCAGTCCTTACAACTCACCACTCTTGGTAGTACCAAAAAAGGCAACCAATGGAGAACGAAAGTAGTATTTGGTAGTAGATTTCCGCTAACTTAATAATAAAATAGTTAACGATAAGTTTCTTTTGATCAGCTTGAGGAAGTTTTGGACAAGTTAACGAGGGCAAAATATTTTTCCACACTAGACGTGACTAGTTCTTTCCACCAAAAAGAACTTGAAAAAGCGTCCAGGCCATTGACAGCATTTTCAACAAGCGATGGTCATTACCAATTTAAGAGGTTACCATTTGGTTTAAAAATATCATCCAATAGTTTTCAACGGATGTTAACCACATCACTCAGCTTTTTAAGTCATGAGGATACGTGGACGATATCATAGTTTTCGTATGTAGCATCACACATCACAACGACCATCTTTGCAAAGTATTGAGTAGATTGCATAAGTATAATTTCAAACTGAATCCAGAAAAATGCTAATTTTTGAGACCAGAAGTAGTGTGCTGGGGACATTTGATCACCCGTGAAGGTGTGAAAACCGACCTGTCAAAGTACGAAACAATCAAGAACTACTCCGTCCCGAAAAATTCAGACGAGGCTCCAAGGTTTGTGTCATTTTGAAATTATTACACGTGACTCATTCCAAATTTTAAAGAGACGGCAAAGTGCCGCAATTCTTTATTAAAGAAGAGTGTTATGTTCGTATGGATAGAAGAGTGTCAGACATTGAAAGCAAAATTAATTAAACCTTCGATTTTGCAGTATCGAAATTTTGAAAAACAATTTGTTTTAACTACTGACGCATCTAACCATGTGTTAGGCGTAGTCCTATCTCAAGGTGAAATTGGTTCCGATCTCCCTATATTTTATGCCAGCAAACCATTAGCAAAACATTACATCAACAAACCAGCAATTGAAAAAGAACTTTTAGCAATCCAATAAACTTTTTCAGACCGTATCTTTATGGTAGAAAAGTCATAGTGGTTAGACCACTTATTAATTTATTCAGTCATAAAATCCCATCATCAAAGTTAACCAAAATACGAGTAGGTTTGGCCGACTATGACTTTACGATAGTCTATAACAAGTTGGGTAAACAGACCTACGCTCATGTCAGAAGGGTTTTATATTCAATTTACGAAATGCAGTCACCAGATCGAATCAAATCAAGAAACATGTCAAAGACGATTTTATTGGAGAGAGATCATACGAATTTCGACTTCTGAGGCCTTTGGTATTGTTAAACTCATAAATATCTCCCTTGATAATTATTTCAGATGTCTATCCACGACGGAGGAAACACATTTTTCATGTATTTCCCCCCTGTGCCCCCACTGAAACAAAAACTGATAGTTTAACAACTGTTTTGAAAAGCTCCCATGAAAACTTTCATTTCATACTCATATCGGCTAAGTTTGCTGATTTTTTTTTTCAGGGGCCACTCTCCTGTACTGTTATCATCGATTAATGGCCAATTTTTTCGAATCCTAGAATGGTTACAAAACCCTTTTGCTAGGAGCTCTTTCCCACCTCCTTAACTTGTTCCACTTATTAGCATTAATTGTAGGTACTCATCTTCAGTCATTCATTAAATTGAATCAAGTGTTCAAAGCATGCACCTTAAGCGTTGAAGTTGGGAAAAAATAACTCAAAATTATTCAATCTTCGCATTTAAAACAGCCACTATTTTGTTTTACGATTACTGATACCACTAGCTGAACCAATTCTCAAAGATATACATGACACCTATCATTCCTGAAATTTTCATGCAAATCCTAGCAAAACTGTAGTGTCTGAGTCGGTAAAAAGCGCATGTTGTTCCATAGCCATATGTTGCCATAGTAATAAATGCAGCGCATATTGTTCCATAGTAATACAGGAAAATTCAAACCGCTATGACTTCGCTAAATATGATTCAATCTTTATGAAACTTTCAGGATAGATCAATCTTATAAATAGAATTTAAGGGTAATGTTAAGATTTTATTCAAGAAAACATAAAATCGATAAATCATACTATTACTAACAAAGTTGAGTGAATTGCGACTTCTAACGTATTTGTTGTTATTGTACTCACCAAGGCCTACATTCCTGATTTTTTTCAGATTTTTCGGATCACAGGTGTCCAATCGCGAGGGGGGGGGGGACACAAATTTTTCGTGTAGTTCCCCTTCCTGTGCACCCCTCGAAGCAAATTTTGCCAAACTAAGACCTGTTTTGAAAAGTTCTCATCAAGACCTTTCATTTGATACCCATGTCGCCTACCTTCAATGAATTTTTTTTCGGGGGGTTACTCTCCTATATGGGGAGACCCCCCTTAAATACCTTTTAAAAATTTTTTGTAGTTGAACTTTGAAGAGATCGTCACTTTACACCTACACACAAAATTTGATGTTTCTAGCTTAAGTAGTTTCCAAGAAAAACTGCTGTGACACACGGACGGACGGACGGACAGTCTGGTCGCGAAACTAGTAGGGTTTTGTAAAATTATTTTACAAAACCCTTAAAAAGGAAGCATGAACACCAATGCAGATGCTTTGTCTAGAATCGAGCTAGATTAAGATATACTCAAATTAATGATACCTCCGGACACTGATAAACAAGTGAGACGAAAGTTATTAGTAGCAACTAGAGGCATGGCAAACAATAAGAAAAATAAAAACAAAGTCTACAACGAATGCACCAGCACAAAAATAGAACTTGATCAACTTTACTGTTGGATTGCTCTAGTTTGACATTACGGGTATACCAAAATTGGAATTCACTATGTTGCGCATCACAAATAATAAAGATAAAATATTACGCACTGACAAATATTTTGAAGTATTTTATAGCGATAAATCTGGCAGTAAACACGTTTTTGCCAATGATAAGCTATTAAACAGTATTACAAATGGTACCATTCATTCTAATGAGAGCAATACGATAAGCCTAATTTGGAATACGTTTCAACATTTGAAAAGCTGTTGAAATTCGCCAAGAATCAGAACATAAGTGAACTTTCATTATCAAAAGATGATGAAATATTTAAATCTATGGATAAAAATGAATTTAAACGAAATTTTAACATGTTGCACCAAAACAATACGCGTACAAACTTAAGAATATTAATTTACAAGCCGCCAAAAAAATAATTAATAAAGATAAACAAATGAGGTTAATTGAAGACTATCACAATACACCAAATGCTGGACATTTCGGTGTTCAAAAGACTTTATTGAAATTAAAACTAAGATTTTGTTGGAAAGGTATGAGTGAAATGGTAAAATGTTATGTCAACAATTGCAAAACTTGTCGCATAAGTAAGCAAGTTGGGCACACTACCGAAAAAAATGTTAAAAACGGACACACCAACTATAAGTTTTCAAACAATTGAAGTAGATACTGTAGGTTCACTTTGCATCTCCAACGGTTACATATACTCGTACATATTAACTTTGCAATGCGAATTGACAAAATTCGTGGTTGCATTCCCCATAGAAAATAAGGAAGCACATACTGTAGCATTAGGTATAGTTAAGGAATTTATTTTAAAGTTTGGACATTTTAATACATTAAAGACAGATTTAGGGACTGAATTTAAATATAAGCTGATGTCGAAAATATGCAAATTGTTGAAAATAGAGCAGATTTTTCCCACTCCGTACCAGCACAGACTCTAGGCGCAATCGAACGTAATCATCGAGTGCTTAATGAATACATGTACGAGTATTCTTTCGCTGATGGTTACGAATGGGATGAATCGGTACCATTTTATACCTTTGCATACAATACTATTCCACACATAGATACAAATTATACATCCTATGGATTAATATTCGAAAAACTTCCAAAGTTTCCTAATGAAATAGTTGAAGATAAAAACAAAGTTTATGATTTGGAAGATTCTGCAAATGAACTATTGTAAAAGTTAGATTGAGAACGTCTATACTGAAAGCACGAGAAATGATTAAAAATATCAAATCAAAACGAGTAAATGAACAAAAGTATATAAATCCTTTGAACATAAAAATTGAAGATATGAATCGTTGAGCCTCCGACTCATTCAGCTCAAGGGTGTGCACATTTTGCCATTAGTTTCCGTCAAGCTTCGCTCCAATTATTCACTTCAAGACCCGTCTTTCAAAAGCATTGAATATGATTACAGGACGTTTGGATTAGGGTCCATATTTACCACTCATAGTGTAATCATTTTCAGGGTTTTGTAAAATAATTTTACAAAACCCTTCTAAAATCGCGTCCTGTCTGTCCGTCTGTCTGTCTGTCCGTCCGTCCGTCCGTGGGTCACAGCAGTTTTTCTCGGAAACTACTTAAGCTAGAAACATCAAATTTTGTATGTAGGTGTAAAGTGGTGCTCTCTTCAAAGTTCAACTGCAAAAAAATTTTATAAGGTATTTAAGGGGGGTCTCCCCGTATAGAGGAGTGACCCCCCGAGAAAAAAAAAATCATCGAAGGTAGCCGATATGTGTATCAAATGAAAGGTCTTGATGAGAGCTTTTCAAAACAGGTCTTAGTTTAGCAAAGTTTGCTTCACGGGGCGCACAGGGAGGGGAAATACACGAAAAATTTGTGTCCCCCCCTCGCGATTGGACACCTGTGATCCGAAAAATCTGAAAAAAATCAGAGATGTAGACCTTGGTGAGTACAACAACAACAAATACGTGAGAAGTCGCAATTCACTCAACTTTGTTAGTAATAGTATGATTTATCGATTTTATGTTTTCTTGAATAAAATCTTAACGATACCCTTAAATTCAATGAAATTCAGTACACAGATATATTTAGCGAAGTTATAGTGGTTTGAATTTTCCTGTTTTACTATGGAACAATATGCGCTGCATTTATTACTATGGCAACATATGACTATGGAAAAACACACTAGAGTTTTGCTAGGATTTGCATGAAAATTTCAGGAATGATAGGTGTCATGAATATCTTTGAGAATCGGTTCAGCTAGTGGTATCAGTAATCGTAAAACAATAAAACAAAATAGTGGCTGTTTTAAATGCGAAGATTGAATAATTTTGAGTTATTTTTTCCCAACTTCAGCGTTTAAGGTGCATGCTTTGAACACTTGATTCAATTTAATGAATGACTGAAGGTAAGTACCAACAATTAATGCTCATAAGTGAAACAAGTCAAGAAGGCGAGAGAGAGCTCCTAGCAAAATGGCTTTGTAACCATTCTAGGATTCGAAAAAAATGGCCATTAATCGATGATAATGGTACAGGAGAATGGTCCCTGAAAAAAAATTCATCAGACTAAGCTGATATAAGTATGAAATGAAAGTTTTAATGGGAGCTTTTCAAACAGTCAGATTTTGCTTCAGTGGGGGCACAGGGGGGAAATACATGAAAAAAGTGTTTCCTCCCTCGCGAATCGACATCTGAAATAATTATCAGGGGAGATATTTATGAGTAAAACAATAAAAAAAACCTCAGAAGTCGAAATTCGTTCAACTTTGTTAATAATAGTATGATATTCGTATTTCATATTTTCTCCGATAAAATCGTCTTTGACATGTTACTTGATTTGATTCGGTCTGGTGACTGCATTTTGTAAATTGAAGACAAAACCCTTCTGACATGAGCGTAGGCCTGTTTACCGAACTTGCTCTTTCTGTTTCTTGTAGTCGTGATGATCGGAGCTAAAGGGATGGAATAGATTTCTGAGGATGAGATATTTTCATAATTAAATTTTAGCTACGCAAGCGGTCTAGCGTCCGCAGATATCATCACATTGTCCACTACGCTGTGATTACTTAATACGCGCCGAGGAATCGCGGATGAAATTGACTATCTTAACGTGCTGTGAAACATAGCAAAAAAAACAAACTCATTGAATGCTTAATCTTTATATATATACCTTAAAACTAAAATCACAATTTGCTTATTAACTAAATTCACTTTCCCATGATTTCAAACGATTACTCAATTTAATTATTAAGTGAGCCCTAATTAAAATAAAATTATAACTTTGATCTCGCATTTAGTCATCATTTGGAATTACAAATTCTCAATATTCGATCGTTAAAAACAATGCCCCTGCACGGACATTACTCGTTTCAAATGAATTTGTTATTTGTTAGTCATAATGACTTATTATGCTGTACTCGTAATCATATGTACATTTGTACAAAGATACATATGATAGTCGCGTGCTTCATTTGTTAGCGTTGAACTTTATAAGTTGAATAATGATCTCTTTCATTTGTACGTACATTCATAGCAAGGTCGCTAGAAGAAATTAATACTGCGAAATCAATTTCACATGTCTTTCATATGGTGTATATGTTATCGGGTATGAGTGCATGGAAAGTAATGTAATGTTTATATTAATACTAAAGGTGAGCTGCCATATAATTTTATGTGAATTAAATTAAATAATAAGATTATTTTGTTTTTTTGTTTTTAGTTTATCATTATTATATACTACGCCTTCAATCTTTTTTGATGAGTCTTTCATATGTATTAGTTTAAATGCTATGCATATATATATATATATATATATATATATATATATATATATATATATATATATATATATATATATTATATATATAATATACATATATATATATATATATATATATATATATATATATATATATATATATACATATATATATATAAATCTTTTTTGATGAGTCTTTCAAATGTATTACAATAGTGTAAATGCTATGCATATATATATATATATATATATATATATATATATATATATATATGACGGAAACCAATGGCAAATTGTACACACCCTTGAGCTGAATGAGTCGGAGGTTCAACGATTTTAAGATTGCGGAAGCTACAATGGACTGGCTACGTGAATGGTTTGGACGAACAACGGAGAGCTGTACGGCGAAGACTAACGGATCAACCGAGGGAACACTAGTCTCACTCGGTTGACGAAGGCAGTTCATCGTTGCTTGGATTTCGAAATTGTAGGTCGCGATCAATAAACATATACAATTGAAAGCGCTTTCTAGAGGGACTGAGGGCCCGAGAGTTGATCTAGCGCTACGAAGAAGAAGAAGAAGGCTTTTACAAGTATAACTAAGACAAATACCCTAGAAATCAAAATTTTCTGAAAATTTTTAATAATTTTATTGTCTTCGAATATCATATTTTCCCCAATCAAATCGTATACATACCCTTAGTCTCAGCGAAATGCAATATTTAAGTAGTCTAACCAAAATTTGCTCATATTCACGGAACTTATAGCCATTTGAAATTTCTCTAATTACAACAACATTATTAGTTATACTTTTATTTAGCCAAACCTTCATTTCACTATATCCCCGCTCAAGCCTTCGCTTCCTGCAACAAGCGTCTTCCAATTTTGAAATCTGAGCAGTGATGAACTGTTTTCGTTGACCGAGTCAGACCAGCATTTCCTCTGTTTCTCCACTGGTCTCCCCCTTTTAGTTTTCCCAACGAATAGCTTTTTGGGTATCCATTGTTCGTCTATTGCAGTTTCAACAGTCTTACAATCATTGAGACCTCCGGATTGTGGTTGCATTGAATTCGCCATTGGTCGCTTTCTAGGTTCAATCCAATTATTCGCTTTAGAACCAAATGTTTGCGGATGCTTGGGTTAGAGTCAAGGTTTCACACACATAGCATAACACAGGTCTTATCACAGATTTGTATACTTGAAACTTTGTTGTCTTGGGTATGCAGCTGGTCTTCAAGAATCAAATATTTTAGTTGCGAGCTGCATTCTTCGGCTTTTTTGTCTCTTTCATTATTCTCATTATTTTGAATCCTCAATATAAAAATTTGTCCACACTTTCAATAAAGTATTCGCCAAATGTGATTTTTTAGGTATTTGAGGTAATTTCCTTGATGGCGTCATTAGCTTTGATTTACTTTCATTAATTTGTAGCCCTACTGGTGTCGCTTAGCTGCCAACTTTCAGGAAAAGTTATTTTTAGGTTGTTAGCAACCATGACAAAATGTTGATCTTGTCTGCATAGACTGCCACTTGGCATGATTTGTATTGTAACGTACCTCTTGTATTGACAGGTAGCTTTCTTGTGACATATTTCGGAGCCAAATCGAAAGCAATGGGCCCTACCCATCTTCCTGCTTTAGTCCGATATTCGTGAGAAAGGCGTCGGTGAGTTGGTTATTGATGTAGAGTTAGGAGGTTGTCGACGTCCTCGACAAATTAGAGCCTTCCTTTGGAGGAGACGATGCAACAACAACGCCCTCAAAAAGCATCTACTGACAAAGTTTTAACTCTATTTCTGAGGCTGTCGAACTCAGACGGTTTCAAATAATTGAGTATCATCCAATTGAAAAATAATGCACATTAGAGTCTAGCGACCCCACGAATAGATCATAAATACTTATGGCACAAGAAAACGACCATAATGTGAAAACTATTCAATTTCAAATGCCCTCTAAGTTGTTAAGACTGACGACAGTAAATAAGTAAGAGGTTTGTAGAAAATAGTTGTATGAGAACAACTTTATAGAATTTGAAGACATAATAATGTTCGAAAAAAATTCTAAGTTATGAGATTCTTCATTGGTTGCCCAAATTTTACAGGATTTGCAAATTTTTTAACACTAAAGAAGGCTCGTTGTGTATTATATCTGTTATGGTGGTTCATGGTAGCACTATAACCACCATACTTCTAAGATGAACCTTCATCAATACGGGGATGATGTGACAACAAAATGAAGATCTCTGGTACTGCCATATATGGTGAAAACATAAATTGTGTTGTCAACTTCAGAGGAGGAAATTTATTCAGTAGTTTTAGTTGGTAACGAATCATAGTAGACACTTACATCAAATGAAATGTAAAAGAACATCTGAGAAATAGATGAATGCTCTAATGTCATTAACCATAATCAGGAAATGAGTTAAAGTTACAGCAATACAAAGTACATTTCAGACAAAATCGTTTGCATAGGGAAAGCGAAATCCCATATTCACACTAAATTAGGTGATAATGACAATAGGAAGAAGATTATATTTCTTCACTACTAATCAAATAGTATCGGTCGAACAGCCCTAGAACATTAAAATCTATAAGCATAAATTATATTAAATATACTGAGCAACCTTAGAATTCTCGAAAATCGGCGAAACACAAACCACTATGAATTTATAATTTAATGTTAGCAATTATTTCTTCTAACCTATTTCTTGTTTTGTTTAAGTTACTGTATTATATCAAATGAATTATTTATGTACTTATATTTCCTTTTTAGGGTTTTGTAAAATAATTTTACAAAAACCTACTAAAATTGCGTCCTGTCTGTCTGTCCGCCCGTCCGTTCATCCGTGTGTCACAGCAATTTTTCTGGCAAACTATATAGCCTAGAAAATTCAAATTTTATGGAGGTGTAAAGTGGTGCCCTCATCAAAGTTCAATTCAAAAATAAATTTATAAAGTATTCAAGGGGGTCTCCCTATACAGAGAAGTGGCCCTTGAAAAAAATATTACTTCAAAGGTAGCCGATATGAGAACCAAATATAAAGTCTTGATAAAAGCTTTTCAAAACAGGTCTTAAACTGAAATTTTATGCTTCGAGAGGCGCACGGGGCGGGGAAATACACGAAAAATTGGTGACCCATCCCTCGTGATGGGACACCTGTGATCTGCAAAATCTGAAAAAAAATTATGGAGACAGGTGTTTATGAGTACAATACAACAAATACCTCAGGAATCAAAATTCACTCAAGTTTGTTAATAATAGTATGATCTTCAAATTTCACTTGTTATCCAATAAAATAGTACGGATTCCTTTAAAATCAAAGAAATTCAATATTTAAATAGCCTTGCAAAGTTCCTAATACCCTGTAAGTTTGATAAAAATCGAATCATATTCACGGATGCTATAACTATTTGAAATTTCTCCAATTCCAACAGCAATAACACACGATTATTTATTTTATGGACTTTCCACTGAATCAGACTCTGCAGTTTTGATTTAACCTTCTTAAAATTTTCTGATATGATTGACATCATTAATTTTTTTGGTAATTCATGTTTTGAGTGGTTTCTGTAACCGTGCAACAAAACGGCGACCGTTGAAAATGGAGCAACTCTTCTTTTAAACATGCACATCTCTTTGACAGGTTTCTTAAATTTATTCGTTGCTGGTGACTGCATTTCGTAAATTGAGTAAAAAATTCTTCTGACATGAGCGGAGGTCTGTCTACCTAGTTTGTTTTATTCATCCACTAAATTATTTATAACAAAAAATCAAGATCGAGTACTAAACACGCAATGTAGTGAAATCATTATTTATCACTATCTAACCAATAATTACTGTCTTTTTGCGAACATATATATACTTTTCTTTCCTTTTCGTTTAGTTTAAAATACAAACAGGAACAAGTTGGGAAGACACGCTCATGCCAGAAGGGTTTTGTATCCAACTTCTCCAAAATGCAGTCACAAGCACCGAATAAAGTCCAGAAGCGTGTAAAAGAGATGTGCACATTTAAAAGAATATCCATTGTTCTCTGTTTTCAACGGTCGCCATTTTGTTGGGAAATTACAAAAATCACTCAAATCATAAATTCCTTAAAAATATTTATGTTATTGTTCTTAGTTGAAAATTTTAAGAAAATCAAATCAAAACTGCAGTGTCTTATTTGATGGAAAGCCCATAAAATACCAATATCATGTGTTATTGTTGTTGTAATTGAAGAAATTTCAAATAGCTTTAACTTCCATGCATATCATTCAATTTTCATCAAACTTACAAAGTATGTATGAGTAACTTTTGTAAGACTACTTAAATATCGAATTTCGTTTAATTTGAAAAGTGAAATTCGAATATCTTACTATTATTAACAAAGTTGAGCGAATTCTGCCTTCTAAGGTATTTGTTGTTGTTGTGTTCAGAAGCATCTACCTCCATAATTTTTTCAGATTTTTCAGATCACAGGTCTCCAATCGCGAGGGAGGGGACACCAATTTTGGGTGTATTTCTCCGCCCTGTGCGCCCCTCGAAGCAAAAAATGTCAGTTTAAGGCCTGTTTTGAGAAGCTCTCATCAATACCCTTCATTTGATATCGACTCATATTGACTACCTTTGAAGAAATTTTTTTTTTTCGGGTGCTACTCCCCTCTATAGGGAGACCCCGATAAATATATATTAAATTTTTTTGTAGTTGGAATTAGAAGAGGGCACCACTTTACACCTACATACAAAATTTGATGTTTCTAGCTTAAGCAGTTTGCGAGAAAAAATGCTGTATCACACGGACGGACGGGCAGAGAGATTGGCAAACATAGGCGATTTTTATATGGTTTTGTAAATTTATTTTACAAAACCCCTTAAAAATAATTGTTTTCGTATGTTCGGCCTATGAATTTCGATAATATTGATTATTACTTCACAGATCTTCTTACTTTTCAAAAACTTGCACTCTCACTTGAGTATTCATTTTATAGGGTCTCGTAAAATAATTTCACAATAAACTGTAATATTTTACAAATACAGACATCATTCATGCAATATTCCTTTTCCAAAAGTATCCCGAAATTTGAAAACCTCAAATGGACCCGTAGTTTCCATAAAACTAGAGATCCATCAGTCTCTTCCCATCGCTGTTGAAAATTGCGGAAAGGTGATTCTGTGTCGACTCAATGAGGCTGTATCTACTAAAGATGTTATACTGGAAGAGCAGTGTGGCTTCAAACCTAAGCACTCTATTCAACTCCAGTTACTAAGAGTGGTCCAACACATAAGAATAGTCTTGAAGCGCAGGAATTCAAGTTATTTTTGTTTTGATGCTTGACATAGCTAAGGTTTTTGATAAAGTCTGCCAGTAGAACTATTTTTCAAAATGCCACAATCCAATATGACACTGCAGCTCACTCAACCTATAGAACGTATCAGAATTGACAAACATCTTTCAAGCCTGAGACCAATTGAAGCTAGAGTTCCTCAGGGCTTGCCCGTTTCACCAGTCCTATACAATATATTTACTTCAGATTTTCTCACTCTGCCTCCAAGAGTAAAATTATGTGTGCCACTATATGCTGATGGAACTTGTATATTTAATACGGCATGACAAGGAAGAGTCATCACTTAAAGTTACAACGGTCAATAAATATTTTATTGGGATACTTTTGCAAATGGAAAAGTAAGATTAACCCTGACAAAACACTAGCACTACTTAAAAGAAGACGACAAATTCCACTGTGACTTATCATTGATAACAAAACAATAGACTAGACGCCAACGGCCAAACGACTTGAACGTACATTCGACAAAAAATTCACGTGGAACCATTAACAAAATAAACGAAGACACTGCATTGGACTTCTCTCCTATTTTTACCTCTTACTAAACCCAAAAGGCTTAGCCTTAATCATCGGGTGTTCATTTACAAAAAGATTACACGACCGACGCTACTATGAAGAGAAGTTCTGCTTTCAAGCAGACCTCACGGACTAACGGAGTACTCTATTCCTTCCACAAAAGAATTGTTAAAAGATCTTAAGAACTCCATGGTATATTAGAAACTCTAATATCTACAAGAACCTAAGAAATGATACCGTTGAAAACTACGTACGTGACAAGTCATTGAAACTCTTTGACCCAGTTGACAATCATACTAAGAGTACCCTAACAACTCTTCGAACTTTGCAAAATAGGGATGAATTCATCCGCCTAGTAATATTGTAAAAATTTTACTTTTAAATCACATAATAACTGAAACTGGCTTAAGAGGGTAGATGCATACTGAAGTGCTCATACACACGAAGTTGTTAAGATGCCAAATTGCACTAACTCCGCAGTCTCTACAGAAGAAATGAATTTGTATCATTATGTTTAGTAATGTGTATAAAATTATAACAGATGACAGACCATTTAATAGAAATTTAACTCATTATTTGTTAAATAAAATGAACGTATTATAGACTGAGGTCTAACAAAGATATTATTATTGGCCTCGTTTGTATCAAGATGTGATCGAGCATACCCAAAATTGGTCGACATACTAACAGGTCGAGCCATAAAATTTGACAATAAAATACCCTAAGGGCGCTTCACGAGAGTCAATTTGACCTAAGTACCTTGTTTGTAGACTTCATGGGCCCATAATCTCATTCAAATTCCAGGAATACCTACTTGCTGATGGTCCTGGACTACTACCAAGCTTGTGTGGCTCAAACTCATGCCTAAAACCGCTGCGGAGTTAGTGTTGCAATATTTAGAGCGCAAAATCCTTCTAAATTTTGGAGTTTTCGAATGGCTCCATTCTGCCAAGGGTGCGCAATTTGATTTTTCAAGCTTATGAACGACTGCGGGGTGCAAAATGGTTTCCTTTGATACCATTAAACACGGCAAATGTTTTTTGGAAGTCAAACAAATCGAATCTGAATACCCTCAGAGCATATATAGGGTCCCATCTTAACAAATGGGATGAGAATCTTTCGGAATTACGCTTTGCCATCTGCAAGGTGATTCATGAGTAAACGGGTTTTTGTCCTATTTCTCAATGTTCAGGTATCTCTCTTTTTAGCATGGCCATGAGTATGCCCTCCTCAAAAGTTTGATTGGTTTTGAGGATGGAGAAGTACAGTCAAGTGTGAACAGTGATCGATTGCGAGCAATCATGTTAGAGCGAAACTGCAGGAAGCATATCAGAGAGGAACTGTTGTAATGATTTTTTATGTCTACGTCCGAACGCGGAACCGACCTCCCATCGGTTCTAGACGTTAAGTCTGAGTAGTGCCAACGGATGGTACCAACCGGTCAACCAATCCGTGCACCGTATCCCATTCACGCGGTGGCTGCTTGTCGGCCAGCTAGATCGGAGAGGATTTCGGTCGCGGGTCTCCGAATGGGTTACGCTCATTTACAATATTCAGCCACCAATACATGCCCGTTTTCAAACGCGTCACAAAACAAAACCATACGGAGAGGAAACCTACTTTACGTTACTCCGTATTTCTTCCTATAACCAGTCAAAAAGACAAGGATCTAGTCTTTACTTCGCGTTCCCGAATTTCCGACACGGTACCGGAAAATATACTACGTTAACGTAATTCCGAGAAAAGTTACGCTAAATAAAAACCAAAATCAACTAAGGTACCGCGTACCGCGCGCGACGCGAAACCGACCTTAGCGGATTTTCTCAAACCCTACCCTCGCGACGGCATACCTACTTTGCACCTCATTTCCCGCTGAAAAAAAGAACCACTGGAAAGGAAAGTCGTTGTTAAGATTAACAATACACAGTTTTTTTTATTCTCTGATTTCTTTTAAGTTTTTTTATAATAATTCTATCCAAGTTTTAATATTTTCTTCAGTTCATTCTTTTTATATTAATCACGGAAGAAAACCATAAAATTTAATGTAATTTAATAATAAAAATAATTGTTGAATATTATCAAGTAAATCTAAATAGTTAATTTTTGTTCTCTTTTCTTTTGTAATAATTATATTAAAAGCTTCTAATTCTTAAATTACAGTTTTAATTAACGTGTTCTTTTTGTTGTGTTTTTGAAACAAAAGGAAATTGATTTCTTTCACTTTATCAAAATTATCGGCTAACAATAAAGAAATATACAATTTTTGAAAAACACGCCATTGAATTTATTACTAGGAGGGGGGGGATATTCATGTTGATTTGAAGTATTAAGTTAATTCCGGAGTAAAAAAAAAAAATCATTGAAATGGGAGCATTCCACTATTAAATTGACTGATAGAGAGAGGAATAGAAAGATCCCAAAAAATATATTCATACAGCAGGAATGGTAGGGTTTTTTCCTTTTTTTTAGGTCTTTGTAAAAATTTTTTTTACAAAGACCTACTAGTTTCGCGACCTGTCTGTCCGTCTGTCCGTCCGTCTGTCCGTCCGTCCGTCTGTCCGTCTGTCCGTCTGTCCGTCTGTCCGTCTGTCCGTGCGTCACCGCTGATTTCCTCAGAAACTATAGAAGCTAGAATGCTCAAACTTTGTGAAAAGGTCAAAAGTGATAGTCTCTCAAAAGCTAAGGCATTGACAAAAATTTAAAAAATGTTTAAGGGGGGTCCCCCCTAATAACGCATTGGTCCTTAAAAAATTTTTTTAATCATATCAAATGAAAGATATCAAATGAAAGGTCTTGATTAGAACTTTAAGAATCTGAAATAAAAAGATCATTTTATGAATTAGGGGGTCCACAGGAAGGCAAAATGTACCCAAAATTTGTGTCCCCCCCCCCCTCGCGATTGGACACCTTTCAGCCGAAAAATCTGAAAATTATCATGAATGTGGGCCTTTATGAGTACAAGGGCAACAAATACCTTAGAAATCGAAATTCACTCAACTTTGTTAATAATAGTATGATTTGTAGATTTTACATTTTTGCCCATAAAATGAAAACAGTACCTTTAAACTTCTTGAAGTTCTGCAATTATATAGACTGACATAAGGTATATATGTTTGCAAAATTTGATTGAGATCAAATCATAATCAAGTGAGTTATAGCCATTTCAATTATATGGAATTACAACAACGATAACACGTGTTTATGGTTCATATAGGGTTTTCCAATAAGAGGTGTTATTTTGATATTAAAAGAAAAATACCATTTTTTAAAATAAATGATCGGATGTTTAGTTCATTATAAAGAAAAAGATATGCCGTTAATAGCAATAACTAAAATTGGGCAAATAACCACTACGACACGCTTACAGGACCATATACTCTTCATGAAATTTTCCATAACCAAATCGCAAAGTGGCTGCCCTATGTCCTCGATAGCCTCACGAATTTCATCTTTGAGATCTTGAATTGACGCTGGGCTATTGGCATAGGCCTTCTTTATCACGTGGCTCCAAAGGAAGAAGTCGCAAGGTGTTAAATCAGAAGATCTATTCAAAATAACACCTCTTATTGGAAAACCCTATATATATATATTTAAAATTGCCTTAGGCACTTTTATTTTCTTTCAATTTTCATGAAAATTTAAGGAATAGTGTTTAACTTGAACATGTTCAATCGGCCGAGCATTCAGAAAAATCATTTAAGCTAGATTAAAATTGCGGCTGCACTGTGCTTATGAAAGAAACTGTGCATCTTTTGTATAAATTTGAACGATTTCATATCTAAGTATTGGATGAATAATTCAAGTTATCGATTCACGGCATTAGAAAACTTGTTTCTTACCCTACGATGTTTACAAAGACCTTCTGGTAGGAGCACTCTCCTGCTTACTCAACTTGTTTTAATCTACTTTATGAGTAGGCGATACAAAATAATATATACAAATTATATAAGCAAATGTATGAACAGAATTTTGTGAACTAATCAAAGGTGCCGATTGGAAGAATACAACGCAGGTTGTATTCTAAAACATTTACGAATATTCAAAACAGGGCATTTCTTACATTAAATAGTTTTTCATTACGTATTTACACTACAATGAATTCTCTAGAATTTCCCTTTAAAAAACTTCAACGGGCACAAAAAAAACTGTGACTAATTATAACACAATCAAACTTAAATTTTCTCGCCAATTACAATTATATTAATAGAATATGCTATCTACCTTCGGAGTTGCTTTAGTTTTTCTTTTTTTAGGTCTTTGTAAAAAAATTTTTTTACAAAGACCTACTAGTTTCGCGACCTGTCTGTCCGTCTGTCTGTCCGTCCGTCTGTCCGTCTGTCCGTCTGTCCGTCTGTCCGTGCGTCACAGCTGATTTCCTCAGAAACTACAGAAGCTAGAATGCTCAAACTTTGTGGAAAGGTCAGAAGTGATGGTCTCTCAAAAGTTAAGGCATTGACAAAAATTTGAAAAATGTTTAAGGGGGGTCCCCCCTAATAACGGATTGGCCCTTAAAAATTTTTTTTAATTAAAGGTGGTCGAATGGGGTATCAAATGAAAGGTCTTGATTAGAACTTTTAGAATCTGACATAAAAAAATCATTTGATGAATTAGGGGGTCCACGGGAAGGCAAAATGTACCCAAAATTTGTGTCCCCCCCTCGCGATTGGACACCTTTCAGCCGAAAAATCTGAAAATTATCACGAATGTGGACCTTTATGAGTACAAGGGCAACAAATACCTTAGAAATCGAAATTCACTCAACTTTGTTAATAATAGTATGATTTGTAGATTTTACATGTTTGCCCATAAAAACTTCTTGAAATTTTGCAATTATATAAACTGACATAATTATATGGAATTACAACAACGATAACACGTATTTATGGTTCATATTGGGTTTTCCAATAAGAGGTGTTATTTTGATATTAAAAGAAAAATGCCATTTTTTAAAATAAATGATGGGATGTTTAGTTCATTATAAAGAAGAAGATATGCCGTTAATAGCAATAATTAACATTGGGCAAATAGCCACTACGACACACTTACAGGACCATATCCTCTTCATGAAATTTTCCATAACCAAATCGCAAAGTGGCTGCCCTATGTCCTCGATAGCCTCACAAATTTCATCTTTGAGATCTTGAATTGACGCTGGGCTATTGGCGTAGGCCTTCTTTATCACGTGGCTCCAAAGGAAGAAGTCACAAGGTGTTAAATCAGAAGATCTATTCAAAATAACACCTCTTATTGGAAAACCCTATATATATTTAAAATTGTCTTAGGTGCTTTTATTATCTTTCAATTTTCATGAAAATTTTAAGGAATAGTGTTTAACTTGAACATTTTGGGTACATTTTGCCTTCCCGTGGACCCCCTAATTCATCAAATGATTTTTTTATGTCAGATTCTAAAAGTTCCAATCAAGACCTTTCATTTGATACCCCACTCGACTACCTTTAAGCAATAAAAATGTGTAAGGGCCAATTCGTTATTAGGGGAGACCCCCCTTAAACATTTTTCAAATTTTTGTCAAGGCCTTAACTTTTGAGAGACCATCACTTCTGACCTTTTCACAAAGTTTGAGCATTCTAGCTTCTATAGTTTCTGAGGAAATCAGCTGTGACGCACGGACAGACGGACAGACGGACAGACAGGTCACGAAACTAGTAGGTCTTTGTAAATTTTTTTTTTACAAAGACTCAAAAAAACGTATTCCGATTTATGTATGCTGACAATGTCATAGTTGATTTCCATCAGGAATCAGCCGAAATGGGAGCGAGTTAATGAGCTAGTCAAGTTCAGTTTAAAGATAGTTGAGTTTTACGATTTAAGAATACGGACAGTTTGCAGTACCAAGTTGAACCGTAGAAATCAACAAACTGCAAAATCTATAATTAATCCGTTTTAGTTCGGTTGAACGCCCCTTTCCCTCGATGGTTAGTGACTCCGTTTTGATTTCCTACTGACGTTACCTTCGATAATAATCTGTAGGGTTTAGCTAGTTCAAAGGCTGTGCCAGGCAGCAGAATAACTGGAGTTGAAACATGTCCAGATTCAACGCCTAACATATTTGGATATTCATCGTCTCCAAAATCTGCTATCTCTCGGGCTTGGTCTATCCAAGGATTAAAAATGACTGTGTCGAAGAAATTGTATTTTTGCAGCCTCCTCTTCCGTCCAGAGACAACATTCGCAATAAGTTGTTCTGGTGGTGTATGTTGATATATTATATCTGTCCATTCGCCTATTGTAACAACTTCACGACCTTCTTGGTAGGTAGCACCATCTCTAGTCTTATCAATAAATGTACAACCGTGTAAACCTGTTATTTGGCATCGGCGCACCTCGAGAACCTTCAGGTAGGTAAGTAGGAGTATATTGAATAAAAAGGTTAAGTCCTTACTAGGGTTGTAAACACCGATACGAAAGTGCAGTTCTTTTTCACGTAGTACTAATCGGTACGTTATTCGAAATGGATAATTCCACATTGATCTATTAAATTCATACTCCGTTCAGGGGGTCGTTCAAATGCTAATCTGGTAATCCTTACAAATCCATGTTGCGGCCTGCGCTCCTCTATAATACATTAGCGCTACACTGTGATACCTGTCTTGTCCGGCCGTATCCCACGTTTCCAATTTAACTGTCGTATCATCTATACAAGCAAATCTAATTACCTTGGTAGTTCATTTGCACACTGTAGTACTGCTAAAACGGCTGGTACGGCATTGAAGGTGTGTATATTGTTGGCACAACTGCTGGTGGGTAAACTGCTGCAAACTGATCCGTAGGTAAGTCGCTTATCGGAGCTGGTGGAGTAGCGGCATAATAAACGGCACCATTTGTTGCGCATATAGTCTGTTCCTAAATAGCAGGAGGAATCCGGAAAAACAGACTATTAGAGCGGTGAAACGAAAACTCACTAATGGAGTCGTATTTAAAATGCTACTTTTTAGGTTACCTTACATACCTTTTCGGTTGGCTTGTACTCGTATTCTTCTTCTTTTTCCCAATTCCTGCAATCCGACTTTTGATGGAAACGCTTTCCGCAATATTGACAAAGATATGGCCGTGTATCACTATGCATAAGTAAGTGAGTTGATAATGTACTTGGGTGTTTGAATGTTTTCCCACATTGTTTGCACTGAAAACTTCGTTCGCGTCGTTTCTCCTCCGTATCGCAATTTTTTATCGACGTTACGACATCGCCACCATGCACTATAATCGCCGTGGAATCAGGTCTTGCACTTTCCGTTTCACTTTTCACACTCCGGCACTACCTCGTGGGTGGCAGCCACTACCTCCACACTTCAATTCCATGTGGCTGTCAAATTCTGTTGGCATCCCACGACAAAATAGACGTGGGATGTGCACTGGTCGCAACCAACGTAAAATGACAAGCCACATAGCAGCAAAGTGTGTTGGTAGTGGTCAACAGCGGCGTCGCATGATTCATTACACTGTACGATACCAATTTTCTCCACAATTTGTTCCTGAAGTAGTTCACTGCCGTACAAAGACAAGTGTCGTACGAGCTGGAGGGTAAGCCTGACAGGTTACTCGGAGTATTTTATGCGAAAGACGTCCAATATGCTTGATCACTTGCTGTTGTGCCCAGTTGTTGAGACCTTAGGGCTAGGATCATCTCGAAGATTGTTTTGAGCAGCAGTGCTGTATATTCGAAATTTTTAATTCATCTAGCTGATTTTTTTTTATCATTATCAACTAAAGGTTAAATCTCAGATTCCCAAAAGCTGTTTATGATTTAGCCTAGAGTAACTTGTTCCAAGAATGCAGCTACAAGAATAAATACTTATTCGCTATATTTAATGGGATATTCTGCATTGCTTTTGAATGATGGAAAAATCTATATGTTGTTCACAGCAACAAGCTTGGATCAGTTGCTCATTTCATGACAATGAACTAGAGTTAAGCTAGTGTTGTAAGGAGTCAGCTGTACGCTTACTAATGGGGTGTGACAACAATGGCTTAGAAATTAAAGACTTTACCAAAAACTAACGATTTGATGAACGAAGGCAAATGAACGACTGATCGAAAGAACTCCGGAATACTGTTTCAGAGAAACTTGCAGAATGAACCACTCCAAGGTCACAAAATGATGTTGTCTCCCGACGACCGTGCTCTCGGCTTTCTACAACTGGATGGAACATCTGGGGGATGGACGTCGAGAGGTTCGTCGAGGTTCTCACAGCAGGTGTACCGCTGCTGCGGGCTTTGGAGGAGACGGAAGAACTTGCAGCTCAAGACGTGGTGAACTCAACTATGAGCATCATCACGACTGCTTGCAAAGCTTCGATGCCCCATCAAAATGCCCAGCACGGCAAGCCCCCAGTGTACTGGTGGTCAACTGAAATCGCTGAAAAGCGAAGGGAGTATCACAAGCTTCAGCGGGAAGCTCAACGGGCACGGAGCCGCGACGAGGCAAGCAACCGCACAGCAGCATATAACTTGGCCATGAAATGCCTTCGCAAATTGATCAACAACAGCAAGGCTTGCTGCTGGCAAGATCTAGTGGACAATGTGAACACTAGATGTGGAAAAGATGGATGAGATAGTGCGGGCACTCTTCCCCGCCCATCCCATCCGTTTTGACGCTGCCCATATTGGAACAGCAGTCGAGTCCTTTCGTTGAAAGTGGGGAAGGCTCCAGGTCTAGATGGTGTTCTAGCTTAGGTGTTGCGGCTTGTTTATCACCATTGTCCTAACTTGCTGCTCAGCACACTCAACGCTTGCCTTTGGGACAGGGTTTTCCTGATACGAAGGAAGGTGGCGAGGCTGCTGATCAGCAAGGGGAAAGGGAATCCCGAATCGCCGCCTGTATACCACCCGTTATGCATGTTAGACACGGTTGGGAAGGTGCTTGAGAAACTCATCAAGGGAAGACGCGATTCGTGCTGCTGGGGACGTATCTCTTCGGCAGTAGGGCTTTAAAGCAGAACGCTCTACCTTTGATGCAATTGCAGAGGTGGTGAATGCGGTTAAAAGGCAGAGGCATATTTTCGCACCAAGCACCGGATCGTCCTTTTGGTGACACTCGACGTCAGGAACGCCTTCAATTTCGCCAGATGGGTGGATATTCTGGATACGCTGGAAAACCCTTTTCAAGTTCCAGAATATCTAAAGCGGCTTTTGAGAGACTACCTAAAGGACCGAAACCTGCCCTACGACACAATACAGGGCTAACGAAGCATAGAAACTACATTGGGTGTTGCCCAAGGATCTATCCTTGGTCCGGACGTATGGAACGTACCTTATGGCGGGCTATTGAGACTTGAGATGCCAGATAAGTCGCGCCTGGTTGGCTATACGGATGATGTTGCAGCTCTGGTCGCTGAACGTACCATTGAATAGGCGCAACTTAGGCTAGGTATGCTAATGCGCCAAATGAGGGACTGGATGACTGCTCGCGGGTTCAGTTTAGCACTGGAGAAAACCGAAGTGGTTAACTTGACAAAAAAGGGAATCCCTAGAGTAAGGATGATCAGGATTGGAAACTTACGAATCGAAACGAAGCCATCGGTGAAGTACCTGGGGCTACTAATCGACTAGAAGATGAATTTCTCTGAGCAAATCAGGGCAACGACTGAGAAGGCTGCTTTACGAGTATCGGCTCTGAGTCGACTTATGGCCAACGTAGGGGGACCCAGCCCATCAACAAGATGCCTCTTGATGAGTGCTGTACGGTCAGTGCTACTGTACGGAGCAGAGGTATAGGCTCTCCGCAAGGAGGTATACCGAAAACGCTTGGCACAGTTAAAGAGAAGAGGAGCACTGAGAATTGCATCTTCGTATCTGACAGCCTCTAATTCGGTGGTGAGAGCTATTGCAGGCGTGGTACCTGTCGCTCTCTTTGCTAGAGAGCACCACACTATTTACCTGCGCCGAAATGAGGATGCAAGGGAGACGGTTGTCCGCGAGGAGAGACAGCGTTCGTTCTACGATTGGCAGCAGTCTTGGGTAAATCGCACGAAGGGAGGGTGGACTGCACACCTCATCCCGGATTTGAGACCATGGCTAAATCTAAAGTAGGGTGAGACTAACTTCTATCTGACCCAGCTTTTGAGCGAGCCTGGGTGTTTTCAGTCTTACCTGCACAAGATCGGTAAGTCACGGTCCCCTAGTTGTCAGTATTGCTCAGGAGACCATGGCTAAATTGAAGGCAGGGTGAAACTGACTTCTATCTGACCCAGCTTTTGAGTGGGCATGGATGTTTTCAGTCTTACCTGCACAAGATTGGTAAGTCACGGTCCCCCGATTGTCGGTATTGTATTTTGCGTGCAAAAAATGGGTCAGGCTTCGAATTGACCTCTACAGGGAGACGGGAGAGCTCACCCTGGATAATATAGTCGTGGTGATGCTTGAATCAGTTGACAAATGGAAAGGGACTCACAGCAGCTGGGGGATCACTAGTCTGGTACTTCCACTTCCCCTCTCCCCTCCCACTAGGAAAGGGATCCCCAAGATTTAAGGCGTCTCACGGTGTAAAAAAAACGAGATCTGGCCCGAAGTAATGTGTCGAACAGTTCCAGGCTAGGTTCTCAGGTTGACAGGGGAGTTGTTTCCTTCTTTCGCCTTCTTTTGAACGTGGGAGTCTTAAACACTGCGCATAAATGGCATTCACCTCCCTACCACAAAAATCCGGCAGAAAGAGGAAAGTTTGTGATGCAAAGATAAGGTGAGAAAATACAATAGACGGTGAGTGCTATCAGAAAGAAAGGTAAACCCGCGAAGTTGGAAATATTCTGAAGAAAACTATATTTCCTGATCATCGCTGCAGTCCTTTACGGACTTTTTTCTACCTAGTTTCACTACAAAAGACCAATTAGCAACTGGGTGTTTCGTTATTTTAATGCGAGTGGATGGATAAGGGAGGTAATTTCAGGTGTATAGATGAAGTATGCTAGCTAAGTGTTAGCCAGTACGGCCTTGCAGGATTTACATCTCACAAGTTATTCTGTTTAATTCACTTTTCAAGGCTGTAATTTGTTAAAAGTTTTGCACAGGATCGAAAAAGGTGTCCATACAGAATTACATTTTACTAAACAAGTTAAACTCAAGCTTAATTTTTGGTGCCCTATACCCCTTCCCTCTCTCAGTTGATGAGCGCAAGCAGAACGGAAGCCGGGTAGATAATTTAACTGTTTTCAGGGCTTTTTAAAACGAACTTTACAAAGACTTACTAGTTTTGCGTCCTATTTGCCATTCATTCGTCTATCCATACGAGTATATCCTTCTACCCATCACAGTAAGTTTTCTTAGAAAAAAAAACAAGCTCCAAAGCACAAACTTTATGCATAAGTTGGAAATAGTGGTCTCTCAAAAATGTCGGCTTTCACAAAAATTTCAAAAACTTTTAAGGGGGCTCCGCGCTTATGACCATTAACAATTTTTTTTCATCAAAGGTAGTTGATTAGGATATCAAAGAAAATGTTGTCACGGAAACCCTTTGCACTTTTCCATGCGGTCATTAAGATACCACCCGAGCCAAGGTTGTAAATGTTAAAGTAAAAATGTTAAGGTAAATAACAACAAATCGAGTAAGCAGGAGAGTGCTCCTACCAGGAGGTCTTTGTAAACATCGTAGGGTAAGAAACAAGTTTTCTAATGCCGTGAATCGATAACTTGAATTATTCATCCAATACTTTGATATGAAGTCGTTCAAATTTATACAAAAGATGCACAATTTCTTTCTTAAGCACAGTGCAGCCGCCATTTTAATCTAGCTCAGTGCAGCCGCCATTTTAATCTAGCTTAAATGATTTTTCTGAATGCTCGGCCGATTGAACATGTTCAAGTTAAACACTATTCCTTAAATTTTCATGAAAATCGAAAGAAAATAAAAGTGCCTAAGTCAATTTTAAATATACTATATAGGGTTTTCCAATAAGAGATGCTATTTTGAATAGATCTTGTGATTTAACACCTTGCGACTTCTTCCTTTGAAGCTACGTGATAGAAAAGGCCTACGCCAATAGCCCAGCGTCGTTCAAGATATCAAAGATGAAATTCGTGAGGCTATTGAGCACATACGGCAGCCACTTTGCGATTTGGTTATGGAAAATTTCATGAAGAGGATATGGTCCTGGAAGCGTGTCGTAGTGGTTATTTGCCGGGTGTTAGTTTTTGCTATTAACGGCATATCTTCTTCTTTATAATGAAATAAACATCCGATCATTTATATTAAAAAATAGCATTTTTCTTTTAATATCAAAATAACACCTCTTATTGGAAAACCCTATATCAACCATAAACACGTGTTATTGTTGCTGTAATTCCATATAATTGAAATGGCTATAACTCACTTGATTATGATTCGATCTCAATTAAATTTTGTGAACATATATATCTTATGTCAGTCTATATAAATACAAAACTTCAAGAAGTTCAAAGGTACCGTTTTGATTTTATGGGCAAAAATGTAAAATTTACAAATCATACTATTATTAACAATGTTGAGCGAATTTCGATTTCTAAGGTATTTGTTGCCTTTGTACTCATAAAGGTCCACGTTCTTGATAATTTTCAGATTTTTCGGCTGAAAGGTGTCCAATCGCAGCCACTACCTCCACACTTCAATTCCATGTGGCTGTCAAATTCTGTTGGCATCCCACGACAAAATAGACGTGGGATGTGCACTGGTCGCAACCAACGTAAAATGACAAGCCACATAGCAGCAAAGTGTGTTGGTAGTGGTCAACAGCGGCGTCGCATGATTCATTACACTGTACGATACCAATTTTCTCCACAATTTGTTCCTGAAGTAGTTCACTGCCGTACAAAGACAAGTGTCGTACGAGCTGGAGGGTAAGCCTGACAGGTTACTCGGAGTATTTTATGCGAAAGACGTCCAATATGCTTGATCACTTGCTGTTGTGCCCAGTTGTTGAGACCTTAGGGCTAGGATCATCTCGAAGATTGTTTTGAGCAGCAGTGCTGTATATTCGAAATTTTTAATTCATCTAGCTGATTTTTTTTTATCATTATCAACTAAAGGTTAAATCTCAGATTCCCAAAAGCTGTTTATGATTTAGCCTAGAGTAACTTGTTCCAAGAATGCAGCTACAAGAATAAATACTTATTCGCTATATTTAATGGGATATTCTGCATTGCTTTTGAATGATGGAAAAATCTATATGTTGTTCACAGCAACAAGCTTGGATCAGTTGCTCATTTCATGACAATGAACTAGAGTTAAGCTAGTGTTGTAAGGAGTCAGCTGTACGCTTGCTAATGGGGTGTGACAACAATGGCTTAGAAATTAAAGACTTTACCAAAAACTAACGATTTGATGAACGAAGGCAAATGAACGACTGATCGAAAGAACTCCGGAATACTGTTTCAGAGAAACTTGCATAATGAACCACTCCAAGGTCACAAAATGATGTTGTCTCCCGACGACCGTGCTCTCGGCTTTCTACAACTGGATGGAACATCGGGGGGATGGACGTCGAGAGGTTCGTCGAGGTTCTCACAGCAGGTGTACCGCTGCTGCGGGCTTTGGAGGAGACGGAAGAACTTGCAGCTCAAGACGTGGTGAACTCAACTATGAGCATCATCACGACTGCTTGCAAAGCTTCGATGCCCCATCAAAATGCCCAGCACGGCAAGCCCCCAGTGTACTGGTGGTCAACTGAAATCGCTGAAAAGCGAAGGGAGTATCACAAGCTTCAGCGGGAAGCTCAACGGGCACGGAGCCGCGACGAGGCAAGCAACCGCACAGCAGCATATAACTTGGCCATGAAATGCCTTCGCAAATTGATCAACAACAGCAAGGCTTGCTGCTGGCAAGATCTAGTGGACAATGTGAACACTAGATGTGGAAAAGATGGATGAGATAGTGCGGGCACTCTTCCCCGCCCATCCCATCCGTTTTGACGCTGCCCATATTGGAACAGCAGTCGAGTCCTTTCGTTGAAAGTGGGGAAGGCTCCAGGTCTAGATGGTGTTCTAGCTTAGGTGTTGCGGCTTGTCTATCACCATTGTCCTAACTTGCTGCTCAGCACACTCAACGCTTGCCTTTGGGACAGGGTTTTCCTGATACGAAGGAAGGTGGCGAGGCTGCTGATCAGCAAGGGGAAAGGGAATCCCGAATCGCCGCCTGTATACCACCCGTTATGCATGTTAGACACGGTTGGGAAGGTGCTTGAGAAACTCATCAAGGGAAGACGCGATTCGTGCTGCTGGGGACGTATCTCTTCGGCAGTAGGGCTTTAAAGCAGAACGCTCTACCTTTGATGCAATTGCAGAGGTGGTGAATGCGGTTAAAAGGCAGAGGCATATTTTCGCACCAAGCACCGGATCGTCCTTTTGGTGACACTCGACGTCAGGAACGCCTTCAATTTCGCCAGATGGGTGGATATTCTGGATACGCTGGAAAACCCTTTTCAAGTTCCAGAATATCTAAAGCGGCTTTTGAGAGACTACCTAAAGGACCGAAACCTGCCCTACGACACAATACAGGGCTAACGAAGCATAGAAACTACATTGGGTGTTGCCCAAGGATCTATCCTTGGTCCGGACGTATGGAACGTACCTTATGGCGGGCTATTGAGACTTGAGATGCCAGATAAGTCGCGCCTGGTTGGCTATACGGATGATGTTGCAGCTCTGGTCGCTGAACGTACCATTGAATAGGCGCAACTTAGGCTAGGTATGCTAATGCGCCAAATGAGGGACTGGATGACTGCTCGTGGGTTCAGTTTAGCACTGGAGAAAACCGAAGTGGTTAACTTGACAAAAAAGGGAATCCCTAGAGTAAGGATGATCAGGATTGGAAACTTACGAATCGAAACGAAGCCATCGGTGAAGTACCTGGGGCTACTAATCGACTAGAAGATGAATTTCTCTGAGCAAATCAGGGCAACGACTGAGAAGGCTGCTTTACGAGTATCGGCTCTGAGTCGACTTATGGCCAACGTAGGGGGACCCAGCCCATCAACAAGATGCCTCTTGATGAGTGCTGTACGGTCAGTGCTACTGTACGGAGCAGAGGTATAGGCTCTCCGCAAGGAGGTATACCGAAAACGCTTGGCACAGTTAAAGAGAAGAGGAGCACTGAGAATTGCATCTTCGTATCTGACAGCCTCTAATTCGGTGGTGAGAGCTATTGCAGGCGTGGTACCTGTCGCTCTCTTTGCTAGAGAGCACCACACTATTTACCTGCGCCGAAATGAGGATGCAAGGGAGACGGTTGTCCGCGAGGAGAGACAGCGTTCGTTCTACGATTGGCAGCAGTCTTGGGTAAATCGCACGAAGGGAGGGTGGACTGCACACCTCATCCCGGATTTGAGACCATGGCTAAATCTAAAGTAGGGTGAGACTAACTTCTATCTGACCCAGCTTTTGAGCAAGCCTGGGTGTTTTCAGTCTTACCTGCACAAGATCGGTAAGTCACGGTCCCCTAGTTGTCAGTATTGCTCAGGAGACCATGGCTAAATTGAAGGCAGGGTGAAACTGACTTCTATCTGACCCAGCTTTTGAGTGGGCATGGATGTTTTCAGTCTTACCTGCACAAGATTGGTAAGTCACGGTCCCCCGATTGTCGGTATTGTATTTTGCGTGCAAAAAATGCGTCAGGCTTCGAATTGACCTCTACAGGGAGACGGGAGAGCTCACCTTGGATAATATAGTCGTGGTGATGCTTGAATCAGTTGACAAATGGAAAGGGACTCACAGCAGCTGGGGGATCACTAGTCTGGTACTTCCACTTCCCCTCTCCCCTCCCACTAGGAAAGGGATCCCCAAGATTTAAGGCGTCTCACGGTGTAAAAAAAACGAGATCTGGCCCGAAGTAATGTGTCGAACAGTTCCAGGCTAGGTTCTCAGGTTGACAGGGGAGTTGTTTCCTTCTTTCGCCTTCTTTTGAACGTGGGAGTCTTAAACACTGCGCATAAATGGCATTCACCTCCCTACCACAAAAATCCGGCAGAAAGAGGAAAGTTTGTGATGCAAAGATAAGGTGAGAAAATACAATAGACGGTGAGTGCTATCAGAAAGAAAGGTAAACCCGCGAAGTTGGAAATATTCTGAAGAAAACTATATTTCCTGATCATCGCTGCAGTCCTTTACGGACTTTTTTCTACCTAGTTTCACTACAAAAGACCAATTAGCAACTGGGTGTTTCGTTATTTTAATGCGAGTGGATGGATAAGGGAGGTAATTTCAGGTGTATAGATGAAGTATGCTAGCTAAGTGTTAGCCAGTACGGCCTTGCAGGATTTACATCTCACAAGTTATTCTGTTTAATTCACTTTTCAAGGCTGTAATTTGTTAAAAGTTTTGCACAGGATCGAAAAAGGTGTCCATACAGAATTACATTTTACTAAACAAGTTAAACTCAAGCTTAATTTTTGGTGCCCTATACCCCTTCCCTCTCTCAGTTGATGAGCGCAAGCAGAACGGAAGCCGGGTAGATAATTTAACTGTTTTCAGGGCTTTTTAAAACGAACTTTACAAAGACTTACTAGTTTTGCGTCCTATTTGCCATTCATTCGTCTATCCATACGAGTATATCCTTCTACCCATCACAGTAAGTTTTCTTAGAAAAAAAAACAAGCTCCAAAGCACAAACTTTATGCATAAGTTGGAAATAGTGGTCTCTCAAAAATGTCGGCTTTCACAAAAATTTCAAAAACTTTTAAGGGGGCTCCGCGCTTATGACCATTAACAATTTTTTTTCATCAAAGGTAGTTGATTAGGATATCAAAGAAAATGTTGTCACGGAAACCCTTTGCACTTTTCCATGCGGTCATTAAGATACCACCCGAGCCAAGGTTGTAAATGTTAAAGTAAAAATGTTAAGGTAAATAACAACAAATCGAGTAAGCAGGAGAGTGCTCCTACCAGGAGGTCTTTGTAAACATCGTAGGGTAAGAAACAAGTTTTCTAATGCCGTGAATCGATAACTTGAATTATTCATCCAATACTTTGATATGAAGTCGTTCAAATTTATACAAAAGATGCACAATTTCTTTCTTAAGCACAGTGCAGCCGCCATTTTAATCTAGCTCAGTGCAGCCGCCATTTTAATCTAGCTTAAATGATTTTTCTGAATGCTCGGCCGATTGAACATGTTCAAGTTAAACACTATTCCTTAAATTTTCATGAAAATCGAAAGAAAATAAAAGTGCCTAAGTCAATTTTAAATATACTATATAGGGTTTTCCAATAAGAGATGCTATTTTGAATAGATCTTGTGATTTAACACCTTGCGACTTCTTCCTTTGAAGCTACGTGATAGAAAAGGCCTATGCCAATAGCCCAGCGTCGTTCAAGATATCAAAGATGAAATTCGTGAGGCTATTGAGCACATACGGCAGCCACTTTGCGATTTGGTTATGGAAAATTTCATGAAGAGGATATGGTCCTGTAAGCGTGTCGTAGTGGTTATTTGCCGGATGTTAGTTTTTGCTATTAACGGCATATCTTCTTCTTTATAATGAAATAAACATCCGATCATTTATATTAAAAAATAGCATTTTTCTTTTAATATCAAAATAACACCTCTTATTGGAAAACCCTATATCAACCATAAACACGTGTTATTGTTGCTGTAATTCCATATAATTGAAATGGCTATAACTCACTTGATTATGATTCGATCTCAATTAAATTTTGTGAACATATATATCTTATGTCAGTCTATATAAATACAAAACTTCAAGAAGTTCAAAGGTACCGTTTTGATTTTATGGGCGAAAATGTAAAATTTACAAATCATACTATTATTAACAATGTTGAGCGAATTTCGATTTCTAAGGTATTTGTTGCCTTTGTACTCATAAAGGTCCACGTTCGTGATAATTTTCAGATTTTTCGGCTGAAAGGTGTCCAATCGCGAGGGGGGGGGACACAAATTTTGGGTACATTTCGCCTTCCCTTGACCCCCTAATTCATTAAATGATTTTTTTATGTCAGATTCTAAGAGTTCTAATCAAGACCTTTTATTTGATACCCCACTCGACTACCTTTGATTAAAAAAAATTTTAAGGGCCAATTCGTTATTGGGTGGACCCCCTTAAAAATTTTGTAAATTTTTGTTAAGGCCTTAACTTTTGAGAGACCATCATTTTTGACCTTTTCACAAAGTTTGAGCATTCTAGCTACTATAGTTTCTGAGGAAATCAGCTGTGACGCACGGACAGACGGACAGACAGGTCGCGAAACTAGTAGGTCTTTGTAAAAAAATTTTTTACAAAGACCTAAAAAAATCAAATGAATACATTAAACAATAAAGATACTTAAATAAAACTGAGTAATAAAGTATGGAAATAGGTTAAAAGTAGAACCTCAATGGTTAGATTTGAATTCAACGTCAAATAAAAATGATGGCGAAGCTAAACTAAGGAGTTCTATTGGAAACCGAACCTGGAATGAAACTCATTATTCAGGATTTGGATGAGTCAGCCGTCTTCATTTCTCCCGATGTAGTGGAACTCGTCAAGGATGCATGGATGTTTAAATGGACCAAATTATTCTCTCACTTCAAGAAAAGGAAAGTTAATGTACAACAAGTCTTTGACCCTCAACGTGATTTAGTGGATACAGGCTTCATCACGGAGGCGCAAGAATTAGAATATCTTAAATCTGAAGCTAATTATAATGAACTTATGGGATCTGTACCTGATAAGTTGGATTCTGAGAAAGTACATGCGAGAATTCAGAGGAAGCGAGAATTAACAGCAAGTGATACAAATCCAGCACAAGCCACAAAAACATCTATCGCCATACGATCAGTAATTGTTCATCACGCGTTACAATGGCAAAAATAACAAATTTGTCGCTTTATTATATGCAACTACGAGTAAAGAGAACTCATTACCTCTATCGTAGACTTGTTATGTATATGACCCAAACCTGAGAGACAAGCTTATAAGAATCTAACCTTAATCCAAGAGGAATTGTATGTAGCATATAAAGCTCTGCTGGTGGATGAATGTTGACAGTATCTTCGAAAAATATACAACGCATTGCCGGAGCTATTAACAAAAATATTTCCAATCCTCAAGAACTTATCTCCAAGTGCCACATATCTTGTAAATTGCTTATTCGTGAATATAGTTCTCGTTACCCCACCAAAAGCCCATCGTGCAAGTATATCACATTCAGAAGTTTTGGAACATCCTCAAACAACTTTCTTTGGATGAAATTAGGCCCAAAAGCACCAGCTGAAATAATCAATGAAAACGAACGTATCAAATTTGAAAATCAACTCAATATGCACCACGTATTATCTGTTCTTCCTGCATTCCGTCATCATAAGCGCAAGAAGGAAGAATTTTTTGACACTTATATGACGAAATTGCTTTCAATCTTATGCGAATTCAAATTACAGGCCTGCTACTCGTATCGCGATAATCTTTTAGCGCATACTAATAAAGACCCCGATCATGCATATAAATCTTAACCTGGCATTTTAGTGATGGTCAATTAATCATATCAGGATCGAAAACCGATGAAGCGAATGTGGGACGTAGGTGCGTACCCGATGAACGCCAGTTGGGGGTCGCTGATGCAAGCCAGCACCGCAATTGAAAGTTGAATTGCCTCGAAAAAAAATTAACGGCTCGCCGGTTGAAACCGAGCTGATGAGGAACCTGCGGACAAAGGACGGGTCTCTTTTGGTGGACGAGGATCGACAGCAGAGGATCGATAGTGCGACAAGATAACAAGGAATTGTATCCAGCAGCACAACGAAGGAAGAGATATTTCGGTGGAATTTACATCAGCGACAGGCGGTGGAAGTTTAACGAGTAGCGCGCTGAAGAGATAACTTCGCGACATGATTTCATTCGGGGGCCCCCAAACAGGAGAATAAGATGTAAGGCCAGGAATTGTAGTATAGTGTGCTTTTGGTAGTTGCCTAAACTATGAATCATATTTTACGATTGGTTTTCTGTTTTTAAATTTTGGAATTTATTTAAAAATTATTCTGGAGTGGATTGCGCGCCTAGCTTGGGTGTGTTTCAGTTTTCATTTCTTGTTTCCAGTTCATGTTACGTCAGGTGAGCTCATACCGGCTAAAGAGTGCGAAATGATAGCCCCGACATTGAATAACTCTTCCTTTCTAGTTAGAATAATAGATCTTGCTTCCAGCTGTGTGAAGGGTGTTCGGCGGCCTTGTTTCTCATTTGGTGGCTACTTGGGACCAAGGGGATGGTGCCTCCTAAGACCGTCCTCGATGGGAAAACTGGGTCTGAACTCCCAAGCCAAAGGATCCTCAACCTGGAGGGTAAAATTTGGTGCCTAACATGTTTGTGGTTCAAAGTGAGTAAGTTGGAAGTGATAAATGAAACCAGTGTGGAAATTGCAAAGTGGCAGTGTAAAGTGAATAGTGTGAATTCGCGAAAGTGTGGAATTTGTTGCGAAAAATCGAAAAGCGTATGGTGTGAACTCGCGGGAGGGTAGTTTTTGGTGCGAAAAATTGAAAAGTTTGAAATCGCGGAAATGTGGATGTTGGTGTGGGAAATTGAAAAGTGTGCATTCGCGGGAGTGTGGATTATGGTGTGAAAAATTGAAAAGTGAAGAGTGTGAATTTTATGGGAAAAAGAAGCAATTTCAGTGGCGATCATATTATTAGAATCTCGGTTTGTTATAAATTTCAAACAAAGAAATTTCCATGGTATTTTTATTCAGTACATACGAGTAACATAGTTCATATTTTAAAAACTTCGATTCAGTGGACAGACTCTCAAAAGAGGAGTTGACGTACGAGTTGGTTATACGCAACTTGCCAACAGGCACAATGGATATAATGCGTACAACATTGCGGGATGCTCTACCTGCTGAGGTTGATGCTTATGAGTCACTGCTAGCGAGGGAGTACCCAATACCGTACCAGGAGAATCTGGCCGCGATGAATGACATGATATCAGAAGTTGAGAGTTTGGTGGCAGTGGGAAGGAAGCTGAAAGACATCCAAAAAATCGGGCGAAAGAGGCATTTGGACTACAGAGGCTTAGGTACATGTCCAATTCAACAGGGGTTTCTCTTCCAGTGTTGGGTAAGTTGCGTCAGAGGCTAATGATGGCCCTAAGGAGTACCATTAGTGGATCGTTATCAACACCGGAGGTAGAGGAAGCTACAGATGTGCAGAGCCAATAGATTACAGAAGTAAAGTTAACGGAAAGTTTTGGAGAGCCCAGTTTGTGTTCTACGCCACGATGTGGCAACGTGGATGCCAATCGACATTATGCTGAAGAGATCGAGCAAAAGTTTGACACCATTCTTGCACAGAACTATGGGCTTAATTTCTCCCAGCTGACTATAATGACCGCCTATGCGAGAAGATTCGATTTCGGATGCAGGGAAGGAATGAGTCAATGGGGATGTCTGTGTCAGCCATTGAAGGGTTGTTTCGGCGCCTTTCTGTCCAACGCTTGGAAGCGGGAAAGTTAAGGGTAGTCCTCAGGAACATAGCTCCGTTCTACAAATGGAGTTGGGCCTCACCACGGTAACCTCTATTTCTCAACTGATTGAATTCGGCCGTAAACTGCAAAAGACTCGTACGGCCGTGGAATCATGTATACCTCCTCCCAACCCAAGAATACATAAGCTCTTAAAGCCTGACCTTGCTTTTCCTGTCGTGCAGGAAGCTCCTTGAATCCTGCAGTGCTAGAACTTCCGTGGTGCTGGTCATACTTCTCGGGAGTGCAGGGAGCAGAGGGGGACACTAAGAGGCAATTAAGTGCCCAGGGTGTGAAGCTACGTGAAGCAAATATCCCCTCGATTCGATTAGCAAATCATACCCGAGCAACATTTATCGGGTCTGCTTTGGCACCGGTGACCTTGGAAGAACGGACTCGGGGTTGCGTATTTTTGGTAGTTCCTTCAATTACGAATGAGCTGATTCTAGGGGTGGACTTCCTCCGAACATTTGAAGTTCAAATCGACGCAAGGGAGGGAGAATGGGATTTCTCCCTACATAGAAGTGGCAGGGGTAGAAGCGTTGTGAGGGTGGGCTAGACTGACTCGACCAGAAGAGCAGCGTTTGGAGGAGATGCTGCAGGAAGAGTTTGAGTTAATAGGGCATGGGAAATGTTCAACCTTAGTGATGAAACATGTGATTAAAACCGATTTTTCTTCTTCTTCGTAGCACTACAGCCCCTCTTGGGCCTTCACTTCTTGTTAAAATCGATTCACCTCTCATTAAACAAGCGTACTATCCCGTCTCGCTAGCAGTGCAGAAACAGATTGATGAAGAACTGCAAGAGATGCTGGCAGCCAGAATAGTTGAGGCTTCCTCGAGTCCTTGGTCCTCACATATCCTCTTGAACAAAAAAAAAACAAGATGGGAAGTTCCGCTACTGCATTGATTTTAGAAAACTGAGTCGGGTCTCCGAACGCGACATTTATCCACTTCCGTACGTCTCCGCGACCATGGACAAGTTACGCAATGCACGGTACTTATCGGCAATGGATATAAAGTCGGCCTATGGGCAGGTTCCGATGGCAGAAGAGTCGATGAGGCACACGGCGTTTACAGTCCCTGGCCGCAGACTGTTCCACTTTCGAAGGATGCCGTTCGGCCAATCAAATGCTCCAGCAACCTGGCAGAGGCTGGTAGATCAGGTTTTAGGACCACCGCTTGAGCCATACAACTTTGTGTATTTGGACGACGTTATAACTGCTACGGCGGATTTTAACCAACATTTGAAGGTTCTTTGCGAGGTGTTCCGTCGGCTGCGAGAGGTGGGACTAAGGGTCTCCTTGGAAAAATGCGAATTTAGCTGATCCAAACTTAAATATTTAGGGTATGTGGTGGATGAGATAGGTCTTTATGTGGACCCAGAGAAGGTTGAAGGGATGCTTATGATACCTCGCCCAAAAAATGTCAAGGGAATTCGACAATTTCTCGGAATGATCTCGTGGCACCATCGCTTCATACCGGATTTTACCACTCTAACAGCTCTACTGACGGGACTCTTCAAGAAGAACAAGAAGTTTTTTTGGACGGAGGAATGCGAGGGGAGCTAAAGTGCGCCTTGCTTCAGCTCCGATACTTACGTGCCCAGATTATGATTCTCCATTTGCCATCTAGACGAACGCATCGGGATACGGGTTGGGAGCGGTGTCAATGCAAATGCACCCAAGGGGTGTAAGGGTCATTTGCTACCTGAGTCGTTCTTTGAATGGAGCAGAGTGAAGGTACTCCACTACAGAGAAGGATTGTTTGGCAGTTCGTTGGGCCATTGAAAAGCTGCGGCCATATGTAGAAGGAACCAGGTTCACGGTGGTGACTGACCATTATTCTCTGGTCTGGTTGATCAACCTTAAGGACCCTACTGGAAGATTGGCTCATTGGGCGGCGAGACTTCAGCAGTATGATTTTGAAGTAGTGCACCGCAAAGTCACGATCCGTTTCCATAGTAGAGGTCCCACCTCAAGTAGAGAAGTGGTGTCGAGGAATGAGGGACAAAGTCATCACGCAGGCCGATCATTTCGCTGATTGGAGGGTGTTGGAAGGTGTCTTGTGGAAACACCTTCCAAGTCGTTACCTATAGCTGGAAGATCGAGCCTGGCGACGTGTAGTTCCCCAGTTGGAAAGAGATCGATTGCTCTTCTGTTGCCAGGATGATCCCCGGATAGTTCACATGGGGTGCAGCGAGCCTGTGATCAATTGGCTCAACGCTACTACTCGCCAAAAATGTGCGCTGACATAAGGAAACACGTCAACTGGTGCAAAGTTTACCAATCTGTCCAGGTGGAACGTAGGGCATCTAGAGTAGCTCGAGCAGGGAAAGCTTGTATACCATGGGAGACCATATGTGTTGATTTGGTGGGACCCCTTCCCAGACCAACCACGGGCCATACGCATGTACTGAGCGTAGTAGATTATGCCACCAAATTCACTGTAGTTTTCCCACTTCGACAAGCAAAGGCCAAGGAAGTGGTCCACATGTTAGAGGAGCAGGTATTCCTGATGTACGCGTTCCGGCGGAGGTGATTTGCGACGAAGAGGTACAATTCTGTTCAAAAGAGTTTGAACAATTGCTGAGTGCATATGGATAAAAAGCAGAATATACCCCACTTTATCACCCGCAAGCAAACCCCGCGGAACGCGTTAACCAAAATATCAAAAGAATGCTCCGTTCTTATGTTAACGAGGGCGACCTTCACTGGGATGTGAACCTGGGCAAACTGAGATGCGTATTGCGTACATATAAATATGAGGCAATGGAGGTCGCTCCGTATATCTTAAACTTTGGCCGCAAGATGGTGACGGATCGTGATGACTTAGAACTGTCAGAGGATAGCAGTAAGAGGGTGGATCGCAAAAGTAGAGCGGAGCAATAGAGGAAATTAAGGGAAGGTGTTGCTGAATGATTGCAATCTGTACAAAAGGAGCAAACTCATGGTATAACCTGCGCAAGTGGGACGAGAGATTCCAGGCCCGGGATAATGTGTGGCGACGAAATGATGTACTGTCCGACGCGGCAAAACATTTCTCGGCTAAGCTAGCCCCAGAACTTTTGGGTCCATTTATCATTGAAATATATGACTTAGAAGCGTCATAGAGACTCAAGGAAATGGATGGTATAAACGCGGGGGTATGGCATGCGAAGGATGTCAAGCCATATTTTTCCTGAGACATCTAACCATGTAGACTGTACTATGGAGGCAGAGACACAATGAAGTAAATAAGCAGCTAGTAAGGACAAGATAAGTTAGATAATAAGGTGAAACTTTTAAGGGGGGAAGGGCGGTGGATAATAAGTTAGAAATAAAATAGTGTAGGAAAGGTAGCCCACGTAGCTTAGTGATTAGAGCACTAAGCCCGTAAGCTCTGGTTCAAATTCCGTTGGCGTCAACGGGATTTAGTTCGAGGGGTTCTTCGGACGGACTATAAGCCTGTTCAGTTATGATACGTGCTGGTTTAAAATCAGAACGTATCGCAGTTGGGTGGACGGATACACGGCCAAAGCGTGGTAATGATCATATCACCTTGTGGAGTGCCGATACATTAGATCATGACAATGAAATACTCTAACTATCTCTAAGCGAAGGCCCGAAAGGGGCGGTAGGGCTACGAAGAAGAAGGGAAAGTAGACTTTGAGCATGGGTGGAGGAAAATAACTTTTAAGTTCTTCTTTAATTTGGTGGTGGATTCTAATTATATTAGACTTTAAATTGAGTAAAGCATGCATTAAAACCAGCCGGTAACACAAACAGCCTTTTCAGTCATAATCAAAATGTCTGCCGTTTTGTTACAATCGGGATAGCGGGTTCACAGTTGTTTTCGAACCATGAAACTAGTGGTCACACAAAGTAATTGAATAAATGGGGAATGCGTCCGTGGTAGCGTTAGAGAGTATGGCGATGGACAGCACGATGTACAAATAATTTCGGTTAATTGAAATCATTACCTAATTCCAGTGTTGAGGGTAGAGCAGGCTCCGTAGCTCCTTTTTTTCTTTCCCCTTTCGTCTTTTAGGTAAATTTCTCGAGAGAAATTTACTTATTGCGAAGAATATAATACATATATATATATATATATATATATATATATTTTGTATATATATATTGTGTATATATATATATATATATATATATATATATATATATATAGTAAAGACGATTGATTGTTTGAGTGCGAAGTGATTTAGAAGACAATTGCGATAAGAAATTTATGGACAAGTGTTAGATTTTTTAGGTCTTTGTAAAAATTTTTTTTACAAAGACATACTAGTTTCGCGACCTGTCTGTCCGTCTGTCCGTCCGTCTGTCCGCCCGTCCGTCTGTCCGTCTGGCCGTCTGTCCGTCTGTCCGTGCGTCACAGCTGATTTCCTCAGCAACTATAGAAGCTAGAATGCTCAAACTTTGTGAAAAGGTCAGAAGTGATGGTCTCTCAAAAGTTAAGGCATTGACAAAAATTTAAAAAATGTTTAAGGGGGGTCCCCCCGAATAACGAATTGGATTAGAACTTATAGAATCTGAAATAAATAAATCATTTTATGAATTAGGGGGTCCAGGGGAAGGCGAAATGTACCCAAAATTTGTGTCCCCCCCCCTCGCGATTGGACACCTTTAAGCCGAAAAATCTGAAAATTATCACAAACGTGGACCTTTATGAGTACAAGGGCAACAAATATCTCAGAAATCGAAATTCGCTCAACTTTGTTAATAATAGTATGATTTGTAGATTTTACATTTTTGCCCATAAAATCAAAACGGTACCTTTAAACTTCTTGAAATTTTGCAATTATATAGATTAACATAAGATATATATGTTCACAAAATTTAATTGAGGTCAAATCATAATCAAGTGAGTTATAGCCATTTCAATTATATGGAATTACAACAACAATAACACGTGTTTATGGTTGATATAGGGTTTTCCAATAAGAGGTGTTATTTTGACATTAAAAGAAAAATGCCATTTTTAATACAAATGATCGGATGTTTAGTTCATTATAAAGAAGAAGATATGCCGTTAATAGCAATAATTAACATTGAGCAAATAACCACTACGACACGCTTACAGGACCATATCCTCTTCATGAAGTTTTCCATAACCAAATCGCAAAGTGGTTGCCCTATGTCCTCGATAGCCTCACGAATTTCATCTTTGAGATCTTGAATCGACGCTGGGCTTTTGGCATAGGCCTTCTCTATCACGTGGCTCCAAAGGAAGAAGTCGCAAGGTGTTAAATCAGAAGATCTATTCAAAATAACACCTCTTATTGGAAAACCCTATATATATTTAAAATTGACTTAGGCACTTTTATTTTCTTCCAATTTTCATGAAACTTTAAGGAATAGTGTTTAACTTGAACATGTTCAATCGGCCGAGCATTCAGAAAAATCATTTAAGCTAGATTAAATTGGCGGCTGCACTGTGCTTATGAAAGAAACTGGGCATCTTTTGTATAAATTTGACGACTTCATATCCAAGTATTGGATGAATAATTCAAGTTATCGATCCACGCTATTAGAAAACTTGTTTCTAACCCTAGGATGTTTACAAAGACCTTCTGGTAGGAGCACTCTCCTGCTTACTCAACTTGTTTTCATAGTGAAAATTAAAATTAGTGAAAGTGTTAAATTGTTAAATTGTTCATTGTGCATTTTTGTAATTAAATAAATTCTTTTAACTTAAATTAAAAGGCATTGCGTTTTCACTTTCCCGGAACATTAAAATTATTGGCCGCGAACCGAAAACACGCGACAATATATATATACATGTATATATATATATATATATATATATATATATATATATATATATATATATATATATATATATATATATAAATAGGATATAACGAAATTTGTGACCACGCTAGAGGTTGCAATTTTGCTCAGACTTTCACCAAATTTTCAGGAAAAGTGTATTGAGTAAATATCTCAGTTAAATTCGTGAACCAGCTATATCGGCCAGGCGAAAACAAAATGGCAGCCATTTTAGACGAAAAATCGTGATTTCTGTTCTGACCAAAGTATAGCTCCGATTTGAATGAAATTTGGTACAAAAGTTCACTGATGTATGTGATGAATCTCACAATAAATAATCTAAAGTCGGTACCGCTGAAACGAAATGGCGGCCCCTCAAAGGTCGAAAAACGTACACAATTTTTTGTTGTAGTTTTGACGAAAGCTTTCAACCAATGTCAATGAAATTCGTTACTTTGATAGAAACTATAAGTATTTAAAGAGTTATATAAAAAAAACTGGAGGTCAGGTCGCAAAAAACCAAATGGCAGCCAGGTGAAATTCTAAACTTCAAAGTCCTCTAAAAGTCGCAATTTTGGTCCGATGTATATGAAATCTGATTTTAAGATAGAAATCAATTAGATATAGAAACTGGTGATCATGCATGCGCAAATTTCTAAATGGCGGCGGTTTAAATATGCGACTTTTTGATGTTTTCGTGGCCATCTAGCGGTCACATTTTCCAACGAATTTTGATAAAACTTGGAATTATGGACCTTTGTTTTAAGTTCTTGTATTATGCAGAAAATTTTTCAATTCGAATGAAAAATAAAAAAAGTCGAAATTTTAAAACCTAATATTTAGCTGCCATTTTCACTAAAATTTGAATAATTTTGCCCTGTCTAGAGTGAAACTCTGATTTTAACGAGATTTGCCGCATTGAATGATGAGGTTCTAGCATACAAAGATTTAAAATAATCCAAAATTAAATGCATGCGTTCAAAATGGCGGCCCCCAAAGGTCAGAAGGCAAGCGCAATTCGCTATTTTAATAGCAACTGAAATAATGAAAAATTTTCATGGAAACGTTTTAAATTACTTGGAAGTATTTATAAAGCAGACCATTTTTAGGATATTGTCAAAATATTTTTACGATACCCTAAAAAATTATGAAATCGTGACTTGTCTGTCTTGCCGTCCATACGGCCGTATGTTCGTGGGTCACAGTAAGTTTCCTTGCAAACCACATGAGCTAGAAAGAGGAAATTTTCTACGTAGGTCAAAAGTGGTGCATCTCGAAATTTTCAGTGCAAGAAAATATGTTAAGTGTTTTAAGGGGGCATTCCCATATAGGGGAGCGAATTAAATTTTTTTTATTTCTGTCGCCCTGTAGCAGCCAAGTTTTTCAACATATTCCAATGAAATTTGAAATTATAAGTTATTAAAGCAAGTTAATTTAACGTGCAAAAAAATTATGCAAATCAGATGACAAATGAAAAAGTCGAAAATTTTCAGCTTAATATTTCTAGCAGCCGTTTTCAATAAAAATTCAAAATGGTGGCCCCTGATGGTTCAGACAAGAATTGAAAATATTTATATTAATAGCAACGCAAGTGCTGTTTAAACTTTTATGGAAATCTTTTGAAATTATCTATTTGAGCTATTTAAGTCGGCAATTGGGTAGACAGACCTACGAAATTGGGTATACAGACCTACGCTCATGTCTAAAGGGTTTTGTACTCAACTTCGCAGAAATGCAGTCACCAGCAATGAATAAAGTCAAAGTCAAAAAATCCATTGTTTTTCTATTTTCAACGGTCACCATTTTGTTGCAAACCAACAAAAATCACCCAAATCATGCATTTCCCAAAATATTAATGTTATTGGCCTTAGTTGAAAATTTTAAGAAGATCAAATCAAAACTACAGTGACTGGTTCGATGGAAAGTCCAAATCATGAGTTATTGTTGTTGTAATTGGAGAAATTCCAAATGGCTACAACTTCCGTGTATATCATTCGATTTTCATCATACTTACAAAGTTTAAGGACCTTTTGTAGGACTACTTAAATATCCAATTTCGTTCAGTTCTGGGGTACCTATACACTTTTATTGGGGAAAATGTGAAATTCAAATATCATACTATTATTAACAAACTTGAGCGAATTTTGACTTCGAAGGTATTTGTTAATGTTGCACTCATAAAGTTTTTTTTTAGATTTTTCGGATCACAAGTGTCCAATCGCGAGAGAGGGGACACACATTTTTCGTGTATTTCCCCTCCCTGTGCGCCTTCAAGGTCAAATTAAGACCTGTTTTGAAAAGTTCTCATCAAATCCTTTCATTTGCTACCCATATCGGCTGCCTTTGATGAGATTTTTTTCGTTGGCTTCTCCGCTATATGGTGAGATCTCCCTTAAATACCTTGGATAATTTTTCTATAGTTGATTTTTAAAGAGAGCACCACTTTAAACCTGCATACAAAATTTGATGTTTCTAGCTTAAGTAGTTTGCGAGAAAAAGTGCTGTGTCACACGGACGGATGGACAGATTGAATGACAGACGCAAATGAAGTTGGGTTTTGTGAAATTATTTTACAATACTCTAAAAATTTTAAAGAAAAAAACAAAAAAATCAAATGAATACATTAAACAATAAAGATACTTAAATAAAATTGAGTAATAAAGTAGGAAAATAGTTTAAGAGTAGAACCTCAATGGTTAGATTTGAATTCAACGTCAAATATAAATGATGGCGAAGCAAAACTGAGGAGTTCTATTGGAATGCGAACCTGCAATGAAACTCATTATTCAGGATTTGGATGAGTCAGCCGTCTTCATTTCTCCCCATGTAGTGGACACTCGTCAAGGACGTGTGGATGTTTCAATGGACCAAATTATTCTCTCACTTCAAGAAAAGGAAAGTCCATGTACAACAAGCCGTTAACACTCAATTCGATTTAGTGGATAAAGGTTACATTACGGAGGCGCAAGAATTAGTACATCTACATCCAAGAAATCAGGGGTGACGAGAATTAATAGCAAGTGAAAAACAACACAAAAGCATCATCACCATGAAGCAAATGTGAGATGTAGGTGCATACCCGATGAACGCCAGTTGGGGGTCGCTGATGCAAGCCGGCACCGCAATTGAAAGTTGAATTGCCTCGAAGAAAAATTAAACGCTCCCTGGTTGAAAGCGAGCTGATGAAGAACCTGCGGACAAAGGGTGGGTCTCTTTTGGTGGACGGGGATCGACGGCAGAAGATCGATAGTGCAACGAGATAACAAGGAATTGTATCCAGCAGCACAATGAAGGAAGAGATAATTCGATAGAATTTACATCAATGGCAGGGAATATTGGCGGTGGAAGTTTAACGAGTAGCGTGGTGGAGAGATAACTTCACGACGTGATTGAATTCGGGGGCGCCAAGCCGGAGAATAAGATGTAAGACCAGGTATTCTAAATATATTGTGCTTTTGGTAGTTGACTAAACTATGAATCAGATTGGCTTTCTGTTTCTAAATGTTAGAATTTATTTAAAAATTATTCTGGAAAGGATTCCACACCTGGCTCGGGTGTTTCAATTTTCAGTTCGGGTTTCCAGTTCATGTTACGTCGGATGACTCCTACCGGCTAAAGAGTGCGCAGTGGTCACCTCGGCATTGAATAACTCTTCCTTTTTAGTCAGGATAATAGATCTTGCTTCCAGCTGTGTGAAGGGTGGCCGCATTTCTCGCTTGGTGGCTACTTGAGACCAAGGGACAAGCGAATGGCACCTCCTACGACCGTCTACGATGGTCAAACCCGGTTCGAAGTAAAAGCCGAAGGATCCTCAACCTGGAGGGTAAAAATATATTGATTAGAACTTTGAAAATTTGAAACAGAAAACAGTTTCTTCATCAGGGGGCTCAGGAGAAAGCAAAACGTGGAAAAATTTCCGCGATATTTCGGATATGCTTGAACAAAGTCTTATAGAAATAATTAATGGATACTTCATGTCACCAATCCTGTCATCATAAAAGTTGTTTTGAAGGGCCTGGTTATGACACATTTCTAGTAGGAGAACTCACCAGGTACTTAATATTTTATTGCTTAAAGTCTTTATTATTGAATAAGTTATTACTAAGCACTTAATTTTTTTTCGTTTTTTCTAATTTATGCTATTAAAGTACGTAATTATTTATCATTTGATATTTTTTACAAATCACATCACTTATGACCATAATATTTTAAAGATTAGGGGTTGTGTTAATAGTTCAAATAAAAAAAATGTAGGGTAGTGACCAGCTCTGAAAGAACCTCATCATAGCTAAACTCTAGCTGACTCAGGATGCCACTTAGGGGTGCAAGGCCGTCGCTAGATTTCAGGTCTGCAGCTGCAGTACATACAGGGGCTGTCGCAAGATGATAGGGAAGAGTATTTGCTTTGTGTCTGGTTATTAGGTACGAAAGATTATATTTATTGAATAATAAAGGTTGACATTCTTATTAAATAAACATGGTGTTTTAATTTGTTTGACTTTGCTTGAGCTTACACTGCCGCTCAGTTTCGTCAGAAAAAGTGGTAGAAAAAGCAAAAACACACCTATTTAAAAACCATACAGATTGCAGGATTGAACTACACGCTGCACAAAAACTTGTTCTACTTCTAATCAACTCAATCATGCAAGTTTGGGTAGCAAAATATAACTCTTCATCAAATACTGAAATACAATGCATTAAGGATTGAACTGTCATACTCCAAATGCATGTGTGATATACGTTTAATGCAAAGACATATAAAGTAATGGACGCGAAATGAGCTTATTTTCATCAATACGTTAGTGAAAGACTTTTCCTCTCCCATACGAATTGAAATGCCCCCACCTTTGACGCCGCTAGAGCATCCACACACTCAAGTGGCTGTTTAGTTGCTCTCATAAAAATCTCACTCCTCTTGTACTTTAACCCGTGAATTGTCAACGAAATATCAACCATATGATTGAAAACATATGATTGGTGAAAATTCAACAATGATGGGAAACGTCTAATCAAGTTGAATTTGAAATTGTACACAAAACAATTTTTTAAGATAAACCGTATTGAATCTAGGGTAAATACATTGCAAAAGTGATAATTAATCAAACTGAAAAGTTTGTTACGGATCGCGAGTGTTGTTGTGTAAGTTATGTATGTTGAATCTTTTATATCGTTCAAGTTAGAATATCTGCACGGAAAACTGATTTAGTTCAAGATGCGAAAATTAGTGGGAGATGTCACGTCAAACTTATTTGAAATTTGAATCAAGAGCTGATACGCGCTAACTTCACGCTACATCATAAAGTGCTTCAACTCTCGCGATGAATTTCGTATCTATTCTCTCTAACATCTATGGTTTAATGGCATTGTTTCACAGTATGCACAAAGATTAGAGAGGATAAGCTAGAATTTATCAACAGCTGTGTAAAAACCAAGCAAACAATTAGAAAATATAACAAAATTACCAATGATAGATTAGTCAAAAACATTGCCATAGCCTCAAAAGGCATATGCATGCCAAATAGAATGGGATGAAATTTCGCTACCATCAAATTACAATTCGAACTTATGATGCAAGACATGACAGCAAAGATTATTAAGAGCATATGATTGATAGCTGTTTACGCATCGAGCGCATGTGTGTATTTAAATTTAAATTAATTTATAATAATCACTATCACTTACCTTGTTGAGTTCCCTTTCATCTCGACCAGCAAGTAGAAAAAACACATCGGTCAAAGCTTTTTGCACTCTCATATTTTCTTGAAAGCAATGGCCCGAATACTTCCCACTTTGAAACAGCTCATATTCACCAAAAGCTCTAATTGTTTGCTGCAGAAAAGATAATGTGTTACTTAATGCTTAGAAAAAGGATCTAGGTATATATAAAATCAATAAAATGTTTACGAGTTGGGTTTTTATACAATTCTTCTAAGTCGATGAGATAATTATATATTGCTATTTGACTCATACAAATCTTCCTTCGTTGTCTAAATTAATCAGTTAAGTAAAGTCGTTAGCGTTTGGAGCGTAGTACCATCCTGTTGGATTAAGTTCCTGGTTTCAATTTTGTCATGCAACTTGAAAAAACTGATTGTTAGTTTTTCGAAAAAAAATTTCTTTTATTACCAATCGTTTTAATCGTCTTAAAGTCTACTCTACAACTAACTGTTACAATATCATGATCTATCTTATATCAATTCTTAATTCTATGCACCGTGAGAAGATGCATTAGATCTTCTTAGAACTAGAACAACATTTGTCCGCTCATCAAAGCAAACATTCAGTAAGTTCATAGAATGAATGTTTAAACCAAAACAATGTTGGTGGACAAGAATTAAATGTACGTGATGAGAATCTAAACAATTTTAGATTCTCATGCTAGAAATAATAACATGGAATGCATCATATGATGCTGAAGATATTGTGGGTTGAAGGATATGTAACCTCTCCTCCGTTTGATTTAACATTCTCCGGAATGTTTCCAATTTTTGGAATTTTTGCGTGTGAAATTTGGATAATTCGTTTTGATTTTTTATACTTTAGGTAGAGTATGACAATGAAACCAATTATGAAAGTAAGTATGAGCAAAATTGATGAGCCAACAATGTAGTGTACATTTTTATGAAATACAAGTCTTTCAATGTATTCTAAATTATCAATATTTTTTAACATAATCTTAGTAAAATTCAATTGTTTTGTTAAATTAAAATTATTAGGGTTTTCTGAATAAAAGAATCTGTCTACAAATTTTTCATTAGAATTAGTGAGAGTCTGATTTAATATTTGGATAGTACATTTGTTAATTGTGATAAGGTAGTTTCCATTTAGTTTTAATTTTCGAGTATCGCATTTATTTACTAGTTCGACATTTTTCATATTTTTACATATTATGGAGTTATCATCAATTTTTACAATTTCTGTTGTTTCTTTCTTAACAAAAAGGCAATTATTTTTTACAATACAATTATTCCAAGGTTTCAGCTCGTTTTCATATTGAATCATTTTTTCGAAAATAAAGTTTCTTCCATTAAGCTCGAGAATGTATTCGTCATCCATTGCCACTTCCAAATTGTCAATTGTTGGTAGGGGTGTTATCAATTTATAATTAACAAGCTTGTAAGAATTTGGAGTTTTTATTGCTAAAATTAATTCGTTTTCTTTAATTTGAAATAGTCCAGTCCTTACGTTCTTTAATTTGTAGTAGTCAAGTTTCGTATCCGTTATTTCCGTTGCTGTTAGCAAGCTTGGGTGGACAAGGCCGTGTTTCACTAATGCAATGCTATCAATAATTTGGTTTAACTTTTCTTCCAAGATCCTTAATTTTAGTATATGTTCCATTTTAAATTGATTGGAAATAATTTGTCGTTCGTTCTGTGATAATTGATTAAACGTTCTATTAATTTGATTTCTGTCTGCTTCCAATACTGTTTTCAAATAAGTGATTGTTTCATTCAAATAAGAATTTATTTTGATTTGTTTATTTAAATTTGTTATTGCGTGCCCATTGTTCTCTTCGATAATTTTCAAATGTTCCGAAATTTCCGTCCTGTCGTCATCGTTCATGGTTCCGAAAAGTCATTTATGTATCGTTCCTACAACGTTAATAAGTCCTCATTTTCGTCTATTATTTTTCGGTGGCCGTATGGCACTAATTTTTGCGTAAATATTTGTTAGTTCATTTTCGATTATTGGGTCGGTATCAATATGCAATGTTTTAATATTATTTCTCAGGCAATCGGCAGTCTGTTTGATGTTATCCACGTTAATGATATGGAGTATAGTTTTAGTGTCCTGTATTATTTCGGTTTGTCCCATATTCACAGTTATGTATCCATTTTCAGTCGTTATTTGGTGTATTGTCAGCCCCGCTTCGGTTTGTGGTAGCACTAGAGCTAGTAGCGTCAGTATACGAAATGCTAATATCGTCACCTGCAAATTTACGTGGTCTTTTAATATTGATTGGGTGGTCTCTAATCCTATTCTTAATTCTATATCTAGGTTCATTTTTATAGTAGTTTCTTTTATAATTCTTAACAGGGATTATATTTCTAGTTTCCTCATAATCTTCTCTAGATTCGTTTAGTTTATTTATTACCTTTTCTTTTTTCTTTTGTGCTAACTGTGTCAGCTGTGCGACATCGCTCTGCATGGCTTGATCAGGGGTCATTTTAATTGTCGAATGGTATCTATTATTATAATTATTTACTGCTCTATGCATTTTCTGAACAATACTTAAATCTAAATTACGCATTGAAACTAGCTTCTCCTGTAATGTACTGTGGAACCTGTTTATATCACTGTTACCAGTATGTGTATTAGGGGTAGTTAGGTGAATTTCTACTTCCTGTTCTCTTAAAAAATCTAGTAAGTTCAGTGAATTAAATTCGTTTTCAGCCACAAGCTTTCTCGGCTTTCCAAACTTTGAGAAGTGTTCTTCTAATATTTCCGTTTTCTTTGTCCAATGCCTATTTGGCATGTGGTAGACATACGCTTTTTTTGTCAGCTTGTCAATCAAGGTGAGAAAAGGTTGTTTGGAGAAGTAATATACATCCATATGAAGTATTTGATTAATTTCTGTGGGCGTTTCACTGATTTTATACTTTAATTTGATTGGTTTCCGTTCATATTTTGTTTCTAGGCATGTTTTACAGTTATTTATTATTTTTGTTATCTCGTTTATGAGTCCTGGGTAGTAAATTTTATTCTTCAAGCTATGGTAGGTTTCGATGATCCCACTATGAAGGCTTTCTTGAGTGTGGTAAAGGGATATATTTCTTTGTGCTTCTTCTAAAGTTCGCATCTCGGTTGCCCTGAGGGTGGCTTTAGTAAACTTAATTTTGTTTTGCTCATTGAAAAGTTCTATCAATAGTTGTTGTATTTTATTATATTCATGATACGATAGCTCCGTGTAAATTCCAATTCGTCCTGGTGTAACATATCTTTTTAGTAATCCTATCCATTGTTCTCGACCTTTCGTCATGTCAATATAGACGATTTTTCGGTTATGGAGTTTTTCAAATTCCTTTTCTACATCGTAGGCCAAAATCAGTTGGGTTTTATATTTGTTCACGATGGTCTCTTTTATTGGTATGTGGTCCAGTCGTTGTTCCTCTTGAGAGTGCATTGTGGCATTATCTGTTAACGCGTTTACTGATTCGTTATCTGTCTGGTTTTCAATATTGTTATCAGGGATTCTACTCAAGAAATCGGCGACCTTATTCTGTTTACCTTTCAAATATTCTATGTCAAATTGGTATTCCTGTAACTTAAGCAACCATCTTTGATTCCTTTGACTGAATTCTTTGCCAGTATATTTTTTGTTCAAATACTTAATGGGCAAATGGTCAGTAATGATTTTGAACCTATTACCCCACAGATAGGGTCGGAAATAAGTTACTGCCCACACGATGGCAAGAAACTCTTTATCCGTTACCGAATATTTTTTCTCATGGTCATTTAAGGACCTGGACGCGTAACAAACGGGCTGTTCACCTTGTGTCAACACCGCTCCCAGTGCATAGTTACTTGCGTCCGTGTACAATGTGAACGATTTTGAAAAATCTGGAAATTTAAGGATCGGATGTTTAATAATGCTAAGCTTTAATGCCTCAAAGGCTTCAATATATTCAGGGTCGTTTGTGTTAATATTTTTTCCTTTCTTCAAATATTTAATCATGGGACCTGCAATCTTCGCATAATCTTTTACAAATTTCCTGTAAAACCCCGTAACACCCAGGAAGCCTTTAAGTTGTTTGTCAGTTTTTGGTAAAGGATATTCTTGTATGCATTTAATCTTATTAGGGTTAGGTTTCATACCTTCAGGAGTCAAGACGTGTCCTAAAAATTCCGTATTCTTTTTCATGAAGGAGCACTTGTCAAATTGTATTTTTAAACTGTGCTCAGCTAGTCTTTTAAGTATTAAAGTTAAAGAGCTAATATGTTCTTGAAGGCTCGTTGAAAACACTAATATGTCGTCTAGATATACGACACAAATTTTATTGATATATTCGCGGAGTATGTCATTCATAAGCCTTTGGAACGTTGCTGGCGCGTTCTTTAAGCCAAAAGGCATCCTGAGATACTCGTATAATCCACACGGTGTTACAAATGCCGTTTTTGGAATGTCATTAGGATGAACTTTAATTTGGTGGTATCCCTTGGCCAGATCAATAGAACTGAAATATTGGGCTCTTCCCAGTTTATCCAGGATACTATCAATGTTTGGAAGGGGATACTTGTCGTCAGTCGTGATTTCGTTTAATTTACGATAATCTACGCAAAGACGAAACTTCTGTCGACCCGAATTGTCTGCTTTTTTGGCAACAATCACAATAGGGGAAGCGTATTTGCTATTTGATGCACGGATTATACCGTGTTGTTCCATTTCTTGGATCTGCTTTCTTACTTCTTCTTCATGCTTGGGGGGAAGCCTGTAAAGTTTGCCATGAATGGGTTGATCGGTGGTTGTTATAATTTCATGGTAAATGGAATCGGTATTAGTTAACTCGTCTCCATCTTTGTAGATCAGATGCTCAAACTTCCTAAGTAGATCTCTGACATGTTTTTCTTCTTCCGAGTTCAAATGGCTTAAATCTATTTCTTTATTATCAGACTGAAGTTCGAAACAGTCAAAGTTTATTTTGCTATCAAATGAAAAAATGGGAATTTGGCTACCATTCTTAAGAATCCATAATTTATTTTCAAAATCTATATTCCTGGAAATTTTGCTTAATAAATCCATACCAATTAGGATATCATATGGTTTACCATCCAAATTGCGCTTATACCATCTGGTTGCGCCTTTTGGATTATAATTGAATTCCGACGGTATGCTCGTTATAATACGGTCGACAAATTCAATAGTTACAGTATTGATTGTCTGTAATTTCATTTTCATTCGTTCAAATACTTTAAATTTACTACAATCTACTCTATTAGAATTGATTATGCTCATAGTAGAGCCTGTGTCAATAAGACATAAATATTTTATGTTGTCTATTGTTAAATTTGCGAAAATCTTAGTTCCGAGGCCTAGTTGAGAAAAAACTCGGGCTCGATACTTTCAACTTCTTCCGTTCGGATGTCTTCTGTCGTGTTTTCGTTAATTTGTCCTATTTCCATCGGTTCGGGTCGTTGATGAACATTTCTAAACTGATCGGATGTATTATGATTAAAATGCCGATATTGACCAGGGGAATAATTTCGTTCTTGTCTGTACTGGTTCTGGTTAGTAGGTCTATGTTCTCCTGATTGAGAATTTTTATGTCTGAACTGGTCCGAATTATTGTTATTTTTCCTAAATTGCATTGAAACAGGATTATCTTTGTGAAAGTTGTCGTTTCTGTGTGAGTCGTTAGTATCCGTCGGGTGTTTAGTATTTTGTTGTGGTTTAACGTTTTTGTTAGGCCGGTTATCATTAAGAGTTAAGCTTCTATCTAAATTGTTGTGGTCATATCCCACATATGAGTATAGAATACTTTTTAATGCATGGAGGTCGAATACATCCTTTACATCACGTGAAAGATTTCCTGTCACTAATTGTTTCACACGGTTTATTAACAATGTATAAAAAGTGTTTTTAATATTGTCCCGATTAGATTCATAAATTGCGAAAGCGTTTATATCTTTCACAATGTCTTCTAATTTTTTATTTAGGTCAACAATAGAACTTACTTTTAGATTTGTAATTCTCCATGATATATCCTTGTAGTTCACGTTGGGCCGAAAATGTTGAATCAACAGGGTTCTTGCTTCTTCCCAGTTTGCTGGTTGATTGTTGAGCAGAAGGTCCTTTGCACGTCCGATAATTTTTCCATTGAAAATTACCTGCCAAAGTTGAGGTTTTTGGGCCGCATCCATCGCATCCATTTGTGTGTTCACTGAATTTATAAAATTTGCCAGCTCACTAGGATCTCCTTCGAACGGTTTCAAATACTTGATTTCTGCCCTCAAGTTGGACGCCATGCTCGGGGGTATGTTGGCAGAAGACCATGCTTCCAATGCTCCTACTAGCCTGTTCAGCAATTCCACATCCATTTCTTCTTCAGTTAAAACTTTTCTCCAAAACTTTAAAAATTTATCCTTGGTTTTCCGTGGAATGGTTGATGTTTTACCGGGTTCGAGTTTGTAGAGAGAGACAGACCACTGGTTTAAAGAATTGTTTTATTTATGGGCTCAATATCGTATCTTTGATAGATTTTTTATTGATGCGCGATTTTAAAACTTTGAAGGGGCTCACTGAATTTTAAGTGGTCACCAACATTCAATTTATTTTTCAGTTAATAACTGATTGTTTCACTTATTTCACTGGTATTCCTTTTCACTAATTTGTGAGTGATATTATTTTGTTCGCGCCCGATACCCAACATACAGGACTCTTCCCAGTCTCAGGAAGATATTTAAGGCGTGCAATACTTAGTTGCCTCCTGTCGCGAGTAATTAACCGGATGGTTATTAATTTTGCAATTATAACACTACGCGTTTGTTCGTTTATTGGATCCTGCAAATATAGTCAGGATCCTACCGACTGCGCCACTTGAAAAAACTGATTGTTAGTTTTTCGAAAAAAAATTTATTTTATTACCAATCGTTTTAATCGTCTTAAAGTCTACTCTACAACTAACTGTTACAATATCATGATCTATCTTATATCAATTCTTAATTCTATGCACCGTGAGAAGATGCATTAGATCTTCTTAGAACTAGAACAACATTTGTCCGCTCATCAAAGCAAACATTCAGTAAGTTCATAGAATGAATGTTTAAACCAAAACAATGTTGGTGGACAAGAATTAAATGTACGTGATGAGAATCTAAACAATTTTAGATTCTCATGCTAGAAATAATAACATGGAATGCATCATATGATGCTGAAGATATTGTGGGTTGAAGGATATGTAACCTGCACATATTCAATAAATAAGGCCAAATGGTGCCACTCAATACGAAAGTATAGGCCCCATGCGTACTTAACATTTTTACGTATGGAGAGGTAAATTTTGATTCGAACTATTGCTTCATCAAAGTAATGTGCGTGGACAACAAAGGCGAGTTCTCTACGTTAATTTTACATCAAGTCACTTTGGAGCAGCAAAATCACAAAAATAACCGGAATCTAAAGCAGGCTTTAAAAAGTCTTTCAAAACTCAGCTAGGCCCAATTCTGAAAAAGACATCTATGAGAACAAGTGACGAGTTTTGTTTCAAAGTCCAAGTGACAATGAACAAAATGGCAAACGAACGGTTAGTTCGTCTGTACTGTAGTCTGGTGTGCCTAGTGCAAAAGAAATGAGTGGTTCGAAGATAGATGTGAAAATGCATTATTCAGGGAAAATCTGATGTATAAAATATTTTTAAATTGTAATACTAAGGCGAAGAAAGAAGAATATGAAAAACTCCGATAAGTAGCTAAGTAATCATTAGTGATAAGAAAAACGAATACCATGATAGGCAAATTACACAAATATAGATAGTCGAATAGAGACATTAGCCTAATCCGTCACTCCGATGAAACAAAGTCGACATCATCATCGCTGATGAGGCCAATATTCAAGAAGAATGATGCGTCCAACGCTTGCTAGTATGAAAGCTTTATTTCACTGTGTAGCCCACTAGCAAGGCAAGGTCCTGATTTATAATGGGCATCTGCTTACTTTTCATTATTAAATGCTAGACATAGCTGAGAAATTGCTCGAGAAACTCATCAAGAGAATATTGTATGATTTTAGAGAAAGACACTCCACAATTGACGTGATTGTGGAGGGGTCAAACGCATTTCAAGTTGCGGAAGCATTGGTCGTCAGCATGAGATCCGAACGGATCTAGTTCTGTCATTATCCATGTTCTGAACAGCGCTCTCTTTTGCGTACAGAGTCATAGGTGGCAAAATAACTTTGTGTGGATTTGGTATGGAAGAATAACGTTCTTTCGTATTTATTTAACTTCAAAGGAATCATTGCCATACGATGCTCCAAAGGAAGTGGTTTTGAGCACAAAACTTCATGTTCCCGAAACTTCAATGTGTGAACCATTGAATCGGCGTGCCTCAAACAGATCCAAGAGGAAAACGAGTTCAGAAGATAGCCCCAGAACAAGGATTATTGTGTTCAGCACCGGAAATGCCCTTACTTTGTGCCACTGTGGCTCCCCGGAACCATTCAATATTTGATATCTAATTCGGATCCTCTTGCGTCAAAAGAACAAAACTGTACAATTTTAGAGGACTACTTGGACAGCGACCGTCAGTGGGTTACAAATCAACGGTACAAAACAATAATATTGCTTCTTGGTGCGCACATACCCAGTCTAACGGCATTGGAAGAGCTTTGTAGATCAGCTCTTTACAAAAAAACTGCTGCCTAGAGCTTCACAGGGAAGTGCAAGATTGATAGGTACAGATGCAGTGAACTCAACTATGAGTGTTTTCAAGTCTGCCTACAGGTCTTTTATGTTCTGTCAGAGACCCCAGTATGGAAAGTCTTCAATTAACAGGTGGATATCTGAAATTTCTGAATGGTAAAGTGAATTTTACAAACTTCAAAGAAAGGCTAAGTAAAAATAGATTTAGGGTGAAGCATGCACCAAGCTGATTGCATATAAATCAGTTAGGAAGCATCTTTGTAAAGTGGGCTATAAACTCATCCATCATGTGAAAGGTTGATGTCAAATGGATGACTTGCTCACATATTGCTGGAGATATATTTCTACGGTAGTATTACTTCGGAGTAGGTGGCTCCACCATTGATGCAATTGCGGGAGTGGTGGGCGTATTTGAACGGATAGAAGTACAAGCAGCTCAGCTGATATTAGAAATTTATTCATCTCTATTATATAGACAGGTATTTTGAAAGTCCTGAAAATTTTTTTACTAGTTGCAAGGCATCTTATATGAATTTTGAGAGATTATTTCAAAGATTGCAGCCTGCTCATTGACATTAAAGAAGGTAGCTGCGGGATGGAAGCTTCAGTCATTGTTGCTGAGGGCCCCATTTGCTACTGGTTTAAGGGGCATGTCATATAATGGGCTAGTGAGACCTAAGCTGCAAGATGAGTCACACTTGATCGGCTATGCAGATGGTGTTGCAGTGCTAGTTGCTGGATGATCTATCAAGTATACCGAGCTTAGAGTCGATATACTAGTTTGCCAAGTAAGGGCCTAGATGACAACTCAAGGATACAATCTGCCACTAGACAAAAGTGAAATTATTATCTTAATAAAAAGAAAATTCCCAGAATTAGGACTATCAGTATTAGGGAAGTGCTGGTTAAGTCAAAACCAGCAATGAAGTACCTGAGTCAACTGATGGATTTTAAGATGAGATTTTTCAAACATATCAGGGCAACAATAGATAGGTTTGTCGTCTATGTATCGGCTTTCAGTTCACTGATGGTCAGCAAAAAGAAACCTAGCTCATTGAGAAGACAGTTCTGATGAGTGCCATGCATTTTGTATTGCTGTAAGGATCGGAAGCTTGGGGTAACACTCTCAGTAAGACACCGTTCGGAAAGCCACTGGCATACGTACATAGTGGAGGAGCGCTCCGACTTGCGTCCAGATATTGAACAGTGTCTGTGCCAGTATTTGTGATTACCTATAGCTCTTCTTTCTAGAGAGCGCAGAAATGCCTATCTGCTTTGAAACGAGGATGACCAGGACACTCGTTTATGATGAAATGTTACGTGTCCTCAGCAAATGGCATCAGCCCTGGCAGTGTGACCCGAAGGGAAAATGTACCGCATGCATGATCCTTGATTTGAGGCCATGGCTCAATGTAAGACATGTTGATATCGACTTCTACCTGATCCATGGTTGAACATGGTCATTTTCAATCAAGCATGCTCATATTCAGTCAAGCCATAATCTCCCAACCACATGTTCTTCATAAGAGAGGTAGATCATACCTTCGACACATTTCTTGTTCGTAATAGATTTCATTCTTGCAAAACACTTCTGAAAATCAAAAAGAAAAACCTTCCTTTTAATTTTGCGTAGCGAGTTTTTATTTTGCATAATGATTTGCGACTGTTATCGCTCTGTCGTCCACAGTGATTTCTGATTGCAAAATAATCCCACCTGTTCTTCTCAACAAAAAAGAAGCTATTGTAACTCTAATGCATCTTTAGGCGTGGGAGAATGAAACTTGGCCCAAAGTAATGTGTTTAACAGTTCCAGGCTATGTTCTTAGGGTAACATGGGAGGTTGATAGTGGTTTGCCTAATTTGTAGTAATTGATTTGCCACCACTTTGAAAGTCAAAAACAATTTAAGAAAACATTTCGAATATTTTCATGGTAATGTATTCAACACTACTAAAATAACTGAGCTCTAGGCTGTCCCTATTTGGAATTTAAGCTTTGGATTTTGCTCATGTACTACTCCGCCAAATCAGAGCAAAATGCAAAAATGCTCGATTTTTTTTTTTTAATGGCAGCTAAAACTACCCAGTTTTAAAATATTTGATTGTTTTATCTATTATCCGATTTTCACTATTCCCAAGAGACAAGAACATTTTTCAATAATCCATAGTTTAAAGTCTAGTTAAAATTCGTTGCAAACATGACTGCTAGAGGGCCCACGTAAATCCAAACAAATGTCATGTTTGAACCGTCACCTATTTGAAACTGGCCCAAATGTTATCACCAAAATCAAAAGATCATTAGATATGATCATCTCCTACTCTAGTATTAAGTTTCATCGAGTTATGACTTTTAGAAGCCTTTGGAATTTCGAGCTTTGTCTAGTCTCCATTTTGAAATTTGAGACCCCACCTTAAATTTTTTTCATTGTTCTCTAGAAACTTTCGCTTTCCACACCGCCAAGTTTCAGCAATATCGGTTGAAAGATTTGGCTTAAACTACAATTACAAATATTTGACGTTTGTTATCTTTTGAGCCTTATCACCTATTTTAATGAAACTCTGTACCAAATTTCATCTAAATTGGAGAAAAATTGAAATTGACATTGAAGTACTTAGGCGCTTTGATCTAAGAATCACCTAGCATATAATACCAGTAAGTAGACTCTGAAGTGGAGCAAGTATGGCTTTATACCAGCGAGGCAAAAAGTCATGGTGCAGTCCAGGATGAATATACCAAAATGTACAAAATATAATATTTGATGAAGACTTACTACGAAACAAAACTACAAAGGCAAAGAAAACAGCTTGCATTAAATGTTACGACGAGATTAAAGGGCAATATGCAATGCTATGTTTGTGAGATATTATATTGACTCTGACATTTTTGTGGACTTTCATTGTGTCTAGTTTTCTACTTAATGCTAAATGCTCCTAAATGCTGAAATCAACTTAAGGTTAAACATGTAATTTATTACAACTGTCATATAAATTTTCGTTACTGTATCAATCGCTATAATAATACATTATAGTATTATGACCTACCTCAGCAACACCCTTAAAGAGCCTATACAATGGCGTTTTAATATGAGACATAAATGCTACTGGAGCCAGTGCATGCATAAGATTTATTTTTTCATTATAGATAGGTTGAGTACTGCACATAACGAAGAACGAAGTAGTTCCCTGAAAAAAATAATAACATTACTTTAGGAATAGTATTAATGAAGTGCATTTGATAACCTGTGAATGTCCTGCATAGAAAAGTTTCTCGAATCGAGTAACATTCAAAACATAGTCAATCATTGATGGCAAATCATGGTAGCCAATTTCATTCCAACTGAATTGCCAGAACTCTTTCTGATCTGGATCAAGTGAGGTGTGATTTCTAGAATATCTATTGCCACGAGCATTACCCATCCAAACATCATAGCCAATATCCCACAACAAATAAGCTGAAAATATGTGATTTTTCAATTTGATTGCTCTAACTAATGAAGGACTATTGATAAGATATCAATATGTCAAAATATCTAAATATTTTAAAATACTAACCGATACACAGTGCCGATATTTTCCAAATCATATTACTAGATTGAAATCCATATGTTGGAGTCAATATATTTTACATTTTCAATGTAAGTCTCATCCCAAATTTGTATCATCAAGAATGGCCATTCTTATCTTTGAACTTATTCTCTCTTTTGAAAACAAACAACATTTTAATGCAAATCAATTAAACCCCTGTAGTAATCGAGCAGTTATACTAGCGAACTGCAAGAAAACCCTCCTATCTTTTATCTAAATTGTAATGGCAGATTTAAGTTAAAAATATGTAATTTTTTTTCTGTAATTGTTATTTGTAGAATCGTTTTTCTTCTTATTATTATTAGTAAATGTAACCTCTTATCAATTTTCCCCCATATTAAAATTTAAATGTTCTCCGTAATTATTGTTTCTATAAAATTTAATTTTTCATTACTATTTAAAATTTTTATTTCTTTCCTTCATGTAAATTTGTTCTCTACATGTAAACTTTCTTCAATTTATTTAAATTTCTTTACTTTCATTTTTGGGTCTTTGTAAAAATTTTTTTTAACAAAAACCTACTAGTTTCGCGACCTGTCTGTCCGTCTGTCCGTCTGTCCGACCGTCTGTCTGTGCGTCTGTCCGTGCGTCACAGCTGATTTCCTCAGAAACTCTAGAAGCTAGAATGCTCAAACTTTGTGAAAAGGTCAAAAGTGATGGTCTCTCCAAAGTTAAGGCACTAACGAAAATTTCAAAAATGTTTAAGGGGGGTCCCCCCTAATAACGAATCGGCCCTTAAAAATTTTTTTTCATCAAAGGTAGTCGAGTGGGGTATCAAATGAAAGATCTTGATTAGAACTTTTAGAATCTGAAATAAAAAAATCATTTTATGAATTAGGGGGTCCAGGGGAAGGCAAAATGTACCCAAAATTTGTGTCCCCCCCCCCTCGCGATTGTACACCTTTCAGCCGAAAACTCTGAAAATTATCATGAACGTGGACCTATATGAGGGCAATTTTCGCTCAATTTTGTTAATAATAGTATGATTTGTAGATTTTACATTTTTGCCCATAAAATCAAAACGGTACCTTTAAACTTTTTGAAATTTTGCAATTATATAGACTAACATATGATATATATGTTCACAAAATTTAATTGAGATCGAATCATAATCAAGTGAGTTATAGCCATTTCAATTATATGGAATTATACCAACAATAACACGTGTTTATGGTTGATATAGGGTTTTCCAATAAGAGGTGTTATTTTGATATTAAAAGAAAAATGCCATTTTTAATACAATTGATCGAATGTTTATTTCATTATAAAGAAGAAGATAAAGAAGAAGATATGCCGTTAATGGCAATAATTAACATTGAGCAAATAACCACTACGACACGCTTACAGGACCATATCCTCTTCATGAAATTTTCCATAACCAAATCGCAAAGTGGCTGCCCTATGTCCTCGATAGCCTCACGAATTTCATCTTTGAGATCTTGAATCGACGCTGGGCTTTTGGCATAGGCCTTCTCTATCACGTGGCTCCAAAGGAAGAAGTCGCAAGGTGTTAAATCAGAAGATCTATTCAAAATAACACCTCTTATTGGAAAACCCTATATATATATATTTAAAATTGACTTAGGCACTTTTATTTTCTTTCAACTTTCATGAAAATTTAAGGAATAGTGTTTAACTTGAACATGTTCAATCGGCCGAGCATTCAGAAAAATCATTTAAGCTAGATTTAAATGGCGGCTGCACTGTGCTTATGAAAGAAACTGTGCATCTTTTGTATAAATTTGAACGATTTCATATCTAAGTATTGGATGAATAATTCAAGTTATCGATTCACGCCATTAGAAAACTTGTTTCTAACCCTAGGATGTTTACAAAGACCTTCTGGTAGGAGCACTCTCCTGCTTACTCAACTTGTTAATTTCTTTAGTTTAGTTAAAATTTCCTTACTACAATTAAATTTTGGGTTTTGTTAAAAATTTGAATCTGCCCATTACAATTTAGGGTGTGGAACCCCTGACTTCGTGCAGGGCAACGGTGCATTACCTAAAATGCATTCGAATACATTCCTGATGTTAGTGTAAACTGTAACTAGTTAGCTAGCGGGGAGAAGACGAGTTTCGACTATTGATTGTGCTTGCTGGCATATCTTTACGTGTGTTTCTGTCCCGAATAAAAAAAAAAAACATATTTACAAGACATTAAGATCGCAAAGTGTGATTTCCAATCGTGGGATATGTGGGCTGAATCACAATACAAGTGAGGTGATTTCTGATACAATTTTTGCCACACGGGAATGTTTTGCGAATAATGTTGACATCGAGGTCTTGTCGCGCTGCATGTTTTGCGACCCCAAAAAGCTTCTGAAAGGTTCTGCCTTCGAGTTTTGTTCGCACGACGTGATACCTTTCGAGCCCATTCTACGTACCCATAATCATCGGTCTGCGAGTGGAGAAAAAGAATTTATGGAAATGAACGGGGCTTAGTTCGTGTAAAGTGCAGTGAAATTTACACACATAAATTGCTCCATAACATATTTCTTTGTGTACAAGTGGCCCATTATAGCATTTCTTTTGTCCAATGCATGGAGCTCGAATGACAGCCTTTGTCGCGAAACGTCAATATGCGGTCCAACCGAGTATAATGGTTCAAGAATGTCCACAGTGTTAAGAGCCACATTTAATGGACAGTCATCAACACAACTCGAAAGTGATGCGATCTGCTGAGAATTCTCAAAAGTGAACTATCTCAATTTTATTTAAATCTTCAAGTGATCGTGAAGAAACTCTTGCTCTGATGAAGTCTATAGTAAAACCGGCTGTCTTGGATTTTTCTGTGTTAGCGCTAAGACTGAATATCAGAAAATTGGACTAAGCTGCCGGCGAAATATTTAGCTGGAAAAATTCGGTCAAAAACTGTTGGTCCTCGTATCGCCTTACAACTAATTATGTGTACGATACCGAACAATATATCGTAAATTGCTGTCCCGGGATAGTTTTATGTTGCAAGTGAGTACAACATACATCTAGCTGTGCCGATTTGTATAATCTGTAGGGATAAAAATATCGTGTCTGTGAGACCATCCTGACGTGAATTTCAGTACGTTCTGCCTGATTGTCACTCTGTGTAACATAACAGCAAGTTGGATAAGCAAGTTTTTACGAAGTTTAAGGAAACTATCGAAGGAAATCGTCGCATGATAATTTTAATAATCATAAATTATTAAATATTTGTATTAGCTGCCCGCTCGTCCAGAAGGATGGGTAAGTACTCTTTTGTTGCCCTTTAAATTTTTTTATTGCCTTTTAAATTTTTTATTGCCTTTTAAATTTCTTGTTGCCTTTTAAATTTTTTTATTGCTTTTTAAATTTTTTATTGCCTTGTAAATTTTTTATCGCCATTTAAATTTTTTTATTGCCTTTTAAATTTTTTTGCCTTTTAAATTTGATATTGCCTTTTAAATTTGTTATTTACATTGCTTCTGATTGCCCTTAGACTTTCTTTTATAAACATTGTTTGCTGTTGGTTTAAATTTGTTATATACTCGTATATTGTTTTTTAGGTCTTTGTAAAAAATTTTTTTACAAAGACCTACTAGTTTCGCGACCTGTCTCTCCGTCTGTCCGTCCGTCTGTCCGTGCGTCACAGCTGATTTCCTCAGAAACTATAGAAGCTAGAATGCTCAAACTTTGTGAAAAGGTCAGAAGTGATGGTCTCTCCAAAGTTAAGGACTTGATAAAAATTTAAAAAATGTTTAAGGGGGGTTCCCCCTAATAACGAATTGGCTCTTAACAATTTTTTAAATCAAAGGTATTCGAGTGGGGTATCAAATGAAAGATCTTAATCTGAATTTTTAGAATCTGAAATAAAAAAATCATTTGATGAATTAGGGGGTCCACGGGAAGGCAAAACGTACCCAAAATTTGTGTCCCCCCCCCCCCCCCCCCCTCGCGATTGGACACCTTTCAGCCGAAAAATTTGAAAACTATCACGAATGTGGACCTTTATGAGTACAAGGGCAACAAATACCTTAGAAATCGAAATTCACTCAACTTTGTTAATAATAGTATGATTTGTAGATTTTACACTTTTTCCCATAAAATCAAAACGGTACCTTTGAACTTCTTGAAGTTTTGTATTTATATAGACTGACATAAGATATATATGTTCACAAAATTTAATTGAGATCGAATCATAATCAAGTGAGTTATAGCCATTTCAATTATATGGAATTACAACAACGATAACACGTGTTTATGGTTCATATAGGGTTTTCCAATAAGAAGTGTTATTTTGATATTAAAAGAAAAATGCCATTTTTTAAAATAAATGATCGGATGTTAGTTCATTATAAAGAAGAAGATATGCCGTTTATAGCATTAACTAACATTGGGCAAATAACCACTACGACACGCTTACAGGACCATATCCTCTTCATGAAATTTTCCATAACCAAATCGCAAAGTGGCTGCCCTATGTCCTCGATAGCCTCACGAATTTCATCTTTGAGATCTTGAATTGGCATAGGCCTTCTCTATCATGTGGCTCTAAAGGAAGAAGTCGCAAGGTGTTAAATCAGAAGATCTATTCAAAATAACACCTCTTATTGGAAAACCCTATATATATTTAAAATTGACTTAGGCACTTTTATTTTCTTTCAACTTTCATGAAAATTTAAGGAATAGTGTTTAACTTGAACATGTTCAATCGGCCGAGCATTCAGAAAAATCATTTAAGCTAGATTTAAATGGCGGCTGCACTGTGCTTATGAAAGAAACTGTGCATCTTTTGTATAAATTTGAACGATTTCATATCTAAGTATTGGATGAATAATTCAAGTTATCGATTCACGCCATTAGAAAACTTGTTTCTAACCCTAGGATGTTTACAAAGACCTTCTGGTAGGAGCACTCTCCTGCTTACTCAACTTGTTTTGAAATGCTTTTAAATTTTTTATGTATATTGGTTTTAAATTGCTTTAAAATTGAAGCAGCTGGAATCGTGTTACCATAATAAGAAAACCATGCTTGCTGAGTTTATATGGCAATAAAGAAACGAATAATAATGAATTATTAGATCAGAACGCCGGTTTTTTTATTTTTGTCCCGTCTGACCAGGTATAGGACCGGCATGATGGTAGGCTTTCCCACCAAAAATGAGCTAGCCATCGGGCACGCTTTAACCTTCTTTTTGTTTCAGGGACTCTCGCGAGTTGAGTGGCCTCAATCAAGGTGCCTTTTTATGGCATAGGGTTGTGTAATTCGCTCACATAACTCTGTGATATAAATTGGTCATCGGTATACTTCTTTTTTGATGAGAAGGCTCATACAAGTTATGTTGTATGAGTTTTCCACTCAGAAGGGAAATATATGGCCACTACAATATTTATGGATCTTGATCCGGTTGGGCGAGTGTGAGGGGCACCACCACCATCCGGTTGTCCCACTCTTATTTGTGGGTCATGAGAATTTTCGGGTAACGACGAGGTTTCCCTAAGTCCGTCTGTTTCACTCATTTCCACTTGTTCTCTGAGCAAGTCATTTTCCCTTTTGGTAGTTACCTACAATTTTTCGACTTCGGTCGCCCGTTCTTCTGGGACCCAAAAATTCGTGAATGCGAAATTCTTTTGTAGTGGGTCCTTGTGCTGAGGGAATGAACCCGTCCCACGACACCGCAATGCTAGCCTGCCATCGCATTCACGCGTCCCCAGACAAGGGCATTCTCGGCGGATATCAACATCTTCCTTCGCCGAGGCAGCAGATTATCTGTAGTGAATGACTAATTTCCAAGTCCGTGGAGGACTGCAGCGATGGTCTGCTGTCTTGGCAGAAGAAGATGTAAGTATCCGCCGAGAATGCCTTTGTCTGAGGACGCGTGAATGTGCTGGCAGACTTACATTGCGGTGTCGTGGGGCGGGTTCATTCCCCCAGCACAAGGACCCACTACAAAGAATTTCGCCTTCACGAATTTCTGGGGTTGAAAAAGCAAGGCGACCGAAGTCGCAAAAATTGTAGGCAACTGCAACAGGGGTAAATGACTTGTTCAGAGAACAAGTGAAACAAGTAAAAAGGGCGGAATCAGGGTAACTTCGTCTTTACCCGAAGAGGCTCATGGCCCACAAATGAGAGAGGGGCAACCGGGGGGTGATGGAGCCCCCGCGCACCTGCCCAACCGGATCAAAATCCATATATGTTGTAGTGGCCAGGTATTTCTCTTCTGAGTGGAAAACTCATACAACTTAACTTGCATGAGCCTTCCCATCAGAGGAAAAGTACCCCGGTGATCAAATTATGTCATAGAGTTATGCAATTCGATTACATAGCCCTATGCCATAAAAAGGCACCTTGCTCGGGCCACTCAACCCGCGACTTCACCTGAAACGAAAAGAGGTTAGTTTCATTTTTGTGTGTGTCATTTCTATGTACTTACTAGACATTTAATTGGAAAAATCGATTTCAACATCTAATTACGTTTTGTTATCAAATATAATTTTAATTTGGTGCTTAGCAAATCTTTCATAGCGTAGCCTTTCTAATTTACATTAGAATTAATCTTAAAGAGATGGCACGTTAAAATGGTATATAGCAATATACATATAATTTAAAACAAAAATTTTCTCTCGTTTTTTTATCACATTTAAACAAACCAAAAGGGTACTTACCGGTATCCTAAACGAGTGCTCGTTGAAGATGTGGTGATGATTGAACACTGATTTTGAAGACTAAAAACTAAACACTCGAAAATGTTTTATTAGTTAACTATAGGTCGTGTTTCAATATTATTCGATTTACTTAATTCTTTAGAACACTGTTTCATGCATTCGTTTTTATCTCATTGCTCCTAATTAGACAAATAGAGTGACGACAGATTCAATGAAAATTTTAATAATTTAAGTTTCACCTACATTTGATTTTTTTTTTATAGTACTCATCGGAAGAATTCACTTAAGAAGAACTTTATCCCCTGTTGACCCGTTCACATAAATCCTCATCGATTGCATTGAATCCAACTGAATCTTCTGGTTTCATTTGACATCCCATATGTAGTACAATTATGCGGTTATCTGTTGCACCGCCAACTTAGAGAGTCAAGCATTAAGCACTAAGACCGCAGCTTGATTCATATTCAATCTGAACTCAACACACTCTACACCATTTTTTCGACTCCCCTTAATTCCAACGAATTGCCACACTTTATTTTTGATATGCATGCACTAGTCATTAACGGTATTTTAACCTCTCTCTGGTGGTCACTTCAATTTTCCTCCTTTTTAACCATTTTACCATCACCTTCACTGTCGGCCCCCTCGCCTGACTGACTCCAACACAAGAATGCACTCGGTGAACCAGTTCAAGCAGAACATGCACTTGCGCTCGAATCCAATTGGAATATTTCCACTTGCATATATCCGTCACTAGATCCGCTACTCACCAACACTAGACCAAATGTAAAATTTACTACGTATGCCACGACGCCCATAGCAAGCAAAGAAAAGGCTGACATTACTTGGCCTATTTTGAAAAGTATCTATTAATACACTTTACGACGCCAGAACAAAGAACTAAGATATCTTGAATATCTTTCAGCTACACCACTTATATTGTTCTTTTGAGAGTTTCAGCGATCGCTTGACAATCGCATGAATTTCAGCTCTCTCTAACTTTAAATACACATGCTTAAATAGATTGAGCCACTTCTCGCAACAATATTTGAATTGCGTTTAGTCCATAAGGTATTATATGTTATGTCGAAACGATAATCACGAATCACTCAAACTATCCGCACAAAACTGTTCCGACACAATTTCAAGGGATCGAACTAATCAAACGAATTCCCCTTCATTACAAACTCTTCGCGCTATTTCCACACAGCTCTTCCCTTCGCGACAATTGGAACTCAACTCCCCCAAATGTCTCGCGGCAGGTTCTCAGCTCTCGACGACGATCACGACGAGCATCATTGCTGTGTAGGATGCAAAAGCATACCATCACTCTGTAGATCTGGATGCTGTTGATGTTGTTATAGCTGTTGTTGATGTTGTATTGGATCAAACATTGTCATTATGTGATCAATACGAACTGCACGCAAATGTATAGAGGCAGGTTGTGGAGCTTAAATGGTTTGTGCGACACGCCTGAATGTAAAGGTGCATCCTCGGATGGGATGCATGGAATAGCAAGTTGCGTTGAGTATATTGTTCACTGATAAGAGTTGTTACTAATAATTCGATGAGTGTAAATGCATATTTTGTATGTCTAGGATTACGATGAGCGGAATGCGAGAATGTGTATTTTACATACTCTCAATTCATAGTAGGATCTTTCATATGGAAATGGTTTGCTGGTTGTGTAGTGATTTAGTAGATCTGGTCTATATTATGCATGAATTTTCTTTAACCCTTTGCCTACGCCGAATTCGAATCGAGCATTTTTATTTATATTGAATATATAAAAAATTAAATATATAAATTTGACAAAAAATAAAATTTAAATTTTATATAAAATTATAAAAAAAATTTAAATATAAAATAATAAATTTAAAAAAAAACTGCTCTATTACTACACATCGCTACAGTCCTTTACGGTCACATATACCTACCTATTCACTATACCCCATGAAACCTTTCCGATCAAGTCAGTGTGCTGGAAAAAACGCCATTTATCAATGTTTGTCTAACCATTGCATGCAACCTAAGAATCTTCCACTAATATTGAAATGTTGATAACAGACGAACTATGGTATGGAATTCAGTTGGCTAGTGCAGCTACTTTTGATTCTAGGCTTCGCATTCGTTGCGTACAGACGTGTTTTTAAAAATATTCTACCCTACCATTTGTTGCGTACAGATGTTTTTTTAAATTGCTCCTGTCAAAAAATTAAATCAATTTTAGAAAACATCAGTCCAAAGTTAATTTGTATTGGAAAAGGCTTATATTGCGAAGCAATCGACCCAAGGAATTCATATCGAATATTATTTTGCTTTGATTTATCCAAAAAGCGAACAACCCAAAGACCACTTTGGGACTGCTGGTATGGAGGAGCACGACGGCTTTTCACGTTGGGAGAATCCGGAGACACATCAATTACGAAATCGTCAGGGAAAGATGATATAATCAGGAAAACTTGGCAGGTGGCGTATGTAAAATGCAAATAAACGCAGACGAGAAAGAAGTGAACCGACTTCGAAAAGAAAATCATGAACTAAGGTTACAGTACCTCGAAGATCCATTCAAGAAAGGGATAAAGACTCAATGCCTGCAAAAGCAAATAAATAAAGACATCAAGGTGAAGAAAATTTAAACTATCCCAGAGGAAATTCTAGCTGCTGGGGGCACGAGCGATGGTCAAAACACCGCACCGCTGAACGGATTGACAGAAAAAATATGATAATTCGAAGTGTCAAAACAAAGAAGTGTCAGTTTCAGCTCTTTGAATTTCCTGGCTTAAGTGAAGTTATAAATCTGTCATAAATTATAATCAGCTGTGTGAAATAAGTAATAAGTGTCGCTCTATCAAGTTTTCGAGATAAGTAGCGATCTTTCAAGTCATTAACGGAACCGGGAATTCTTGCTTTGGTCTAGGAGTGAGATTCCCGTGTAGCTAAATTCATTCTAAAAATTTTTGAATTTAATTTTAAATTTATATTTTGATATTTTAAATTATTTTTTTTTTTTTTGGCAAGTACGGATTTCTACGTTTTTTCACTAACTATATTAAATAAATCAAGGATAGTAAAAATTTTTATAAAAAGCAAATAATTGAAAAAGTTAAAAATATAATGACTACTAAACCAGATAAATGTGGGAAGTGTAGGAAACCCGTGGAGGATATCCACTCGGTTATGGGGTGTGATGGCTTCTGCCTCAAGTGGTTTCATTTGAGGTGTATCAAAATGTCGGAGGAGAGATATCGCGCTATTATTGACATCACCGAAGATGTGATTTGGATGTGTGCCGGATGTAAAGCTCAGCACCGTAAATCTAAAGAAGACCAACTCTTCCAACAAATGAAAAATTTGCAAAGCCAAGTCGAAGAGATGAGCTCAAATGTCACCTTATTAATAGATAAATCTACGTCTGCGAACAAGCCCTCATATGCCGAAATTATTAAAAATTCTACTTCTCCTCCAACAGTGCATCGATCTAATACAATATCGCAAAAAGGGATTATACTTAAGCCTAGAAATCACTCTTCATCAGAAAAAATCCCCGTTGGCAGCACCAGTCGGAAAGGTAAATTTCTCGTATGTAGCGTAAGGTTTCGGAAAAAAAATTTGGCTTGCCTACTACTGGACTTCTTACTGCAATTTCGGTAGCACTACATGAGTTTTTAGTAACAAAAAGGATCTGCCGCCGTTTGTGTATGGAGACACCCACTAGAGGCGCAAATATTTTGCCAATTAAATTGAGTTACACACGTATGGATCACATATTGAAAATCGGCGGGTAGTAAATTGTTATAAACATATTTATACTCGTTTCGCCCTTCTCACATTTGCTGTTTATACATTTCATAGTGGCTACCACACAAAGGTGATAACTTGTCGGCTTTAATAGCTCAAATAGTTAATTTCAAAAGATTTCCATAAAAGTTTAATCAGCACTTGCATTGCCATTATTATATACATTTTCAATTTTTTTCTGAACTATGAGGGCCGTCATTTCGATTTTTATTGAAATCGGCTGCTAAGAATATTAAGCTGTAAATTTTTAACTTTTTTATTTGTCATTCGATTTGCATAATTAAATTAAATTAACTTGCCTTAATAACTTATAATTTCAAGTTTCAAAGGAATCTGTTGAGAATCTTGGCTGCTAGAGGGCTACAGAAATAAAAAAAATTGCTTGCCGCCCCCCTGTATGGGAAGACCCGCCTGTATGGAGAGAGATACCTTAAAATATTTTCTTGCACTGCAAATTTCAAGAGGCACCACTTTTGACCTACGTAGAAAATTTCCTCATTCTAGCTCATGTGGTTTGCGAGAAAACTTGTTATGACGCACGAACAAACGGGCGGAGGGACGGACAGACAGACAAGTCGCGATTTTATAATTTTTTAGGGTATTGTTAAAAATATTTTACAATATCTCAAAAATGATCTGGTTTATAAGTTCTTTCAAGCAAAGTCATTTAAAACGTTTCAATGGAAAATATTCATTATTTCAGTTGGCACTAAAATAGCGAATTGCGCTTGCCTTCAGACCTTTGGGGGCCGCCATTTTGAATGCATGCATTTGATTTTGAATTATTTTAAATCTTTGTATGCTAGGACCTCACCAATCAATGTACTATCTCGTTCAAATAGGAGTTTCAGTCTAGACAGGGCAAAATAATTCAATTTTTTAAGAAAATGGCAGCTAAAAATATTAGGCTTTAAATTTTCGACTTTTTTATTTTCCATTCAATTTTAATAATTTCCTGCAAAATACAAGAACATAGTACAGAAATTCATAATCTCAAGCTTCATCAAAATCCGTTGGAAAATGTGACCGCTAGAGGGCCACAAAAACATGAAAAAAACGCATATTTAAACGGCCGCCATTTTGAAATTTGCACATGCATGATCACCAAAATATCACAGGTCTAAGTAATGTCTATCTCGAAACCAAGTTTCATATATGTCGGATCAAAATTGCGACTTTTAGAAGCCTTTGAAGTTTTGAGTTTTAACTGGCCGCCATTTTGTTTTTTGCAACCTGACCTCCAGTTTTTTACGTAATTCTTTAGATACTTATAATTTCTATCCAACCGCCGAGTTTCATGAAAATCTGTTGAAAGCTTTGACTACTATTACAACAACAAAATTTTGCACGTTTTTCGACCTTTGAGCGGCCGCCATTTTGTTTCTGCCGTACCGACTTTCGATTTTTTATTGTGAGATTCATCACATACATCAGTGAACCTTCGTACCAAATTTCATCCAAATCGGAGCTATACTTTGGTCAGAACAGAAATCACGATTTTTCGTCTAAAATGGCCGCCATTGTGTTTTTGATCAGCCGATATAGCTGGTTCACGAACTTGACCGAGATAATTACCCAATACACCTTTCCTGAAAATTTGGTGAAAATCGAAGCAAAATTGCAACCTCTAGCGTGGTCACAAATTTCGTTATATCCCATATATATATATATATATATATATATATATATATATATATATATATATATATATATATGATGCTCTCCGCAATAGGTAAATTTCTCTCGAGAAATTTACCTAATAAATTTCTCTCGAGAAAATTACCTAAAACACTGACTGATTTTAAGTCGAGGATCAGGCCATCAAAATGTAAAATTCCTCTACAGCTAATGAGGCCTATTCGTAATGGTGGGGCGATTATCAAAAAATCGACAAATGAAAATGCTACTTCGCTTTTTAATATAGCAATGGGTGCAATGAAAGAGGAGTATGATGTTGCTGAGACCGGATTGCGACAGGCTAGACTTGTCATCAGTGGACTAGAAAAACAATACGCAAATAATGAATTAAGAAATGAGATCCAGGCATTAAATCCCAATATAGAGGAGCGTGATTCTATGGAACTTGTACATGCTAGGCGAACAAGAAATGGAAGGTGGTTGCACATCATCTAGGTAAACGGGAGCATGTATAAGAGGCTTGCGAATAGATACATTAATATAGATTATGGATCGTATTTTGTGAAGGAGGACTTCAACGTAACGAGGTGTTATAAGTGTCAAAAATACAACCACAAAACATCAAAATGTGAAGGGGAGCAAATATGTATAAAATGTGGAGGAAAGCATGACCTAAAGGATTGCAAAAGCTCGATTGAGAAGTGTTCGAACTGTATTGGTAACAATAACAATGCTGATCATTCTCTCAGAGCTGACTCTGTAGAGTGTCCGGAGTTTCAACGCAGAATAATGATCGCCAGGAGGAGCACTGACTACAACTTTGATGATTGCTGATCTTTCTAATCAATCAAGTGGAACAAATTTAACACTTATGTATGCTAATATAAGAAGCTTAAGACATAAGCTAAGTGATATTCAGATTTACCTGCAGCAAAATCCTGACATAGATTTGATTATTCTAAATGAAATCTGGATTAACCCAGAAGAAGCACGGTGATACAATATTGAAGGATATAATGCGGTATTCTCCTGCAGACCTGGAAGAGGTGGAGGTACAGCAATGTGCGTAAAAAATACAATCAATTTCATTACCAAGAGAGTGACGCCTGATAAGTATAACGTTATAATAATTGAAGTATGCCATGCAGGTAAAAAAATTAAATAAGGGACGTACTACAATCCCAATCGTATGACTGCGCAAGATTTTTGCACAGTACTAGATACATAATTCTCAACTGAAAAAAATTTAATCACAGTAGCGGACACAAACATTGATGTGCTAACGGAATCACCAGAAACAAGGATTTATAAGGATACGCTAGAAACGAATGGAACGGTAATCATAAACAACAACCAAATTACTCGCCCAGTGTCAAATACCTGTCTGGATCATATAGTAACCAATGATTTAAAAGTCGCTGAAAGCATGACATACATATTTGAGGACTGGGCGGAACTGGATCATCGTGTGTTAAAAATTGCTATTCAAGACCAAACCCTGAACAAACAGAAGCCGACCTATAAAACGTTCAGATTTCTAGACAAGGAGCTCTTTAAATCACACATACGAGAGTTACTGGAAAAGCGGAAACCAAATAGTATTATTGAACTCAAAAATATCATCATATCTGCTAAGCAAAGTTCTACAATTGAGAAAAAAATCAGGTGTCGACAACGGACTTGGATAACGAAAAAAGTAATTGATGCAAGTATTAAACAAGTTGGGAAAACAGACCTACGCTCATGTCAGAAGGGTTTTGTATTCAATTTACAAAATGCAGTCACCAGATCGAATCAAATCAAGAAACATGTCAAAGACGATTTTATTGGAGAAAATATGAAATACGAAGATCATACTATTATTAACAAAGTTGCACGAATTCGACTTCTGAGGTTTTTGGTATTGTTATACTCATAAATATCTCCCTTGATAATTATTTCAGATGTCCATCCGCGACGGAGGAAACACATTTTTCATGTATTTCCCCCCTGTGCCCCCACTGAAGCAAAAACTGACAGTTTAACAACTGTTTTGAAAAGCTCCCATGAAAACTTTTATTTGATACTCACATCGGCTACGTTTGATGAATTTTTTTTTCAGGGGCCACTCTCCTGTACTGTTATCATAGATTAATGGCCAATTTTTTTCGAATCCTTGGATGGTTACAAGACCCTTTTGCTAGGAGCTCTCTCGCACCTCCTTGACTTGTTTCACTTATGAGCATTAATTGCAGGTACTCATCTTCAGTCATTCATTAAATTGAATCAAGTGTTCAAAGCATGCACCTTAAACGTTTAAGTTGGGAAAAAATAACTCAAAATTATTCAATCTTCGCATTTAAAACAGCCACTATTTTGTTTTACGATTACTGATACCACTAGCTGAACCGATTCTCAAAGATATGCATGACACATATCATCCCTGAAATTTTCATGCAAATCCTAGCAAAACTGAAGTGTCTGAGTCGGTAAAAAGCGCATGTTGTTCCATAGCCATATGTTGCCATAGTAATAAATGCAGCGCATATTGTTCCATAGTAATACAGGAAAATTCAAACCGCTATAACTTCGCTCGATATGATTCAATCTTTATGAAACTTTCAGGATAGGTCAATCTTGTAAATAGACATCCACGTACTGAATTTCATTGAATTTAAGGGTACCGTTAAGATTTTATTCAAGAAAACATAAAATCGATAAATCATACTATTACTAACAAAGTTGAGTGAATTGCGACTTCTCACGTATTTGTTGTTGTTGTACTCACCAAGGCCTACATTCCTGATTTTTTTCAGATTTTTCGCATCACAGGTGTCCAATCGCGAGGGGGGGGGACACAAATTTTGCGTGTATTTCCCCTCCCTGTGCGCCCCTAGAAGCAAATTTTGCAAAACTAAGACCTGTTTTGAAAAGTTCTCATCAAGACCTTTCATTTGATACCCATATCGGCTACCTTCAATGAAATTTTTTTTTCGGGAGGTCACTCTCCTATATGGGGAGGCCCCCCTTAAATACCTTATAAATTTTATTTGTAGTTGAACTTTGAAGAGATCACCACTTTACACCTGCACACAAAATTTAATGTTTCTAGCTTAAGTAGTTTCTGAGAAAAACTGCTGTGACACACGGACGGACGGACGGACGGACGGACGGACGGACGGACGGACAGACGGACAGACGGACAGACTGGTCGCGAAACTAGTAGGGTTTTGTAAAATTATTTTACAAAACCCTAAAAAAGGAAGGCATACATGGACTACAGGAAGAACAGTGGAAACCGGGCTTTCAAGTTTGTGTATATGCAAGCGAAAAAAGAATCGAAACGACTGGTGAAAGAGGCTAAATTCTTATATTTCTCAAGAAGAATGGAAACAGCGGCTGACAACTCCCGCGAAATATGGAAAATAATAAATGAGGTAAAGGATAACTCTTCAACCCAGGGCATATCACAAAACTTTCAACTGAATCCTGATGGGCCCTCTAATACATCGTATCCACGTGAGGCGGCGAACTCATTAAATAACTTTTTTTCAACAATTGGTGGAAGAATCACTAAAGAAATCGTTGCCAGTTCAGCAGGCAATGTAAATAATACAAATATCGCAATAAATTCCATCTTTCACATTCATCAAACAAATAAAAAGGAAGTCTTAAATGTCATCAATGAATTGAAAAAGAATACGGCGCCAGGCATTGATAGCATCACGATGAATGAGATTAGTATAATAAAGGAGGACATAGCCCAGATTATGGCAAATTTTATAAACGTGCATATTAGGAATGGAACTTTTCCGGAAGAAGAAAAACTTGCAAATTTAGTTCCTATATTTAAGGGTGGTGATCATCTCGACCCGAATAACTATCGCCTGATCGCGCTGCTGACGGGATTTAGTAAGATATTTGAAAAAATACTAAACAATCGATTAACATCATTCTTAGTTGAAAACTCTATCATAAGCCAACATCAGTTTGGTTTTCAAAAGAACAAGAGTACTTTGGATGCCCTACATTCTGTCACACGTTTCATCAATCTAGGACTTGACAGGGGTGATTATGTCATCGCAATTTTTGTGGATTTGAAAAAAGCCTTTGATACAGTTGATCATGATCTCTTGCTTCGTAAACTTGAATCGTATGGTATTCAGGGTAGTCCTAAGCAGTTGTTTAAGAGTTACTTGGAGGGAAGATCGCAGAGAACTTTAATCAACAATGTCCTGAGCGACCATGCACCTACGGAAACAGGAGTTCCCCAAGGCTCAATACTGGGCCCAACTTTTTTCCTGCTATACACAAATAATCTAAATACATGTGGGCTGACTGGATATCATACATTATATGCTGATGACACAGTCCTACTTTATTCAGGGCGAGACAAAACTGCCATTGAGTACACTATCAACGGCGATCTAGGAAAATTCCATCAATGGTTAATTGGAAACAAACTAGTATTGAACACATCAAAGACAAAATATATTGTTTTTAAGCAAAAGAACAAAGGAGACATAGATGTCGAACTAGATATTAACGGCGAAAAATTGCAAAGAGTGCTAGAAATGAAATATCTTGGTCTTATCATAGTCCATCGTATGACCTGGTTACCACACATAAATAGCTTAAGAAGGCAATTTGCCCCAATAATAGGATTGTTAAGAAGATATGAGGATTTTCCAATGCACATCAAGAAACTTGTTCTAAATGCGTTTGTCCTGGCGACATTGCATTATGGAGTACTTATTTGGAGTCAATCAGCGAAGCAACATTTAAACAGTATATCCAGGCTGCTGACCAAAGCGTATAAAAACATTCTGGAGCCGCCAATGCTTACTCAAACTAGTTTGGTTTACCAATTGGCAAAATCATCAACTTTTAGTCAAATTATTACTATGGAGAAAGCTAAGTTTATCTACAGAAATTCAAAAACTAATGGATCGGAACAAGCGCCATTAATTAAGGTATCACAGATCAACCCATATAATGCGAGGAATGCAAATCAATTCGTAATACCTTTTGCCAGAATGGATCGACTAAAGAACGATGCAACGAATGATGCTCTGCGTATACTCGTATATAACAATCTACCAGAAATTGTTAAGGAAGCAAACTCACTTTTGGTATTTAAGAAAAGGCTAGGGGAGCATTTAATGAGCGCTGATTGAAGCGTGGACCTGTAATTCTGCTTTTATGAGCTCAGTATCTTAGGGCGTTCTTTTTGACCCTATCGGCGAGATACTGAAGTGACAGTTACTCAGAGTTTTTTTTGAATGCGTCGTATGATATTGAATTTTTTTTTTATCTCTGAGAGCTGATCATGATGTTTTGGACTAGATGTTCATGAAAAGGACTAGATCACATTATATTGTGTGCCCCCTTATACCGATGTGTTAAACATTGTCTGGGTGGCACAAAGGACCAAGCGACGTAATGTGAATGCAGATCGCACGAGCGTTTTGCGACGAAGAAAGAGTGATGGAGAGAGTGGTAGGGAATGGAGGTAATTAAAAAAAAAATCAAAGTTGAAGAAAGTATCGAAGGTAGTTCTAATGAAGATAATTATATAAATTTTATTCGGTATTTAAAAAATTAAAATAAGGAGAAGAAATTAACTCGATGTTCTGCTGGATCCTCTAAAAAAGCCACTAACAAGCCTAAAAAATTCCCACCAATCAATGTATTTGAACAAAGTGGAAGAGTGTAGCGTTTTTTGATGGTATATTTCCATTAAGGGCTGCAGAATTGGTTTGCTGCTTAAGCAAGCAAAACTTAATGCTACGCTCTACTTGAAAAACTGCCTTTCCGCAGACAAAAGCAATTCCGTCGTGACGAGCCTCTTTCTGCCCTTCGAATTCTCGTTTTTCTTGTTCTTGTTCCCTTTTTGAATGTTGTAAACGAAGCAGGTGTGATCGAAATATGATTACTGTGCTATTAATTTTTGGTTTGGTGCTTGGCTTTATAGAAGAGTATTAATTATAAAGGCATGCAAAATGTCGAAAAGGGTAGCAAACGTTTGATGTAAGGTAGTGGATGTGATAGTTTGGTTAAAATTATTGGGTGTTGGCAGCTCCGTTAGCTAATTTTTGTTAGAAGGAATTATATGCAAGATTAAATGTAACGGAAGTGCAGTCAGTTGAATATCCCAAATTCATCGTTTGTTGGTTGAATTTATGAATCCCAAAGCTGCCACATTGTTGTAAACTCACGTCGATCGCACCGCGAGGGGGGAGGGGGTTGCCTGTATTTACAAAATCAAGAGACAAAACAAGGGAAAGTCAAAATCAAGGGAAGCTCGCTTCGGTAGGCAGAGATGAGATGGCAAGGTGAGAAAGACTTCCGGACGTTTTGCTGACTGTGAAAACTTATCGTTGCACGCATTTGAAACGATGCTAATTGATGTCTTTATGTCACCGAGCTTTCGCTCTAAACGATGGCGGGATGAATAAGAATGAAAATGGATACAATCAAAATGTCGCTTCGTTTTAATTTTTCAACATCCCGAACACTGGGAATGTATATTTCTAGTTTCGCAAGAAACTATTTGTAGCGGGCGAGGGGGCATTTTATTCATAGTGCTTATATTTTTTTATAACTGTTCATAATTATTTTAATCAACACTGAAAACGTTGTCAATCTACTGTCTCTCAGAATTATCCCTCCTTCCCTTTGATTGTACTTTTATAATTCAAGTTGCAAACAAAAGACTGATGATATGATTGAAACGACGAAGTTTCCGAGGAAGCATTTTCTTGAAGCAAAGATTTTGCAACAAAACTATATTTTGCCCTAGTAGCAGTAGCGATCATGATGTTGGTGATAGTTGTCTCATTATTATCGTGATGATTGTCGTAGTAGCAAAAGCTATGATCCATGAAGTAGTCGAAGGGAGAAGTAGATTGAACTTTGTAGCGGCTGTTGCTGATAGTTTCATGCTATGATGAACATTGTTCATGTGGAAACGAACGTAAGATTTTGCTATGAAACCTTTACCGCATTGCGCGCAATGATGGATTTATTTTTTGTTTTTGGAATATGGTTGATAACATGATTCTACATGCTGTTGTATACCACCTTATTGCAAATCGTGTACAAGTCTTTGTTGTTGTGATTCTCGAAAAACTGTTTTCTTAGAGTTTCGTTGTACACATATACTGTTGCACAGCCTGGGCATTTTTACGTGTAACCAATTCCGTCGCCATCCAATTCACTTCGGTTTTCATCTAAATCCAAGTCTGAACAATCAAATTACTGATGGTTTTGTACTTCAACAAACTGATTGCTAGAATCCTGGTCATGCTGCATGTCGTCATTCTCGACCTCCTCCTTAATTTCAGAGTCCTCCATTAGAAGATTCGAATCATTGATATTTTCTTCGATGATTTCTTCTTGGTTTGACCCTAATTAAATGTGATTCGGATCGATAATAGATCCGCGCATAATGCTTCGTTCGTACAAATACAGCCCGCTTATGTTGTTGATGTTATCCTCAATGACTTCTTCAATGGTAAATTCTGATCGAGAAAAGTGTTAGGATAGAGCTTAAGTAAGTCGAATTTGACCACTTTTTGGAAAATGGTGTTGGCTATGACCTAGCTGTTGTTGAGACTATGCTTGTTGCGAACTGGCATTCGCGTGTTGAGCCACTAAATTAGCATTTGATACACTTACAAGCTGCTGTTGATGATGTTAGTTATGACACGTTATTGCGTTGAACTTGCCTCTTTTCTCCTCTACTTCTATTGTCCTTTTCGTGAAGCTTCTTTAAGCAGTTTGCATAGGCAGACTTCTCGATTACTTCAAAAAATATAGTTCGGCTCTTGGCAACCGAAAATAAATTAAGTTATTTCGAAATCAAAAGAGTTAATTTCGAAAAATTAATTATTATAACGAAATTAATGATGATTTTAAGTCAACCAATGATGCGCTAGATTCTGGGGAGGTTCCACACTTCCGATATACCCCTAAAAATGATAAAAATCAGACCCTTTTGTTGAAAACTCTTGACTGCGGAGAGGTGACGGTCGATATTCTTCAGATGCTCAAGCTCAAGCTGCACCAGAAATTGAAATTATTTCTGCCAAAATCTTTGTAACAAGAAAACTGACCGTAGAGAAGAAGAATTTACCACTTTATCTGGTACGGATTTCTAACAGATGCAGTCCAAGTGCCCTTTAACAAATAAGGTACTTGAGTTTCAAAGTGATGAGGTGGGAACACCTCCAGAGAAGAGAAGTCAGCTAGTGTTACCAATGTCAACGATTTAGTCATTCGGCTGCAAATTATACCATGCACTATCGGTGCACAAAATGCAAATATGTTCATGCCCCGGTGGGTGCAAATTGGCTCAGATGGAGCATAAAGAAAACTGATACTGCGTTAACTGTAGTATGTTTGATTATCCAGCATCATATTGTAGATACCTCTGATATCCAGATGCAATAGTTAAATTTATTCCGAAATAAACACAAGTACAACGCAAGTATGCTACCTTCTAACTTCGTGAAGTCCGGTGTGTCATTTGCACTCGCCGCTAGAGGACTAGGAGATAATGCTGTAAATAATGTAAATAATGTAAGTGACAATAATGAGCTGCTTCTTAAAGTTTAACGGCAGCTCAATTTCTTATCGGACAAGATCGATAAACAAGACTCAAAAATTAACTTTGTTTTTCAGCATTTAGGTCTTTCAAATGCCTCAAAATAACTTGTCATTTACTCACATCGACGTTACAATCTTCTTGAATTCATTGCTAATCAAAAGCATGACATCATGCTTCTCACTGAAACCCACCTCAATTTATGACACCCCATGACATTCAAGGATCTTGAATGACACTATACGGTAAATCGTTATGGGGAAAGTGGAACCGGGATATTGGTTAGAAGACCCTATTGTTTCTAAAAGATTGATAAAGTCAAATTCAAAAACTTTGAATTTCTCTCGAAGTTTCTGCTATCAAAATTTCACTGCCGGGTGCGGACAATCTCTTCTTTTCTCTGCCTGTGCAGAGTTTAAGATGGAGCTCAATCCCTCGTTTGAAATATTCGAATTGAACAGCCCGCATAATTATTATATTCTTGCCGGTGAAATGAATACACGGCATACATCATGGCTGAATGCCAACAATGATCCAAGAGGTGTACTCCTGAAATTGTGGTACCTAGTTGAATACAGGTGCAATCCATATGGGCCGGATTTTCCAATATACCCCAGAAGAAATTCATATTGGACATCTGCATTGCTGATGCAAGGCTTGAATTCAGCTTTAATAGCCATCAACGGAAACTACAGGTGCTTCCTTACGATAGCGGCCATAACGCAATGAAAATCAATTATCAAAGGGATGATGTCTTCCTTATTCTAGTCCAACATGAAAATGATTGGTTAAACTTAAAAAACATGTTGAGTAAGCAGGAGAGCGCTCTTACCAGAAAGTCCTTGTAAATATCTTAGGGTTCGAAACAAGTTTTCTAATAGCGTACATCGATAACTTGAATTATTCATCTAATAATTGGACTTGAAACCATTCAAATTTATGCAAAAGATGCACAGTTTCCTTCATAAGCACAGTACAGTCCCCATTACGATCCAGTTTTTATAATTTTTCTGAATGCTCAGCCGATTTAACATATTCAAATTAAACACTATTCCTTAAATTTTCATGAAAATTTAAAGAAAATATAAGTGCCTCGGTCAATTTGAAATATGTATGTATCAACCATAAACACGTGTTATTGTTGTTGTAATTCCATACAATTGAAATGGCTGAAATTCAAGAAATTTAAGTGTACCGTTTTGATTTAATGGGCTTAAATGGAAAATCTACAAATCATATAATCATCAACAAAGTAGAGTGAATTACGATTTCTGAGGTATTTGTTGCCTTTGTACTCATAAATACCTGCCACCGTGATAATTTTCAGATTTTTCGGCTCAAAGGTGTCTAATTGTAGGGGGGGCACACAAAATATTGATACAATTTTCCTCCCCCTGGACCTCCTGATGTATAAAATGACTTTTTTATTTCAGATTCTAAAAGTTCTAATCAAGACGTTTCATTTAATACTCAACTCGACTACTTTTGGTTAAAAAAAAACAAGACAAAAAATTTTAAGGGCTCATTCCCCCCTAAAAAAATTTAAATTTTTGGCAAGACTTAAGCTTTTGAGAAACCGTCATTTTAGGTCTTTTCACAAAGTTTGAGCATTCTAGCTTCTATAGTTTCTGAGGAAACTTGCTGTGACACACGGGCAGATGGACAGATGCACAATCGGATGGACAGACAGGTCGCGAAACTAGTATGTCTTCGAAAATTGTTTTTACATAGACGTAAAAACGGATTGGGTAATGTTTCAAAAGAAATTTAATTGAGATTACCAGAAGCAATGTTTCCTCCTGATGACAATAACACTTGCTCAATAGTTCCTGATCACAAGAATCTAACTAACGATGAAATAGATCTCTATTGGTCAAAGTTGGAGAAGCTGATGTTGGAAAGGATTGATAAAGTAGTTATCAAGACTAAACATTAAAATTATATGGAAGGGTATGAAAACAAACCAAAACCAAATGGCGTTTTTAAGATAGTGAAATGCTTATTCTTTAAGAACTCTCCGGTGAAGGTATCAAATCTTGGAGTCACTAGTGATAAGATAAATCTTCTTGGAAGGACTGGTATTGAAACTGAAAGTACGACTCCGGATAGAAATGGAAACAAGATTATATGTGATTGACTGCAGAGCCTTGCCCTGATTGAAACACATTTTGACATGATCCATCTACCAAACTCTGACAGAGGGAATCAAATATGTTCAAAGGTCGTTGAAGTAAAAGTTTTCGACTTTAAATCAAGCTTGAACGGTGAATCAATTCTTCATTTCAGTAAAAAATTATCATCTAACCACATAAGTTATTTTGAGGCATTTGAATCTTATTAATTATTTTGTCAGCAAAGAAGACTTGTGTTTTATGATTTGCTAGGATAAGCAACAAGAAATCAGGTGGCATAATGATCTTCCAAATATAGTTCTTGGACATTGATAATCTTTTTTTTCGTAGCACTAGAGTCGCTCTCGGGCCTTAACTCCTTGCAGATAGTCCCCCACCGGCCTCAATCCATTGTCACCATTATTCAATTTAGAAATCCTAGCAGCAATGAACTGTCTTCGTCGGCGGACTCAGACTAGCGTTTCCTCGGTTTTCTCACTGGTCTCCATCCTTCAGTTCTCACAACAAATATATGTTTGGGATGACTGTTGTTTGCCCACTACAGCTTCCACAATTCTACAATTGTTGAGGCCTCCAGCTTGTCCAAAATTTCATACAGATCATGGTTGTATCGAATTTTTATTGATCCTCTTCTAGCTTGGCTCCTATTATTTGCCACAAGGCCCGTCTGTTGAAGGTATTCAATATCCATGCTTGGGTTAGGGTTCATGTTTCGCACTCATAGCACAACACTGGTCTTATTACAGACTTGTATAGTTGAAGCTTTGTTTTCCTGTATATGCAGCTGGTCTTCAAGATCGTCAAAACTGAATAAAATATTTTAATTGCAAGCTATATTCTTTGACGTATTACCAAGTCGCATTGGTGACGTTGATTAGTCAACATCTCCTGCAGTTTATGAAGAGTTGTTGGTTAAAAAAAAAGTGCATATAAGAAAGAAGATAGAATATAAGAAGGAGAAAGAAGATAAGAAAGAAAGGTAGTAGAAGGCAGAGGGAGATAGAGAATAGGAGGGAAATAGAGTAAGACAGACGATAGAGTGAGAGGGTAGATAGTGTGAAATAGATGATAGAGCGAAACGACAGATAGGAGATAGCGCGAGCATGAAGATAAAGTGAGAAAGATGATAGCGAGATAGAAAAAGACGAAAGAAAGAGATAGGAGATATACGTGAAAAATACTTTGCTGACTTGGTTCAGCATCAGTCATTTTTCTTGGTTTTTCTAAATTTTGGAATTTTTTATATTATTGAAAGTTAGTTATTTGGCGGACATTAAACAAATTATAATAAATAGATAGTTCCCTTTTGGTGGACAAGATGTCGACGGACGGTGGCGTGGTTGCCAGACGTGACACATTCGATAAAGATGAGCAAATTGCTTCACTGGTCGCCCAGCTCGACAATATTACGCTGAAGTTGGATCAAGTGTTCGTAACGCTGTTGCAAACACAAGGGACACTCGCGAAAACTAATGCCAAGCTGGCCGATCAGTGAAATAAAAACAAACTGCTAGCTGCAAAAATGCAGAACTAGAACTGCTAGAACTGCTCGAAAAAAGGCAAAGGCAAACGGGAAATTTAAGAACGACAGCCCTGAGATGAAACAAGCTGGTCAAACAGATCTACGCTCATGGCAGGAGGGTTTTGTATTCAACTTCTAAGAAATGCAGTCACCAGCAACGAATAAAGCCAAGAAGTATGTCAAAGAGATATGCACGCTTCGAAGAAATCCATTATTTTTCTATTTTCAACGGTCGCCATTTGGCTGCAAACCAGCAAATTCCTAAAAATATTAATGTTATTGATCTTATTTGAAAATTTCAAGAAGATCAAATCAAAACTGCAGTGACTGATTCTAAGGTATTTATTGTTGTTGTATCAATAAACACCTACCTCTACAACTTTTTTCCAACTTTTCGGATCAAAATTATTTCACAAGACCCTTAAAAAAATAAGGTGAGGGCGTCTTCACCTCCAAAGTCTGGATCTTCACTAAAACTTCAGAAAGTGAGACGGATGTTGGCTGTATGAGTAGCAGTAAAGTCAAAAAGAGGATGAGATTTTCCCTGCCCTTCAACAACTAAAACAAACTACGGCATTTACAGACATGGCCATTTAACCAAAACTAAAACCAAAACCAAAAAAAAAACACTGGCGAATGCCACAAATACAAGAACCTAAAACAGTTCCGATCATTTTACAAGAGCCCTCAAAATGGTCTCAAACACTTTATATATATTATGAAAACACTAAATATATCATACACATCCGCGAAAAAGGTCTAACTCGGCATAAAAATCATACCAACTACACCCACAAATCACAGACGACTGACCAAAGCGCTAACTGAAAACGAAATGCAATATCACACTTACATACCTCCAGAGGATAAAAAGCTGAATATTGTCATCAGGAGCCTGTATGGCCTTTCAGTCGAAGAAATCAAAGAAGACTTACAGTCTCAATGCTTCAACCCCATAGAAGTCTATTATATTGTGTTAAAATGAGGGATGGTCTTTCTTAAGTTGTCAAGGTTCTCCTCCCAAAATCTGAAACAAATATTTACAACATTAAATCTATTTGCCACCTTTTGTGCATCATGGAGCCACAGCGTCCTCGTACGGGCCAGGGTACGTGCCACAATTGTCAACAATTTGGAGATTCTTTTAGAAACTGAAATGCAGAGTCTATTAGGGGATTCCGAAACGAGCAATGGGAGAGCTTTTTGCAGAGTCTCAAGCCTGGGTGTGGTATTTTCTGGAGAATGACCAAATACTTACGGACAAACAGTACAATTGTGGCACCGCCTATTCATGGTCCGAATGGGATGCAATTCTACGATGCAGGTAAGGCGAAAGCATTTGCAGATTCCCTAGAAATGCAATTCCGTGAAAATTCTTCAGACGGGGAGGACTTTGAAACTGAGGAAAGAATTAAATCTTCTGTCAACAGACTCCTGATGGATAACATTCAACATGAAGATAGTTTTGAACCAACGGACTGAGATGAAATCAAAAACATCATACAGACGCTCAACTAACATAAAGCACCTAGATATGACACTATTATAAACACAATAATTTCTTGGCTACGAGAAAATATTTTACAAACAATTACTGACATTATTAATGCAATATTCTCTTTGCAAAATTATCCGGAAATATGGAAATTAGCGGTTATTATTGTGTTCCCGAAACCTCAAAAGGACCCACAATTCCCACAAAACTGGAGACCCATCGATCTCTTCTCATCGCTGTCAAAAATTGCTGAAAGGCTGATTCTGCATCGACTTTATGAGGTTTTATTTGAAAAAGATATTATACCGAAAGAACAATATGGCTTTAAAGCTTAATACTCTATTGAACTTAAATTAGTTAGAGTGGTTCAACACATCAGAACAGAGTTAAATCGCAGGAATTCAATAGGCTTAGTTATTTTGACATAGCTAAGGCCTTTGGCAAAGTCTGGCATGCAGGACTTATCTTCAAAATGCATCAGTTCTATATACCACTGCAGGTCACTCTAATTATTGGCTTCTTCTTGGAAGACAGAAATTCCGTGTCAGAATTAACAAACAACTCTCAAACTTGAGACCAATCGGTGCTGGAGTTCCTCAGGGCTGGCCCATCTCACTGGTCCTATACAATATATTTACTGCAGAACTTCCTACTCTGCCTTCAAAAATAAAACTATTGCTTTACGCTGAAGATCTTCTTCGTTGTAGCCCTACTGCCCCTTTTGGGCCTTCGCTTAGAGATAGTTAGAGTATCTGTTTGTCATGACCGATTGTATCGGCACTCCACAAGGTGTTATGATCATTATCACGCTTTGGCCGTGTGTCCGTCCACCCAGCTGCGATACGTTCTGCTTTTTTAAATCTGCACGTATCATAACTGAATAGACTTATAGTCCGTCCAAAGAATCACTCGAACTAAATCTCGTTGACGCCGACGAGACTTGAACCAGAGACCTTCAGCTTACGGGTTCAGTGCTCTAACCACTAAGCCACGTGGACTACTGACGCTGATGATACCTGTATATTTATTACAGCACGACAAGCAAGAGTCATCACTTCAAACTTGCAACGATCAATAAACATCTTATTGGAATACTTTCATAAACGAAAAATTAATATAAATGCTGATTAAACGCAGGCCTTATTCATCACAAGCAAAAGACTGCAAACTCTACAGAGACTTATCATTGACCATGAAACAATAGATTAAGCACCCTTGGCTTAATACCTTGGACTTACATTTAACTGAAGCCTCACATAGAAACAACACATACAAAATAACCGGGGACACTGTATTGGATTTTTCTCCTCTCTATACCAGCTCATTCAATCCAAAAAACTTAGCCTTAAAAATCTATTGCTCATATATGTACAAATATATTATATGACCGACCCTACTATACGGTAGTTTTGCTCTGTACCAGACGACAAAGACTAACAAAAAAGCACTCCAGCCCTTCGAAAATAGAATTATTCGAAAGATCTTGAGAATTCCATGGTACATTAGAAGCACTGACATATACAAGGACCTAAGACTCGAGGCGGCCGAAAAATACGTTTGTGATCAAGAACTGAATCTATCCGCCAAATAATTACGTCAAAATTTATATTTAAAATTATATAATGACTGAAACTGGCTCAGGAAGGTAGGTTAGTACTGAAGTACTCACAGTTACGAGGGAGTTAAGGTACTAAATCGCATTAACTCCACACCCTCCGAATTCCAAGGGAATAGTCTAGTTTTTAAATCAAAATTCTTTTTCTTACTACTAAACTTTTTATTCGTTATTTTTTCCCACTTAATCTTTTTCGAATGGATACTAGCACTCTGTTAAGAGTGGCTTCAACCTACATAACTTCTTTAGCAATCACTTTGATAAGTTTGTACACACCGGGATTTTTTTCAATTATTGTCCTAAGGTGGCAATGCCAGGCTGCAATGCTGTTTTTGGTTCTCAGGAAACTATTTTCCAAAGAGTTTACCACTGACTGACTCGCACAAAGCTAACTTCTGGTGATTGCTGATGTCGAATTTCTTAACCAATTGCCTAAATTCTTGAAATTATTATCATTCGAGCTGCTAATCAATTCACCAAAATATTCTAAAGCTAGTTTAGAGATATTGAAATATAAATCAGGGGTGACATTCGTGCAATAAATGTTTGTCAAGTTGAAAAGTTACATTCCATTCAGCCACCAAATGTAGAACCTGATTGAAAATGTATGCTTATGCATCCTTACTTTTATTGTTTTAAGCAAAAAAGAAGCGGTAACACCTCTGCAGCCACTAAAACACGGATCATGAATAGCTGATGCATTATGGCAGGTATTACATAAAAAGCGCCATGCATTAATCAGCACATAGCATCAGCAAGTGTCGCTAAGGATGTTTTACTTCCCAGAACCAAATGATACATCGTAACATATCGGGTTTCCTTTAACACCAATAGTTCACCATCCAAGTGCCTTAGCTCCTCAGGAATTGATATTTCTTTTTAGGTTTTTGGGTTGGGTTTTCACCCAACATGCAATATCTTAGGAATCTGTGTTCACTTCTCGCGAGATAAAGACGGCAGCTAAGATTGCAATTAATCATGAGTTTACGAATCAGTTGGCTTAGCAAATAATTAACTTTAAACTAAGGCTGATAATTTGCTTCGGTTGCTGGCTTTTGTTTGTAACACTTTTTCAGGTCTTTGTAAAAAAATTTTTTACAAAGACCTACTAGTTTCGCGACCTGTCTGTCCGTCTGTCCGTCCGTCCGTCTATCCGTCTGTCCGTGCGTCACAGCTGATTTCCTCAGAAACTATAGAAGCTAGAATGCTCAAACTTTGTGAAAAGGTCAAAAGTGATAGTCTCTCAAAAGTTAAGGCCTTAACAAAAATTTAAAAAATGTTTAAGGGGGTCCCCCTAATAACGAATTGGCCCTTAAAAATTTTTTTTCATCAAAGGTAGTCGAATGGGGTATCAAATGAAAGGTCTTGATTAGAACTTTTAGAATCTGAAATAAAAAAATCATTTTATGAATTAGGGGGTCCAGGGGAAGGCAAAATGTACCCAAAATTTGTGTCCCCCTCCCTCGCGATTGGACACCTTTCAGCCGAAAAATCTGAAAATTATCACGAACGTGGACCTTTTTGAGTACAAGGGCAACAAATACCTTAGAAATCGAAATTCGCTCAACTTTGTTAATAATAGTATGATTTGTAGATTTTACATTTTTGCCCATAAAATCAAAACGGTACCTTTAAACTTCTTGAAATTTTGCAATTATATAGATTGACATATGATATATATGCTCACAAAATTTAATTGAGATCGAATCATAATCAAGTGAGTTATAGCCATTTCAATTATATGGAATTACACCAACAATAACACGTGTTTATGGTTGATATAGGGTTTTCCAATAAGAGGTGTTATTTTGATATTAAAAGAAAAATGCCATTTTTAATACAATTGATCGAATGTTTATTTCATTATAAAGAAGAAGATATGCCGTTAATAGCAATAATTAACATTGAGCAAATAACCACTACGACACGCTTACAGGACCATACCCTCTTCATAAAATTTTCCATAACCAAATCGCAAAGTGGTTGTCCTCGATAGCCTCACGAATTTCGTCTTTGAGATCTTGAATCGACGCTGGGCTATTGGTATAGGCCTTCTCTATCACGTGGCTCCAAAGGAAGAAGTCGCAAGGTGTTAAATCAGAAGATCTATTCAAAATAACACCTCTTATTGGAAAACCCTATATATATATTTAAAATTGACCTAGGCACTTTTATTTTCTTTCAATTTTCATGAATATTTAAGGAATAGTGTTCAATCGGCCGAGCATTCAGAAAAATCATTTAAGCTAGATTAAAATGGCGGCTGCACTGTGCTTATGAAAGAAACTGTGCATCTTTTGTATAAATTTGAAGGATTTCATATCTAAGTATTGGATGGATAATTCAAGTTATCGATTCACGCCATTAGAAAACTTGCTTCTAACCCTAGGATGTTTACAAAGACCTTCTGGTAGGAGCACTCTCCTGCTTACTCAACTTGTTTATTATTTTATTATGTTCTTTAGGCAGAACTTTAGTAATGTGTTTCGCTTTAGTGGTGGTCGCAGCAGTAATCATCGGGTTCTATATTTCTTTCATATTTTCTTCTATCACTTTCCGCTCTTCTTATTTAGGAACCTCTGGCATTTACATCATTCTTTGCTGCACCCAAACGCCGCAAAAATTTCAGTTTGGACAAAACTGCCTGTTGTTCCTTGTTTTATTCCTAATTTTTAACCCGCGTTGTTGCTGGTAAAGGTGATACTAGGATTTTTGATTCCCCTGTCGGGGCCTGTCTTATTCTGAAGGAATTTGCTGTGGCTTAATTTTTGGGGTTTTCTGGCCCTTCAACGTTCGGTTGCTTACCACTACTATACTATTGCAGACATTGGATGACAACGGCCAGGAGCCAGCTTGTTCACTACTCTCTGCTGCCGATACTGTGAATTCGTTACCTTGCACCATAAGTTTTTCTCCTTCTCGACTTTCATTCTGGTTTTTTTCTAGGCTCCTTTCTATAGCGTTTCACCTATTGCCAGGCACATTTTTGCCCCTGCTTGATGTGCATGGACCATTTAACACTCCGAATGTCTGGGGTAATGTAGCATGCACACTCTTGGCTGAATTTACATGAAAATTAGACCAGCATTTGTAGTGTTGTAGCAGTCCTTTCATTGAAAGCCAGGAAGGCTCTAGTTCCAGATGGTATTCAAGCTGAGGTGTTGCAACCTGCCTATCACCATTGTCCTGACTCGTTGCTCAGCACATTCAACGCTATCTTTCGATTCAGTCCTCCTAGTACGATGGAGGGTGGCGATGCTCGTACTGAACAACAACGGGAAGGCAAATTCCAGATTGCCGTCTGTATACCACCAGTTATGCATGCTAGACACTGCTGGGATAGTGCTAGAAAAACTCATCAAGGGAAGACTCACTAACAGGATTCATGCTGCTGGGGAACTATCTCCTCGGCAGTACGGCTGGCTTTGGAGTAGAACCCTTGACCATGGAGGCGATTCCAAGGATGGTGAGTGTACTCCATAAGGCAGAGGCTTAGAGCTGCACCAAGTGAGGAATCATCCTCTTTGGTGACACTTGACGTTAGGAATGTCTTTAGTTCCGCTAGATGGGTGGATATTCTAGATACAATGAAGAACCTTTTTCTAGTTCCTGAATAACTGATGCGGCTTCTGAGGAACTACTTGAAGGACTGAAGCCTGCTTTAAGACCCAACATAGGGCCAACGAAGGGCGGAAATTACATTGGGTGTTGCCCAGGGATCTTTTCTTGATCCAGATTTTTAAAACGTGTCTTTTGACGGGCTACTGAGACTGGAGATGCCAGATGAGTCGTACTTGATCGGCTATGGGGATGATGTTGCGGCTCTAGTCATTGGACGCACCATTGAACAAGCACAACTTAGGCTAGGTATGCTAATGCACTGAGTGAAAGACTGGATGACTGGTCGTGGATTTAGTCTAGCACCAAGGAAAGCCGAAGTGGTCATCTTGACAAAAAAGACAACCCCTAGAGTAAGGATGATTAGTATTGAAGACATTCTAATCAAATTTAAGCCAGCGGTGAAGTTTCTAGGGCTACTGATTGACTTGAAGACAAGTTTCTCGAAACAAATCAGGGCAACGGTTGAGAAGGCTGCATCCAGGGTATTGGCTCTGATTTGACTAATGTCCAATGTAGAAGACCCAAACCCTCAAGAAAACGGCTCTTGATGAGTGCTGTAGGGTCAGTGCTATTGTACGGAGCAGAAATATGGCAGGTATACCAAAAACACTTGGCATTAGTACAGAAAAGAGGAGCACTGAGGATTGCATCTTCATATTCCCCAGTCTCTCACCACTAAGTGAGTGTTATTGCAGCAATGATACCGCTTGCCCTCCTTGCTAGAGAGTGTCACGCTATTCACTTATGCCGAAGCAAGGATGTAAGGAAGACGGTTGCCGGCGTGGAAGACAGCACTCACTCAACGATTGGCAGCAGTCTTGGGCGGATTGCACGAAGGGAAGGTGGACTTCATGCCTCAGTGCATAAATCGCATTCACCTCACAACCACAAAAAAATCACTTGTAGCTGGATACTGTCCTCAGACGAACCTAACGAAAGCCTTTACTTCCTTGGGTAGATGGGGACGGCACTCTCTAAAGAATACAAGCCTCCATGAATATTTCTAAGGACCAGCGTTCCCCTTCGGGCACAATAAGTTTACCCCTTAAAAATATTGCTAATTTAATAAGCCAAAGAAATACAAATAACAAATAGTATAATGCTCAAATAAATAATCTTAATCGTGAAACAATACAATGTAACCTAGACACCAACTTTGTGATGTTGTATTAATGATTACTCTATGTTAAGCCCTTAAATTGAAGATTTATAAATGAGCATGGTACAATCGAGTGAAACATGGATACAGTCCTTGAAGCCTAATTCATTGAAAATCAACAAAATTGCTTAAATAAAGGCAGCTGAAAATTTTCAACTATCAAATGGGAACTACCAATGATACCAATAATGATTAGAAATCAAACCGTAAGATGCTTGATCGATACTGACTGCAATATGTTCGAGTCGTCAACGAAGTCGTTCGTCTCTATAGTTACTGCGATATATTTTGATCTAAATTACATTTAAAACATCTCGTTTAAAATTCTTAATGCGTACATTGAATAGTTAAGTGAAAGTGACTGGCAAATTTTGTTTTATAAGCTAGCAAGTGTCGACGAAAACATTAAAAATTATAAATTTATATTAAATAGTTTTCCCGACTAACTAACATAAACTGTAACAATGAGCCCAGTGTATAAGTGTACTGAGTTCAATGAACCCATCTCTGATAAATCAGACTCCCTCGATTGTGCAAGTTGCAAAAAGATTTTTCATTTTGATTGTGTTGGCGGTGAAGCAAATTATAGATTCACAAAAGACAGAAAACGCAACTGGCTATGTAAATATTCCAAAAACATGAATGAGAGTGGATCGAAAAACGTTAGTGATAACAATCTTGCCCTTACAGATAGTTTAAGATCAATAAAACATGAATTTGTAGTGCAAAACAATGAATTCAAAGAATTCATTAAGTTCTTAAAAGAAGAGTTAGCAGATTACAAAAAGTCACTTGATTATTGTTGTAACAAAATTAATGATTTTAATTTAAAAATGTTGAATTATAGTGAAACAAGTTGAGTAAGCAGGAGAGTGCTCCTACCAGAAGGTCTGTGTAAACATCCTAGGGTTAGAAATAAGTTTTCTAATGGCGTGAATCGATAACTTGAATTATTCATCCAAAACTTAGATATAAAATCGTTCAAATTTATACAAAAGATGCACAGTTTCTATCATAAGCACAGTGCAGCCGCCATTTTAATCTAGCTTAAATGATTTTTCTGAATGCTCGGCCGATTGAACACTATTCCTTAAATATTCATGAAAATTGAATGAAAATAAAAGTGCCTAGGTCAATTTTAAATATATATATAGGGTTTTCCAATAAGAGGTGTTATTTTGAATAGATCTTCTGATTTAACACCTTGCGACTTCTTCCTTTGGAGCCACGTGATAGAGAAGGCCTATACCAATAGCCCAGCGTCGATTCAAGATCTCAAAGACGAAATTCGTGAGGCTATCGAGGACAACCACTTTGCGATTTGGTTATGGAAAATTTTATGAAGAGGGTATGGTCCTGTAAGCGTGTCGTAGTGGTTATTTGCTCAATGTTAATCATTGCTATTAACGGCATATCTTCTTCTTTATAATGAAATAAACATTCGATCATTTGTATTAAAAATGGCATTTTTCTTTTAATATCAAAATAACACCTCTTATTGGAAAACCCTATATCAACCGTAAACACGTGTTATTGTTGGTGTAATTCCATATAATTGAAATGGCTATAACTCACTTGATTATGATTCGATCTCAATTAAATTTTGTGAACATATATATCATATGTCAATCTATATGATTGCAAAATTTCAAGAAGTTTAAAGGTACCGTTTTGATTTTATGGGCAAAAATGTAAAATCTACAAATCATACTATTTTTAACAAAGTTGAGCGAATTTCGATTTCTAAGGTATTTGTTGCCCTTGCACTCAAAAAGGTCCACGTTCGTGATAATTTTCAGATTTTTCGGCTGAAAGGTGTCCAATCGCGAGGGGGGGGGACACAAATTTTAGGTACATTTTGCCTTCCCCTGGACCCCCTAATTCATAAAATGATTTTTTTATTCCAGATTCTAAAAGTTCTAATCAAGACCTTTCATTTGATACCCCACTCGACTACCTTTGATGAAAAAAAATGTTAAGGGCCAACTCGTTATTAGGGGGGACCCCCCTTAAACATTTTTTAAATTTTTGTTAAGGCCTTAACTTTTGAGAGACTATCACTTTTGACCTTTTCACAAAGTTTGAGCATTCTAGCTTCTATAGTTTCTGAGGGAATCAGCTGTGACGCACGGACAGACGGACAGACGGACGGACGGACAGACGGACGGACAGACGGACAGACAGGTCGCGAAACTAGTAGGTCTTTGTAAAAAAAATTTTTACAGAGACCTAAAAATAGATAGTCTCAATGCGATGTGCAGTAAACTCTCCGCAGAAAACTTAAATCTTAATAAACAAGTGAAAAGTTTATCGCGGCAAGTCAATCAATTGCAACAAGCTAATCTTGCGACCAAATTGGAAATCAATGGAATTCCAAACAGTGTAAGTGAAGATGCTTATGCTGTCGTGTCGAAAATTGGACAACTATTGCAAATCAATGGTGATAGTAATCAACCTATAGTGTCCAAACGAAAAATGAATAAGCGCCTGCAAAACAATGCACCCCAATCAATTCTTGTCCGCTTTTCTACAGAAGATGCGAGAGATCTGTGGGTAGCCAAAGCTAGGGTCAAGCGGGAACAACTGATCTGCACAAATGTCCACGATAGTTTTCCATCCAGTAAGTTCTACCTAAATATAAATTTAAGTCCATATTATAAAAGACTCTTATATCTAAAAAAAAGCTTTGCTAAAGATAATAATTACAAATTTGTTTGGATTAAGAACGGCAGTATTTTGATTAGAAAATCGGAACAGTGTAAAATTTACAGTATAAATTTAGAAGATGAGCTTAATGTAAATACACTGAAATGAGATTAATCATGTATTACTATTACTATATTTATATATCTTTTAAATACTATGTTTAACTTATCTAATCCTATTGAATTGCTGAATCTACAATAAAATCAAACATTTGAAGTTGAAAGCATACATTTCTGTAAAGATCTATTAAATCTTCACCCTTTAAATAGAAATCCAAAAATCCTTCAACTAAATATTAGGAGTATAAAAAGAAATTTTGATAAATTGGTTATTCTATTGAGGGAACTAGATTTCAATATTGATATAATAGCACTATCAGAAACACATCACAGTAGCTATATTAATGAATCTAGTTTAATAACATCCTCTTTGCGAATTCCTGGATATTCCATGTTCTACACCATGAACTGCAGAAATAAAAACGATGGAGTAATAGTCTTTGCAAAAGAATATCTCGAAACCGTGTGTGAAGAAATTACAACTAACAAACTTACGGGGTTAAAAATGAAAGTCAAATTTCAGAATAGTAAATTGGCACTCGTATATGCGATATACGAATCACCATCTCTAAACCACGAAGAATTTATTTGCAAACTCCATAGTCTCTTGGGCAATAAAATACACAATAGTCTGGATATTGTTATTGGTGACATAAATATAGATATCTCAGATCAGTCCAGAATAGCAAATGAATATTTGACGGCTACAGGTGGTTTGGAATTTTCCTCCTATATTAATAAATATACCCGAATCGAGAACAATCATAAATCATGCATCGATCATATTCTCGTCAGGCAAAATACATCGGAAAGTCATACTATGATCCCGATAGCAATAAAAAACACGATTACAGACCATTATACAATATTAATAATGATAAGCATTGATCCTTTGAATAATCACAAAACAAATACTACCAGGAGAATCATTTCAAAAGTCAATTATGATCTGCTTAAAGAAAAGTTACAGGAAGTTGACTGGGATTCAATTATTTGTAAACACGAAAATGCAGATATATCTGCTGGTAATTTTATTTCATTCCTAAGGGAGAAAATTCGTGAATCATCTTCGAAAGTCTATATCCTAAAAAGTTTAAGCCTCTCAAGCATTGGATAACCCAAGGCATAGTCAAATCTATTAGGAATAGGGACAACATTAAACATAGATTAAATAAGGAACCTTTCAACACTCAACTGGCCCTTTTTTACAAAAAATTCCGAAATCGATTAAACAATATAAAGAAACAAACAAAACGAAATTACTACCAACAACAAATCGAAACAGCTAGTAATAGCAACAAAAAGATTTGGGAAATAGTTCGTAATAACAGTGATAGAAACAAAAACAATGAACTCGATGAATTACTCAGCCACTCAAGATACAAACCAAATAACTCTAATTGTAGCGCACAAACTGAATATACTGTAGCGAACATCTTCAACGATTCTTTTATCAACGCTGGAAATAAAGTGGCAGTTTTTGAATTAAATACAGAAAAATGTTATGATAATTGTGATACTGAGGTGTTGCATAGTTTCCATTTACATAAGATCAAAAAAGGTGAAATTCAACTCATAATAAAAGCTTTGAAACCTTGTACATCTCCAGGTTGGGATGAGACGACTTCTGAAATTTTTAAAATTGTGCACAATGAAATCGCAAAACCTCTCACAAAACTTTTTAACAAATACATTGAAGAAGCAACTTTCCAGCTGGATTTTAAAAAGGCTATATTTAGTCCGATTTATAAAAATGGTGATAAGTGTGACATCAGCAATTATCGTCCAATTTCTGTTTTACCAGTGGTGGCTAAAATCTTTGAACGCTGTATCAAAAACAGGCTAACAAAGTACTTGTCGGAAAACAACATCATTTCTAACAATCAATACGGCTTTCAGGAAGGTTTGAACACAGAACACGCAGTGTTATCTCTCACAATTTTTTTGTATTCAGAACTTGATATAGGAAATAAACCCTTAGCAATTTTTATGGACATTTCAAAGGCATTTGATACTGTTTCCCATTGCATTCTTCTGCAAAAGTTAAAGAAAATAGGAATAAATAGTAAAGCTTTGAAACTGTTCTCTTCATATTTATCGCATAGGCAACAACGTGTTAGGGTGAATGGCACACTAGGCGAGTGGAAAACTAAAGGCAAGATTGGTTTGCCACAAGGCTCTGTTTTGTCTCCAATTCTATACGATATATATGTAAATGATCTTTTCAACATAGTTTGGGTGGTGCATCCAATGTTGTAGCTTTTGCTGATGACACAACGATAGTATTATCCAAATCGTGGTATACAACTAGACATAATGCGGAAATTGCAATGATACAGATCCACGAATGGTTGCACAAAAATCAACTTGGTCTCAACACCCTTAAAACTTATGTCATCGCTTTTTCATTAACTTCCGTGGGACAGCCATTATATAGATCCATCAAATTAGATCAACAAGATTATCAAGACGTTCATACAAATAATGTAACTTGTGAGTGTACTGAAATAACCTTTGCTGATAAAACTAGATATCTAGGAATAATTATTCATAAAAATCTTAAATGGAATTTACATATTGATTATATTAACACAAAGTTAAGGCGTTGTTTATATCTCTTCATTTCAATACGTGATTTTCTGACAGTATCCCAAATGTAGTTAATCTATTATGCGAACGCCCGAGCGTCCTATTAAGGAGAAGCGGGAGACTTGGCAGGATGCTTCAGGTGTTCGAGCAGTGGAAGATAACATAAAGAGCACCAAAAATTCGATTGTCACGGCTGCGATCGTTACTAAAGCGACCGATGCAAGGGTCACAAATCCCGACATTGCAACGAAAAATCCAGAAGCAAACGAGGAGATTAAGGTACTAAAAGCAAAGAGTGACCAGACACCGCGTGATTGTACCGCCACCGTTGAAAATGTGGCGGAAGTACTGCACTCGGAAACGGAACGTGAAAACCTCTCCCAAGGATGGTTGCAAGGTACAATTGCGGCCCAGCGATACGAAGAGGAAAGACTACTTCGAAAAGCGGGAGATGTTCTGAAAAGAATACAAGCTGCATGCGACTCCCCAAAAATTAACAAAGTAGCAAAGGAAGGGCTCCTTGAACTAGAGGAGCTCCTAGATCGCATAGGGCACTATCGGAGGAGCTGGTTAAGGGCCGAAGATGAACAGAAGGCTAAAGAGGCACTTGGAACAAAATCTAAAGGCGACATGCAGATAGCTCTATCATTAAAAGTAAATAAAAGAATGGCGTATAGCCCAATCGAAGGAGATCGGGATAAAAGAAGGAAGGAAGAGGCACTTAACGGGCGTGGAGCACCAGATCAGGGGTTCCAGACAGTGTTTATAAAAGGAGCGAAGAAAGCCGCAAAGAAACTCCTTCAAAAGCAGAAAGCCGGCTCTGGCCGAGGTAGAAGAGGCCATCAAAAGGGAGTTCCCTAGCGTGGAAAGGATCAAAGCGAGACTGACACCAGAAAACAACAGGAGACAACGCATGGCCATAGTTGACTTGACCGAAAAGGACGCCGAACAATTCCTGAACAAGAGCAAAGTACGAATAGGGTGGGTTGTCTGTAGGATACGGCGAAGAGCAACGCCTCTTCAATGTTTCAAATGCCTTGGTTATGGTCACACCACACAAGTATGCAAAGGACCCGATAGGAGTTCCCTATGTTACAAATGCGGTGAAATGGGACATAAAAGAAAAGAGTGTACGAAGGAGGCGCACTGTATTCTTTGCAAGGAAGCTGATCCAAAACCTGATTTTGGACACGTCTTGGGATCAGAAAAATGCCGGGTGTTCCAGGAAGCCCTAGCCAAGGCGAAATCAGAGCTTCGATGACCCGCATCCTGCAGCTAAACATACACCGCAGTTCAACCGCCCAAAATCTGCTTGAGCAGTTTGCGAGGGACAGGAAAGCCGACTTCTTGCTGCTGAGTGAGCAATACCATAATAAAAGTCCTGCATTATGGTACACTGATGAAACTGGTACTGCCGCTATCTGGGTTCGGAACAGTGACTTTCAAGCGGAGAGTTGTGGACGGGGGGATGGTTTCGTGTGGGTTCGGTGCTCAGGGATCACCTTCTTTAGTGTGTACATAACGCCTAACGAGCCGATATCATCTTTCCAAGCCAAGCTTAATTCTCTGGAGGGCGCTGTCTTGAACGCAGAGGGTAAAGTGCTCGTTGGGGGCGACTTCAATGCTAAAGCAATCGAATGGGGCATGCCTCAGATGGATCCGCGGGGAAAACGAGTCCTGGAAATGGCGGCCAGGACGGCCCTCGTCGTACTAAACTCCGGAAATACGCCGACTTTCCGCCGTATTGGCTGTGAGGGAACCATACTGGACGTGACATTTGCCTCGGAGTCCTTAGTACGGAGGATACACAACTAGAAAGTATTAGAGGACTACTCAGCCGGTGATCACCAGTGCATTCTGCTTGAGCAGGTGAGCCGCTGCAGGGAGCTCCAGAGGGGACGGAAGAACTGGCAGCTCAAGACGTGGTGAACTCTACTATGAGCATAATCACGACTGCTTGCTGCGCTTCTATGCCCCGTCGAAGACTCCGGCACGGCAAGCCCCCAGTGTACTGGTGGTCTACTAAAATCGCTGAAAAGCGGAGGGAGCGTCACAAGCTTCGGTGTGAGGCTCAACGGGCGTGGGACCGTGACGAGGCATGCAACCAGGTGGCAGCATATAAGTCGGCCATGAAATGCCTTCACAAACTGATCAACAGTAGCAAGGCTCGCTGCTGGCAAGACCTAGTGGACAATGTGAACAAGGATCCGTGGAGCCTTGGCTACAAGCTGGTCATGGGGAAACTTGGTGCCCTACGGAAGCCTTGTATACATGACGCGAAAAAGATGGACGCGACAGTGCGGGGACTCTTCCCCGCCTATCCCGTCCGTGTTGACGCTGTCCATGGTGAAACAGCAGTAGAGTGCCCACTCTTCACACAGCTGGAACTGGAGGAGGCAGTCCTCTCCTTGAAAGCGAGGAAGGCTCCAGGTCCAGATGGTGTTACAGCTGAGGTGTTGCGGCTCGTCTTTCACCATTGTCCTGATTTGCTGCTCAGCACATTCAACGCTTGCCTACGGGACGGGGTTTTCCCGGTACGATGGAAGGTGGCGAGGCTCGTGCTGGTCAGCAAGGGGAAGGGAAATCCCGAATCGTCGTCTGCATACCGCCCGTTATGCATGCTAGACACGGCTGGGAAAGTGCTAGAGAAACTCATCAAGGGAAGACTCACTGACGCGATTCGTGCTGCTGGGGACCTATCTCCTCGGCAGTACGGCTTTAGAGCAGGACGTTCTACCATTGATGCGATTGCAGAGGTGGTGAACGCGGTCCAAAAGGCAGAGGCATATAGTCGCACCAAGCGGCGGATCGTCCTGTTGGTGACACTCGACGTCAGGAATGCCTTCAACTCCGCTAGATGGGTGGATATTCTGGACACACTGGAAAACTCTTTTCCATTTCCAGAATATCTAATGCGGCTTTTGGAGAACTACCTAAAGGACCGAAGTCTGGTCTACGACACGACACAGGGCCAACGAAGGCTGGAAATTACATCGGGTGTTGCCCAGGGATCTATCCTTGATCCGGACCTGTGGAACGTGTCTTACGATGGGCTACTGAGACTTGAGATGCCTGATGAGTCGCGCTTGGTCGGCTATGCGGATGATGTTGCGGCTCTGGTCGCCGGACGCACCGTTGAACAAGCGCAACTTAGGCTAGGTATGCTAATGCTCCGAGTGAGGGACTGGATGACTGCTCGCGGGCTCAGCTTAGCACTGAAGAAAACCGAAGTGGTCATCTTGACAAAAAAGAGAATCCCTAGAGTAAGGATGATCAGTATTGGCGACTTACGAATCGAATCGAAGCCAGCGGTGAAGTACCTGGGGCTACTGATCGACTCGAAGATGAGTTTCTCTGAGCAAATCAGGGCAACGGCTGAGAAGGCTGCTTCGGGAATATCGGCCCTAAGTCGACTTATGGCCAACGTAGGGGGACCCAGCCCATCAAGAAGACGCCTCTTGATGTGTGCTGTAGGGTCAGTGCTACTGTACGGAGCAGAGGTTTGGGGCGACGCTCTCAGCAAGGAGGTATACCGAAAACGATTGGCACAGGTACAGAGAAGAGGAGCATTGAAAATTGCATCTTCGTATCCAACAGTCTCCGACTCGGCGGTGAGAGTGATTGCAGGCGTGATACCTGTCGCCCTCCTTGCTAGAGAGCGCCGCGCTATTTACCTGCGCCGAAACGAGGATGCGAGGGAGATGGTTGTCCGCGAGGAGAGACAACGCTCGCTCAACGATTGGCAGCAGTCTTGCGGGAATTGCACGAAGGGAAGGTGGACTGCGCGCCTCATCCCGGATGTGAGACCATGGCTAAATCGAAGGCATGGTGAGACTGACTTCTATCTGACCCAGCTTTTGAGTGGGCACGGACTGGGACCGGCACATCCCATTATTCTTGATGGCGTATAGAGCTGCCGAAAATACATCGACGGGTAAGTTCCCAGCCAAAGTCATTTTTTGAAAGATTATTCATCTGCCAGCTGATATAAAGTTCGGGACACCCCCTGAGAAACCCCAAACGATCTCGGAGTACGCAAGTGAGCTAAAGCAACGGTTGAACCAGATACATTGAACAGTGCGAAAACACCTCGAATCGGCCACTGACCGCATGAAGACCAATTATGATCTAAAGGTAAATTTTACTGGCTTCCAGAAAGATGACTTGGTGTGGTTATATAACCCACAACGGTAGAAGGGTTGGTCTCCAAAGTCGCAGCATGATTGGGAGGGAGCATACCGAGTTAAAAAGCGAATCAACTACGTCGTATACCGCATAGAGGAACACCGTAAGCCGAGACCCAAAATTAAAATCATGCATCACGACCATCTTACCCCATATTACATCCAGGGAGACTTAACTACCCCTGGCGACACATCTTTTCGGGGCGAAAAGAACTGAGATCCAAGATCAACATCTGAAAGTGACTTCACTGCGGCCATTCAGAATTGCTCAAATATTCCAGGTAGTTCTCGTCAGAACATTCGCCAATGTATGAGAAATGGATTGAATGACTAGAGACCCTATATAAAGCCGAGCTGAATGAATGGAAGATATAGTAAACCAGCGATAGTAAAACTGCGATAGCGTGGAGTGTGAATTAATAGCGATATTGATTGTTAGTGAAGACAGTTGTAATAGAAATTTATAGACGAGTGAAAGTTAGATTAAAATATTAATTTGGGAAGTAGTGAAATTAACAATTGTAAATTGTTAGTAAATAAAATCTTTTAACTTAATTTAAAATACAGTGCGTTTTTACTTTCCCGGAACTTTAAAATTATCGGCCGCGAACCATAACACGCGACAATATATATGTATAGATGTACCTATATGTGCATACATATTAAATATATATATATATATATATATATATATATATATATATATATATATATATATATATTATATATATATATATATATATATATATATATATATATATATATATATTTATATATATATATTCGAGTATATATATATATATATATATATATATATATATATATATATATATATATATATATATATATATATATATATATATGCGCGTGTGTGTGTGAGTATACATAGGGTATAACGAAATTAGTGCCTGGAGGTCGCAATTTTGCTTCGATTTTCGCAAAATTTCCAGAAATGTTTCGACTGGTTTTATTAATCATTCAAATCGGTAAAGCGAAAACAAGGTTAAGGATCTTTTAGATGAAAACCCGTGATTTCTGTGCTGACTAAAGTATAGCTCCCATTTGTACCAAAACTAATACAAAGTTGTATTCAAGTGCGTGATAAAGCTCACAACAAAAAACCCAAAGTCGAATAATTTTAAACGAATTGGCGGCCCAAAAAGTTGAACAATAAAAAACACTTCAGGGTCAGGTCAGAATATCAAAATGACGGATAGGCAAAGTTCGAAATACAAAAACTTCTCAAAGCTAAAATCCATGTTTGATTTTTATGATAACTAAGGTTAAATGTATCAGAACCTAAGATTAAATTTATCAGAATTAAACTAGAGAATTTCCGAGATTCACTCCGATTTTTCAGCATAACTGATCGACGCGTGTAAGGATTTTGATTGTAGGGATTTAAAATGAAGGATAACATATGGATCTAAAATGTTTCGATACAGAATTTTAATCCTTCAAAGCACTCTGTAGATATTAAAAGTTCAATATGATATATTGATGTCGAGAAATTGAATTTAAATTATATTTCGTACGAAAAAACCAATTAGTTGGCACTCTTCAAGGATTTGACTTAGATACCGAGTCCTTTGCTGATGGATGATAAAAATGATCAGTATCCTTAATTTTCTGCATAAACGGTACATTTTAGTCAATCGTTTCTACCGGAAATAACCAATAAATTAAGTCTAAATGTAGCATAAAAACGGGAACATTTCAGGATCCTTTTTAGGGTGTTGTAAAATTATTTTACAAAACCCTACTAAAATCGTGACCTGCATATCCACCTGTCCGTCTGTCTGTCCGTCCGTCCGTGTGTCACAGCACTTTTTCTCGGAAACTACTTAAGGTATGAACATGAAATTTTGCAAGTAGGTGTAAAGTGGTGTTCTCTTGAAAGTCCAATCACAAAAAAATTTGTGAGGCATGTAAGGGGGCCTTCCCATATAGGGGAGTGGTCACCGAAAAAAAAGAATTTCATCAAAGGCAGTCGATATGGGTATCATATGAAAGGTCTTGATTAGAACTTGTCAAAACAGATCTTAAACTGACAATTTTTGCTTCGAGGGGCGCACAGGGAGGGAAAATACACGTAAAATACACACACACACATGCATATATATATATATATATATATATATATATATATATATATATATATATATACATATATGTTTTTGTTTGTTTGTGTGTGTGTGTGTCGAACAATTTGAAACAAAATTGCGGCTGCCTAAAAGTCGAAAAAAGTTAAACGATAAAAAAGCACTTCAGGATCAGGTCAGAATATAAAAATGGCGGCTAGGCAAAGTTAGACATTCAAAAATTTCTCAAAGCTACAATTCATATTGGATTTTCATGAAATGATGAGATTATGTATTAAATGTACCAGAATTAAATTCGGTTCTTATGAATGCTGCAGATTTTAGCCGTAGTGGTTTTTGCATTGCAGTAAAAAATTATATTTTAATATTCATGGCACAATGTATTAGAGAAACTGAGTTTTGTAAGGCTTGAAATGAAACAATTTGCCAGTAAACAGGGTGAAACAAAAACTTTTAGAAAAAAATAAGAAAACCGACTTCGAAATGCCCTAAAAAGAAGGGAATAAATTATATAAAAGCGTTGCTAAATCAGTTTTCCCATTTCAACATAAATACTTCCTACATCTGCATCTGTTAGTCCACGCATAGAATGTATAATATTAACTAGAAAGTAACAAATCAATTTTTAAATCTCAATTAACTCTATAATTTGCAATCATTCCATCCGTATTATTAGATCCAATGTGAAACGTCTACGTCTAAAGATGAAAGGAGGATCTTTCAATAAGTTCATAATTAGGCAAATAATGAATGCGGAAGAGAAAAGCATGCTGAAATTTTCCCCTGTGAAATTGCTCTAAACCATGTTGAATTATATTTATGCTGCATTTAGAATTGATTTATCTGCTATTTCCGGTAGAAATGATTGTTTATGTAGAAAATTAAGGATACTGATCATGTTTATCATCCGACACCAAAGAATCAGTAACTATATCAAATCCTTGAAAAATGTAAAATAGTTGGTATTTTTTGCACGAAGCGTAATTCAAATTCAATTTCTTGACATTAATGTATTATATTGAGCTTTTAATATCTACAGAGTCCTTGAAAGGGTTGCAATTCTGCACAAAAACTTTTAGTTCAATATGTTGTCCTTCATTTGAAACCTCTACAATCAAAATCCTTACACGCGTCGATCAGTCATGCTGAAAATCAGAGTGAAAATCAGAAAATTTTTATTTTGACGGTAAAACTCCTTTACTCTTAATTGAATTCGTTGTCTTTTAAATGACGTATCATTTGTCAAAAACAAGATTCTTCTATCTATCGCCGTTCAAAAGTTATGCGTGAACATACATTAAAAAGCAGCAAAAAAATATACGGGGTGAATTGATAACCTTGTTCCTTTCGGAAGTCGGTTAAAAAAGCAAATTTAAAGGAAATTATATTTAATTAAAAATAAAAAAAATTTCAATGTCATATTATACTTAAAATTTTCTTGAAAAGATATTATTGAATAGTTTTAATGTTCCAAAACAATTAATTATCAAACATATCAATATCTAAATACCAATGTAAATGTAAATAATTATACGTAGTTTCCAAGTAACCTCCACGTTGAAGTTCTTTTGTTACCAAGCAAAAACTGTTTTTATGAGTTCACGCAGCTATAATCAAAATAATTTTATAATCAAGTTAAAAATATATTTGAGAATGAAAATCATTTAACATCAACAAATAAATCCTGAAACATGAGCTTCAGTCCAAGGGAGACGGCGTTACGGATAGTCCCAATCCTCATATGAGAGCAACAATATAAAGTTTGGGAAAGCATTCAATAAAATAAAACCATGAAATATCCTTTTCCTTGTATCTCTTGTGACGTGTATGTTTTGTGTATCTAATAGTATCTGAAAATGTGTGAGTTGAAAACTGTTTTGATCAATAAAACGTGAGAACTAAAGGAAGATATTTGCTACATTTGTTAAACATATGTTTTTAGGAATAGTGTTATGTAAGACGTTCGATTTGAGATTTTAGTAAGTCTCAATTTGATCGCGAAGACTTGTTTTTTTTTTAAATAAGAAATGGAATTAAGATTAGTTTAAATCAAATCAGTCACAAATTTATAAAAAAGTTATTTTTTTCAAAATTACCTAGTTCGTGCTCGTTACGCATTTCACGTTTCTTTTATCTCACAATATAATGGCCAATGTATTTATTCTCAAACTTTGTACTCGTAGTTCTTGTTTTATTTAGGGAATAAAAACATAAAAAAACATTGATGCTTTTGTATATAAATGAAATTGAAGAATTGTAAATAAGGTGATGTCTTCGGAATTGTATTCATATACACAACCGTTTCAATTCAGCTTCGTTGAGTAAACTAAAGAATATAAGTCAAAAAATTGTCGTTCTCGCAACTAGTAATATTTCACTATAGAAATTTCTCATATTTCAAAATTAATTCGCTTTTTTTCTTCATTGTGTCTTACATTTCTTAAGATCTCAAGTGTAACGGATCATAAGGAAAAAACGCCTCAAAACAACTTTTCAAAATATTTAGATAATAAACCGTACCTCAGACGCAGCATACTGAAAGCAATTTGGTTTGCCAAAATTTGCCGATTCAAAAGTATTAAACTCTAAGGTTTATTAATATGCAATCATTTTATCTTCTATAATCTGAGAAAATTTTGAAACAAATTTTTTGCCAAATAGACCCCCGCAATTTTTTCTAAACAAACAAGGGTACTATTGAAAAAACAGCGAGTTTACTTTTTTCTGAGTTTTCAAAAAAATGAAGAGCATTCATCGCAAATTGAAATCATTTCTAACATAATTCAACTAATAAGATGTTTATTTGGAAGGATTATCAATGATCACCAATAATAACAATCTACGAGTAAGTTCTAACTGTCTTATTACACGTTTGTTTCGCTATTTAGAGCTAAGATTGAAAAAGAAAAATTTTTTGTTTCAAAATAATTTGTGATTTTTGAGTGTAGCCCAGCGGTAAAGGAAACAAACATTGTGACAGACTTCATTAATTTTTTGTAATTTCTCAAATCTTTGGTGTGCGTTTGGACTCACTGACTCATATGCTAAGTATTTGTATTGATTCTTAGAAATAAGTGGTCGATTAATAAGTGATAAAATAATACTATGATCAATACTGAACTTTTCAAAAAATCTGCACTTTAAAATAATTACATGTGTGCTTTTCACAAAAAAAAACAGATCAAAGCCGTAATTTTAAGGCCTACCCAATGACACTGTAGGTCCCATTATGACAAAAGTCGCAGACGAATCTAGTAATCCATGCTGCAAAAAGAAGGGTTTTGCTCCTTCACGTTTTATCCTATGCAATCCTAAAATGTAACCGTCTTTCGTGGTCACGTAATGCGTTTCTGCAGGATATCCGTATTTGCTTATGATTTCCGGCTGAAAAACTTCGTTTTAAAATTGAATCCATTGTTTTTCTTTGTTACAGTTCACACTGTATGCAGGTGGGCAATTTCCAACACATCCGATGGTATTTTGCAATCTATTGTGTAAACACTACATAAAAAGACTAAAATTGCACCTAAGCACATTTGATTCATGCTTTGAACTTCAATGAGTTAACATAACTTTCAACAGTCAATTAAACTTGAAGCCAGGTTTACCAGGCTTATAATCTAGTCGAGTTTTGCCAAGTAGAGCAAATGCCTCACTAAAATGATGATCGACAGCAATTAAATTTTATTAGCTTATTACCAAGCTATCATTCATAAATTTCTGGTCGTCAAAAGCACATCTGTCTAAACAAGCATATAATTGTGGTATCATTAGTAATCATCAGCTGAGGGCAGGTTTGTTTTACATGTAAAATAATAAATTCTATCGTTTTTATCAAAAATCAAAATTTTTTTAGCTTGGGGTTTTCATTAATTGGGTTCGCTTTTTAATTGTCAATTAATGTCATGCAAACTACATTATATATGGAATTATATAAACGCAACACGTAATTTTACATGCCATCATTCTAATACGTAATATATTAATTTCATAAAACGTACGTGATGATTCACTTTATGAGTAAAACCAGCAGTATTTTATTTTAGGGCTTTATAATAAGCATTTTTACAAGACCCCATTAAAATCGGTACCTACCTCTCTTCCGGTCCGTTCTTAGAAAAATTATAATTTTAAATTTAAGCTGCTCATCGCATACAAAAATGTAGTCCCTTGAGTACATGCGCCAAGGACAGTCATAAATAAATCAAGGGTCATGCAGGAGAATCGGCAAGGATGCAAAGAGCCAAATTTCAGGGATGGAAATGGAGGTAGAGGGTTTTGTTTTATTATTTTCTTTTTATTTAATCCATATTTATATTATTGACATTTCCAACTTAACTCTAACTTACACTTTGCTTAACCTAGCGGACTTTTTCCTTATCTATGGTTCTCTTAATCTAGTTATATTACACATCATTTGTCTTAACCTAGTGTCTCATTAATCTAATGTCAGGAGCAGAGGAAGGAGCTTCCGACCCATTGAGTCTGAAATGAAAACAAAAGAGAAACAAAAACGGATGAACACCTTTAATTAAATAACACTAGGGGGCGTCATGCAGGAGAATAGGCAAGGATGTGTAATGATTTTATGTCTACGTGCAAACGCGGAACCGACCTCTCATCGGTTCTAGACGTTAAGTCTGAGTAGTGCCAACGGATGGTACCAACCGGTCAACCAATCCATGCACCGTAACCCATTCACGCGGTGGCTGCTTGTCGGCCAGCTAGATCAGAGAGGATTTCGGTCGCGGGTCTCCGAATGGGTTACGCTCATTTACAATATTCAGCCACCAATACATGCCCGTTTTCAAACGCGTCACAAAACAAAACCATACGGAGAGGAAACCTGTTCTACGTTACTCCGTATTTCTTCATCAATCAGTCAAAGAACACAATCTAATTTTTACTTCGCATTCCCGAATTTCCGACGCGGTACCGAAAAGTATACTGCGTTAACTCAACCCGACGAAAGCTACTCTAATAAAAAGGCAAAACAACAAAGGTACCGCGCGCGACGCGAAACCGACCTCAGCGGATTTTTTCCAAACCCTACCCTCGCGACGGCATACTTACGCTGCACCTCATTTCCCGCTGAAAAGCAGAACTACTGGAAAGGAAAGTCGTTTTTTTTTTCTTTAGCAATTCATTTTGTTCTTTAATAAAATATTTATAGTTGTTGTGGAATAATGTACAAAAATGTTAAGGATGATGAAAAGTAGAGTTATAATTATGTTTCGAGGAAATGTTTTGATTGTAATTTTCCTCAATTATAATTTCAAAAGATAAATTGTACCAATAAAAATAGCGAGTTTGAAAAAATCAAAATTAAATAACTTCCATATGTTTTGGTGTTATAAAAACATTCATGTGAGAAATAAGAACATTTAAAACTAAATTGTCAAATTGTATCGGTAGTAGAGTAAGGTTATAATGTATACCAACTAATCCTAGGGCTTACGAAAAGATCTTAAAATTAGCGTTGTTACTTCTCTCTTGTAAATTTATTGCAAAGAAAACTTAATATTAAAATTAAATTTTGTGGATACTATAGATATATATTTCTTCTCGCTAGCTCTTTTCTATTCTATTCTCGACTAAAATTACTATGTTTTTAATAATTATTAAATTTTTTTTTATGTTTCGCGGGGTATTTACATGTTTATTTTTGACACATCTCTGGACTCGCCATTTATACTGAGATTTTTTTCTTAAAATTTTTTTTTTACAAAATGGAATTAGTTTCAGTTGTTAGTTCAATTTTCAGCTTTTCTTCATTATGCAATTGAATTTTTATATCGATCATGATTTGAGAAATCCAATGCGATTTACTCTTGCCGTGAATGCGTACAAAATATAAAATACGTTCGGTTTCAACTAAAAATCAGGCGAGGTATATCGTCGCGAACGTAATTAGTGATACCTAAAAACATGTAAGGAGAATGGTGTATAAAAATGGAGAAAAGTATAATGCACGAGATCAAATTGATTACAAAATCTAAATAATAGTAATTGAATGCCTCATTTTATATATATATATTTTTTTTTTTCTCTTACTGCTCTCAGGTAATGCTTAAACTTTTTAATTTTGTGATATATGTTTTAATTGTCAAATTAATTAAGTTAAGTATGTATGTATCTAGCATTTACAAATGACTTATGTTTAATGTTGTCTCAATATTGAATGACTTAAGAACTTCGGACAAACCAAAATTTAAGTACTACAGACGCTTTATTGCTAGCCATTTTAAGGATGTTGTAAAGGCTGATAAGAGCGAGAAAACAAAGGGGACTTTTCTGCTCATGACTTTGTAACTGATTAACATTCAATCAATATTGCGAACATATCAATCATAAGTCCGCGGTTTTCGCATGTCATTTGAAATTTCCTGTTTGATCATTTATTTTTAGGGTTTTGTACTAAAATACAAAACCCTATTGCAATCACGACCTGTGTCCGTCTGTCCGTCCGTCCGTCCGTCCGTCCGTCCGTCCGTCCGTCCGTCCGTCCGTCTGTATGTCACAGCACTTTTTCTCCGAAACTATAGAGGCTACAGCCATGAAACTTCGTGGAAAGGTCAGAAGTGGTGACCTCTTGAAAGTTCAAGGGTGGAAAATTTTTTCAAAGGGGCTTAAGGGGGGTCTCCCCATATAGGGAGGTGACCCCTCAAAAAAAAAAAAAACACCATTGGTAGTCGAGTAGGGTTTCATTGGAAAGGTCTTAATGAGATCTTTTCAAAACAGGTCTTAAAATTGCCTTATGAGTACCGAGGGGGGCAGGGGAAGGGGAAATATACGAATTTTTCGCGTACCCCCCCCTCGCGATTGGAAACCTTCCATCCGAAAAATCTGAAAAAAATCATGAATGTAGGCCTTAATGAGTACAACAACAACAAATACATGAGAAGTCAAAATTCACTCAACTTTGTTAGTAATAGTATGATTTATCGATTTTAAGTTTTCTTGAATAAAATCTAAACGGTACCCTTAAGTTCAATAAAATTTAGCAAACAGATGACTATTTATAAGATTGATTTTTTCTGAAAGTTTCATAAAGATCGAATAGTATTTAACGAAGTTATAGCGGTTTGAATTTTCCCGCATTACTATGGAACAATATGCCCTGTATTACTATGGAAACATATGGCTATGGAGCCATATGCGCTTTTTATCGATTTAGACACTACAGCTTTGCTAGGATTTGCATGAAAATTTCAGGAATGATAGGTATCATGAAAATGAGTACATACAATTGAAACAAGTCGAAGAGGCAGGAGAGAGCTCCTAGCAAAAGGGCTTTGTAACCATTCTAGGATTCGAAAAAATAGGCCATGAATCGATGATTACAGTACAGAGGAGTGGGCCCTGAAAAAATTTCAAGAAATGTAGCCGATATGAATATCAACTGAAAGTTCTCTATGAGAGCTTTTCAAAACAGTTCTTAAACTGACAGTTTTTGCTTCAGTGGGGCAGTGGGGTAAATACATGAAAAATGTGTTTCTAAAAAATCTGGAAAAATTATCAAGGGAGATATTTATGGGTATAGCTAAAACAAATACCTCAGAATTCACAATTCTTTCAACTTTGTTAATAATAGTATGATCCTCGAATTTCACATTTTCTCCAATAAAATCGTCTTTGACATGTTTCTTGATTTTATTCGTTGCTGGTTACTGCATTTTGTAAGTTGAGTACAAAACCCTTCTGACATGAGCATAGGTCTGTCTACCCAACTTGTTTTATATTGTTTTCTTTTACTTACAAGACACAATAAATATGGTTCATACTTAAATATATAAAATTAGCAAATCTGAATCATCGATGGTAAAAATCGATTCTTAGGATACATGAAAAAAAAGATATGAATTGCCACTTTTGTAAGTTCTGGAAAATATAAATGCTGGGTCCTGATGACACTGGCATCTGAACTTTACAATCAGCTCTAAACCATCTTGGACAACTACGAAACAAGACAATATTTTGTTGCGCTGGTCATTTAAATCATTTTACTACATAAATTTTACGGTCAAATTACCGCAAACTAAAGCAATTATCTTGAAAAGGCTACTCTACATTCTATCCCTGATGGAAAAATTTTTTTTTTACTTTAGATGAGTTTCTATGTCCTTATTTTTTTCCGATTATCCCATTTTCACCTTTTGATTTTGCATAATTAGTAAATTGAGTTAAGAGGTGAGTGGAACATATTTGGAGATTTGAAGACGGCTTAAACCAAAAGCCGTATTTGGGCGCAAGTGTAATTATAAACAAGTTGGGAAAACAGACCTACGCTCATGTCAGAAGGGTTTTGTATTCAATTTACAAAATGCAGTCACCAGATCGAATCAAATCAAGAAACATGTCAAAGACGATTTTATTGGAGAAAATATGAAATACGAAGATCATACTATTATTAACAAAGTTGCACGAATTCGACTTCTGAGGTTTTTGGTATTGTTATACTCATAAATATCTCCCTTGATAATTATTTCAGATGTCCATCCGCGACGGAGGAAACACATTTTTCATGTATTTCCCCCCTGTGCCCCCACTGAAGCAAAAACTGACAGTTTAACAACTGTTTTGAAAAGCTCCCATGAAAACTTTTATTTGATACTCACATCGGCTACGTTTGATGAATTTTTTTTTCAGGGGCCACTCTCCTGTACTGTTATCATAGATTAATGGCCAATTTTTTTCGAATCCTTGGATGGTTACAAGACCCTTTTGCTAGGAGCTCTCTCGCACCTCCTTGACTTGTTTCACTTATGAGCATTAATTGCAGGTACTCATCTTCAGTCATTCATTAAATTGAATCAAGTGTTCAAAGCATGCACCTTAAACGTTTAAGTTGGGAAAAAATAACTCAAAATTATTCAATCTTCGCATTTAAAACAGCCACTATTTTGTTTTACGATTACTGATACCACTAGCTGAACCGATTCTCAAAGATATGCATGACACATATCATCCCTGAAATTTTCATGCAAATCCTAGCAAAACTGAAGTGTCTGAGTCGGTAAAAAGCGCATGTTGTTCCATAGCCATATGTTGCCATAGTAATAAATGCAGCGCATATTGTTCCATAGTAATACAGGAAAATTCAAACCGCTATAACTTCGCTCGATATGATTCAATCTTTATGAAACTTTCAGGATAGGTCAATCTTGTAAATAGACATCCACGTACTGAATTTCATTGAATTTAAGGGTACCGTTAAGATTTTATTCAAGAAAACATAAAATCGATAAATCATACTATTACTAACAAAGTTGAGTGAATTGCGACTTCTCACGTATTTGTTGTTGTTGTACTCACCAAGGCCTACATTCCTGATTTTTTTCAGATTTTTCGCATCACAGGTGTCCAATCGCGAGGGGGGGGGACACAAATTTTGCGTGTATTTCCCCTCCCTGTGCGCCCCTAGAAGCAAATTTTGCAAAACTAAGACCTGTTTTGAAAAGTTCTCATCAAGACCTTTCATTTGATACCCATATCGGCTACCTTCAATGAAATTTTTTTTTCGGGAGGTCACTCTCCTATATGGGGAGGCCCCCCTTAAATACCTTATAAATTTTATTTGTAGTTGAACTTTGAAGAGATCACCACTTTACACCTGCACACAAAATTTAATGTTTCTAGCTTAAGTAGTTTCTGAGAAAAACTGCTGTGACACACGGACGGACGGACGGACGGACGGACGGACGGACGGACGGACAGACGGACAGACGGACAGACTGGTCGCGAAACTAGTAGGGTTTTGTAAAATTATTTTACAAAACCCTAAAAGTATGAATTCGAAAGCAAGCAATTTTTATTGAAAACAAGGCAAGTGACAAAGCTTCTTCTAGTGCTCTCCTATTTTCATCGAATTGCCAATTATGAAATTATGTAGTATAAGTAATTGTAATCAGGTGAAATATCGGTAAATAGGATGATTTCCTTGCTAAAAGTAAGGTTTGTTTTCTTTCAAAATTATATTGCCAACTCAAGCGCACCGTACATTCACAAAGTAGCCACAGTTTACATTTGCCCTGTGCTGTCCACTTGCAGTAGTATCCGAGGGGCCTACTGTCTTCTTTATAAAACGAACCAAAAATACGAGCTCTTTTGCGCATGGAAACATTCCAAGATGCATGACCAACGAGTTTTAAAGTTTGATAGGAAATTTCAGGAACAAAGAGTATTTGTATAGCGAAATCATTAAAAATAAATTTGTAATTGGTTATACATAAAAACATGTCACCTTATACAGAGCTAACTTATTTTTGTTGAAATAAGCAAAATTATTAATTCCCTTGCACCTGGCACCGACGAATTCTTTCCTCGAATCATATGTATACATTCGTGCCCATTTTCACGTCAGCAATTACCTCCTTTCTGGTTAATAGTTGACATTCACTGTTCGGTTTGCTTAGTTTCAATGTGGCTGCCACAGTGTAAGAAAAATAGACAGTGTTTTAACTTTGATACATGCCCGCCCATAGGTAAAACTCGTTTTGTCGTCGATCCACCAAACGCACATGAAAAAAGATTAAATTCGCTAATACCCTCGAGGTCATTAGCACTAACAATTCGTCCCACGGTGCAGGCAGGACAGTTGATTTGTATGAAGATAATAGTTGAAAATTAGGATCATTCCATTTTTAGTTTAATTACTATTTTTCTCAAACTGGAGTGGCTACTATGTGAGTATGCTATGCTCAAGAGTGACGAGTATCCCCTTCGTTGTGGACACGTGAACTTATAAACATTTACTTTAGCATGGAAGGTTCGAAACAATACATATTATATGAATGAAGCCCAAGAGGGGGTATGTTACATGATTCTGTCTGCATCTACGCGCCGGTCACCTGCGCTCCCTACCCGGATTTAATTGTTTGAAAACTAACCTGCAACAGCCGGTTGCCGAGCGTTTATCCATTAAGAGCACGTATCGCCATTGCAGCTTCATCATACTTCGTCATCGACACGAATCCGTATGCTTTTTTTTGTTTTTTCTTGCACTCTTGTTTCCAACGCCGTTTTGAGAGGATTGGTGGTTGGTGTTTCATATCCTTCCATATTGTTTTGATGTTTAATTTTGGGAACAACTTTCTCAATCGTTTCCGTTTGTCATCAGGAGCTGTGGCACGTGGGCACAAATTGTGCCTCGGAGAACTTCGGTTCAACATGACGGGATTTGTTGAAGAGCGTGATTCTACCTCAAAGACATATAAAGTGATGAACGCGAAATGAGCTTATTTTCATCAATACGTGAGTGAAGGACTTTTACTACATGCACGCTTTCCTCTCCCATACGAATTGAAATCCCCCCGCCTTTCACGCCACTAGAGCATCCACATACTCGAGCGGCTCTCTAGTTGCTCTCATGAAAATCCCACTTCTTCTGTCCTTTAACCCCCGAATTGTCAACATAATATCAACCATATGATTCATTGAAAACATATGATTCATGAAAATTCAACAATGATGCGAAACATCTAATCAAGTTGAATTTGAAATTGTACACAAAACAATTTGTTTAAGATAAACCGTGTTGAATCTAGTGCAAAAGCGTTGCAAATGTGATAATTAATCAAACTGAGAAGTTTGTTACGGATCGCGAGCGTTGTTGTGTCGGAAAACGAAAAATGTAGTGATGTGTGTGGGATTGTAAAAATAGCTATAGGAAGCATGACAGGGACGTATCCTTCATAGGGTAAGTTATCTTGAATCTTTTATATCTTTCAAGTTAGAATACCCCCACGGAAAACTGATTTAGTTCAAGATGCGAAAATTAGTGGGAGACGTCACGTCAAATTTATTTGAAATTTGAATGAAGAGCTGATAACGCGCTAACTTCACGCTACCTCATAAAGTGCTTCAATGCCCACGATGCATTTCGTATCCATTCTCTGTGACATCTATGTTCTACCTTCAGCATCGATGATGAGGCTGCGGTCGTATGAAATGATGAGACTGCGGTAGCGAAACGTACTGGGGAAAGTGTTTTGGAAAGCGTTTTGCATCTAGAAAGTCGGAGTCAATGTTGAGGGATTGAGTAATTAAGGGGTTGGAGTGGGTTTGGGTTTTATAGCGGAACTTGAGGGCTTGTTTGGTGAGGAAGTCTTTTCGAGGGATTTGGGCTTTGTCATAGACTTTTTAGTCACGGAACATTCGGCCTGTCACAGGGTTATTACAAATTTTCGTATAATGACGAAGGATCTGTAGTTCTTTGATGCGCAGCTTTTCCATTTGGGCCGATGACAGGTCGCACCACAAGACAAAGCCATAGGATAGGATGGGGCGGATTAGTGAAGTGTAGCAGAAGATTCTGGTGTTGTTAGGATAGGTGATTTTATAGTGGATGAGCAGAAGTAGTGAGTGGAATGCCGCGATCAATGTACTATATAAGTTCTTTTTTATTTGAGCCAAAGGAGAAAAATAGGTATTAATTATAGCCCCCCGATAGTTTACCTCGGATTTCCGAGGGATACTAATGCCCTTCGTTTGTAGGTTTAAATCGCTCACTTCATTATAGAGTGATTTTTGAAGGCGAGTGTGGCCTTTGATGAAGATTGCTTCGCATTTAGCTGTAGTGAGCATTAGCTCCCACTTTGTAAGATAGTCATCTAACTAGTCAAGATAATTATTAAGGTGGGCTTTGATGAGCTTTAAGTGGTGAGATGATGTCACCTATATACTGAAGAATGGAATGTCGACTGTGAAGACGGAGAACACAAATGCTGACAGAACAGATCACATCGGGTAGGATGTCGTTGAGTTTGACCCGTACAGAGCGGTTTGTTATGAAGGAACGTAGGAGTTTGCACGGGTGAGGGTAGAAGTTAAATGTGGAGAGGAGTTTGTAGAAGAGGCCATGTTTCCAGACAGTATCGAAGGCTTTTTGGATGTCAATGAGACAGCAGTGGTGGGAGTATTTTTCGCTTTGTTTATGGCAACGTGTGATCTCAGGATGAGGAGGGGGGTGCTCAACGAAGTGCTTTGGATGGTTGGCGAACTGGAAGTCAAGGATGATAAGGCTTTCTTCTAGTTGGAAGTAGATGAATTCTTTGATCGCAAGTTCGAAGAAATGAGAAATGGGACGGTAGCTGCTTGGAAGTAGTGGACTTTTGCCTCTCTTAGGGATCGAGACAATAATGCAGAGGTGCCATAGCTTGGCATTGAGGATTCAGTAGTTTATAGAGTTCGAGAGGAAGGAAGACAGGGATTTGCGATATATCGGAAGGAATTTGGTGGGAGTACCGTCATATTCACAGGATATTTTAGTTATTAAATTTGAAATTATAGATTGAAGATTATTATGGTGACAAATTGGATATAGGGTGCGTTGGATGGGCATGTGTTTCGCGGTTGGAGGGATCGTAAAACAGGGTATCAGGAACATTGGAATGTGGATTCAGTGAGAATTATTGAGGTGGGGGCTTGAACACACAGGTTAGTTTCTGGGTTTTATAGGTATTGGGTCAAGTTATGAGCTTTCACGAAGTGATTTGCCAACGAATTTATCCTCTCGTGTGGTGATTGGTTTTGGGGGAGGGATTCGGCTGGAGTTCTGGGGGGCGTATGGAGGCTCGGACAGGTCTTCCGCATTGGTGGCATTCCGATATTGGCGGCATTGTCAAGCTTGAGCTCCGGGTGCACGCTATACAGCACATCAATACCGTTTTGTATTTTTGAGCTGAGATAGTTGATCTCATCTCGTAAATACCAATATCTATCGTGGTACCAGTGGCAAGAGAAGCTTGCGAAGTAAGTTTTTCTGGTTGATGTTGTTTATGATATCTTCGGGAAGTGTTATCATGTCATGGTATCCAAGTTTGCACAGAAATACACAAGGTTCGATACATTTCTGTACCGAATCAGTATGTACTCACAGCTTGGTCGAATTCACTGAATTCAACGGGGAAGCTATCGTTTGTGATGAGCAACTGTCGGATTCCATTAGGTGACTTCAGCTGGCTTGTATATGAGAAGGTGATATTCATGAGAAGTGCTGGTTGTGGGGACTAAGAAGAATTTTCTGTTCTTGGTGTAGTTTGTGTTACAAATTTTAATTTTTAATTTTTTAAAACATCGAGTGGTTTTTATAAGGCAAGGTTTGCGCAAAGTGGGGTTTGCTCAGGTTTTTTTCGGCAATTGCCTGGCCCATGTGATTGGTTGCATTCTAAAAAGCGGTAATTTAAGTGGCCGGTACGCTGACAATTTTTAAACTGCAGTATTTCTTTGTTTTTAACCTACTCAAAGCACACAAACATCCCCAGAATGGCAGGTATGTTTTTGATTTATTAACGTCAAAATTTGGCCTTAGTATAAGTAGCTATAAGTTTAGTTGCTGGTTGTTGTGCTTTGAGGCAGAAGTTTCATGAACTCTGAGGCACTCGATCTCCCCGATCCCTTGTCGAATAATATTGGTAAATATTTCTTCTGCCGTGAATGAAACTCTCTGATGTCATACAATTTTTTGCGTCCATCAATAGGCGTGTATGTTAAATATTGTTTTTATTTGATTTAAGAATTCTCTTGTCTTTAAATTATCTTTCTTCGAATTCAGAGGAATATGGGTGCTTAAATAAATAACCATTTTCTAAATTGCTAAGACACTTACTTTTGATTTCATCCAAGCAGGGAAATCTTCCATCACAACGATCGAAGGCACTCTATTCGGTGGCATGGCCGCACTTTTCGGCGCTACAGTGACATTGCTAGTAGCTGCTGCTCAGTTATTGCACTTGCTGTTGTTGCTAATTTAATGTTGTTGTTGCTTGTGTGTATTGTTGATGGTGCTGAAACTGCTATTTCACAGTTGCTCGTTGTTTGATTGTTTGTTGTGGATTGAAAACGCGTCCAACAGAACCGTTTTTGCTCTTAAATTGATCATTTCGTCGTTTTTTTGCTGAAAATTGGACTCCAGCATTTTAATTGTCTCCTTCAGCACTGATTTTGTCTTCACATTGCAGACAGTGCAGGGTAACTTACTCGTAAGTCGATAGCAACGCCATCACTCTCCTCCATCATTGCAGAAAAGCTCTCGTAGTTAGCGTCCAAACCGCTGACGCTTTCCTTACTATCTACGGCCACTATCTCTTTTCCCGTTTGTTTTTCCGATGGCCAATATTTCGCAAGTCTTCAGCATATGCGCGACCACACACACAGGCACACACACACACGGATTTATTTTACACAAGTGTCTCTATGAGTTATTTAGTTAATTTTCCACTCACTATTCGAGCACTTTGAATGCCCGCAACGAAGCACGGCTACCACAAGACTGTGCTAAATTTTTTATTCATTTTATTTACTCCATATTCAATACATTCATATTTCAAACTTAACTCTAACTAACACTATATTTAACGCAGTGGACTATTTTTCTCATCTACGGCTCTCTTAATCTAGTGATATTACATATCATTTGTTTTGACCTGGTTTCTTAATCATCTAATGTTAGTAGTAGCGGAAGTTGCCTCCGACTCATTGAGTTTGAAATAAACAAGAAACGAAAACGGACGAGCACGTTAAATTAAATAACACCAAAGTAAGGGTCATGTAGGAAAAAAGGCAAGGATAGCGAAAAGTCAGGTTTCAGACTGCGGTTGTTGAGAAGCGAAAGGTACTTGGGAGGGTATTTCGGAAAGCCGATTGCATCTAGAAAGTCGAAATCAATGTAGAGGGATTGAGTGACTATGGGTTGGAATAGGATTGGGCTTTGTGGAGGCTCTTGAGGGCTTGTTTCGTGAGGTAGTAGTCTATTCGACGAATTTGGGTTTTGTCATAACCTTTTTGGTCACGGTACATTCGGCCTGTCACAGGACTCTTACATATGTTCGCGCAATGACATGGAACCTGACGTTCTTTGATGCGCAGCTTTTTCATTTAGGCAGTTGAAAGATCGCATCAGAAAACAAAGCCATTGAATAGGATGAGGTAGATTGGTAAGGCGCAGCAGAGAATTCTGGACTTGATAAGATAGATGGTTTTATAAAGTCCAGAAGTTTTTTAATGTCTTCAATGAGCGTAGGGCGGCTTTATACCAAGACTACCATGAATTCATAAGAATCCGTCCGCACTTGAATTGCAGTAGCTTCTAGCGTTTGTAAGGTAGGTGTCAGTACGAGATTATGGTTCACATTCCTTCTTACCAGAATGGCCGTTCCGCCTCCTCTGCCTGTTGTTCTGTCATTTCTGTACAGAAAATAGTTAGAGAAGCGTAGGCGATTTACAGCCTTCAGAAAGGTTTCCTGGACGAAAATGATGTCAATTTTTAATCGAATATAAATTGATTCCACTCACCAGTCTTATAAAGCAGGGAATTTGCATTTCATGTGAGAGTGGTTAAATGATCCATAAAGCTCATTATTGTTTCTTTGTCAGTGCGCTGTTGATACTGCTTTGTGATGCAAACATTCCTTGAATCATTTTTGCCATTATGTCTTGCATCATGGTTTGGAACTGAGTTTGCATGGTGGCAAAGAGTGTGTCCATGTTGTTGTTTGTGTTTTATGGAGTGTTTGCTTGTTTCTGTGTGTTTTTTTATTTTTGTTGCGTAGCTGCTGTGGTGGTTTTATTGCTATTTGCAGCTGCACAACTTGTGCGAACGATTTCCTGACATTCACTGGAGTTCGAGGACATCCACCATAGTTGGCTGGATGTCCTCCACCAAAGTTCACACGTTTTGGCTTTTTCTCGGCTTTTTAACGCATTTGGAAAAATGGTGGAGCCCACCGCATTTAATGCAACGGACCTGTGCGTGACAGTTTTTGGAGGAGTGTCCAAACTGCTGACAGTTGTGGCACATAACTTGTCCTGTACGGGGGCTTTGCGCCTCGACAGTACGTATGAGGTCACATACTGCCCTTATATTGTATATGCCAGTCTCAGATTTGGGAAGGAGGATCTTCACCAACCTGGATGGCCCATCTCTTAACTTTATTTAGTGGACTTCGACGGGTCGAAATCCTTGGCTCTCCAGATCTTCCTTGATGTCGTCAATTGATAGTCCATCCAGACCCCGGATGACCACATTCAGATTCCTTTCTACAGGAAGGATATGCCTGTGGTATTGTATAGTCATTTCTGTCAAGTATCTTGTCAGTTTTCTGTGGTCTTGTGGTGTCCCTGGAATTATCTGGATCCCCAAGTAGACCTTTTTGGCAGATTGGTGTTTAATTCTAAGGTCTTTCATGTCCTTCAGGACTTGGGTCCACTTTTCAGACTCTCGAAGATGACGGGTACCGTTGTCCGTTTCTTGTCGTCGTCTGGGGATTCGGATGTGGTGGGCGCTGTGGGAGTGGTTTTCTTTTTCGGTGGGATGGCCAGCTCTGGTAGAGCCATTGAGGGACCCGGCGGTGGCAGAGCAGGAAATTCTTCATTCTCCTCAGCAGAGTCTTCCTGCATGGACTCGTTTTCATCTTCTCCTTGTATGGCTTCCTCTTCCATAGCTTCTTCTTCTGAAGAAGGAGAAGAGGCTGGAGAGCTCTCTGATGAGGAAGATGAAGACTCCACTTTCCTCTTTTCATTTTTGTTCTTCTTTTTTGATTTGGCCAGCACCAAATCCCTCAATTGCTCCATGAGCTCTTTATTGACTCGGCGTTGTTCTGCTAACTCCAAGTTTACCTCAATCAGTTGCTGTTGAGCACGCCTCAACTGCTCTGTAACTTCGGTAAGCTGTGCCTGCATATATCTGTCGTATCCACAACCCACCCAAACCAAACTCAAACACTATAAAATTTATCCAACTATTTGAAAAAAAATGCTATTCGGATCAAAAATAATCAAAACAATACGCTCTCGCAACCAAAAAAAGCAAAAATCATTCACCCAGAAGACTCCGTGCCTTTTTTCCAGCTTGTTTTTTCCTCTTCTCGTTAAGGCTCTTCCCTCCTGCTCGCACTTTTCACTTTTCAATCACTGACTATATTCACTGACTATATTCACTGGCTAATTGACGACTTCGACTTTGAATGTCCGCAACAATGCACGGCTTGTGGTTTTAGTAAGACACATATTATAGACTTTTGAATCTTTTACCCTCTTGCTCAGACTTATAGCAAAAATCAATGATGTTCATTGCATACATCATGCCATAGTGTTTGTAAGCATTGTTTTACGCAGGAAAATGCGATATTTTTCAATTTTATATAGCTTTTGTTGAATTAATTGTAAGGAAATATTGAAAATATGAAAATATAATAATTGGTCTTTCAGAAAATTTTTTCGATGAAATTAGGGGAAAAGGGCATTTGAAATATCAAAATCTTGGTCGCACAAGTGAACTGGCCTACTTAGGTTACTTATTCTTAATAGAAAACTCAGATGTTTTTAGGGTTTTGTACGAAAATACAAAACCCTATTGCAATCACGACCTGTGTGCGCCTGTCCATCCGTCCGTCTGTATGTCACAGCGCTTTTTCTCCGAAACTATAGAGGCTACAGCCATGAAACTTTGTAGAAAGGTCAGAAGTGGTGACCTCTTGAAATTTCAAGGGTGGAAAATTTTTTCAAAGGCGTTTAAGGGGGGTCTCCCCATATAGGGAGGTGACCCCTCAAAAAAAATTTCACCATAGGTAGTCGAGTAGGGTATCAGTGGAAAGGTGTTAATGAGATCTTTTCAAAACAAGTCTTAAAATTGCCTTACATGTACCGAGGGGGGCAGGGGAATGGGAAATGTACGAAGTTTTCGCGTACCCGCCCCTCGCGATTGGACACCTTCCATTCGAAAAATCTCAAAAAACTATGAATGTAGGCCTTCATGAGTACAACAAGAACAAATACATGAGAAGTCGAAATTCACTCAACTTTGTTAGTAATAGTATGATTTATCGATTTTGTGTTTTCTTGAATAAAATCTAAACGGTACCTTTAAGCTCAATAAAATTTAGCGAGGAGATGACTATTTATAAGTTTCATAAAGATCGAATAGTATTTACCGAAGTTATAGTGAATTGAATTTTCCTGTATTACTATGGAGCAATATGCCCTGTATTACTATGGAAACATATGGCTATGGAGCCATATGCGCTTTTTACCGACTTAGACACTACAGCTTTGTTAGAATTTGCATGAAAATTTCAGGAGTGATAGGTATCATGAAGATGAGTACATTCAATTGAAACAAGTCGAAGAGGCAGGAGAGAGCTCCTAGCAAAAGGGCTTTTTAACCATTCTAGGATTCGAAAAAATAGGCCATGAATAGATGATTACAGTACAGAGGAGTCGCCCCTGAAAAAAAATTTCATGAAAGGTAGCCGATATGAGTATCAACTGAAAGTTCTCTATGAGAGCTTTTCAAAACAGTTCTCAAACTGGCAGTTTTTGCTTCAGTGGGGGCATGAAAAATGTGTTTCCTCCCTCGCGAATGGACACCCGTGATCTAAAAAATGTGAAACAATTATCAAAGGAGATATTTATGGCTATAATTATAACAAATACCTCAGAAGATCGAAATTCGTTCAACTTTGTTAATGATAGTATGATCCTCGAATTTCACATTTTCTCCAATAAAATCGTCTTTGACATGTTTCTTGATTTTATTCCCACCTGGTTACTGCATTTTCTAAGTTGATTACAAAACCCTTCTGACATGAGCATAGGTCTGTCTACCAAACTTGTTTTACATTGAACGCATGCAAAATATAGTAAAGTATATAATGATTGATTTTGAATAAATTTTGATATTTTACAGATAGCCGATAATTATGAAAATGGATCCTTTTGGAGCCGTTAGTCCATCCATCATTTGAATGTGTGAGTGTTAACTCAGAGATATAAATTTAAGGTGCCTGCCTGGATTCGCGCATAATTCCAGTGACTCTGGTCCAGGAGAGTTTGTTGTCGAATGTCAGTCCTAGGTATTTGGCTCTTCTTGGCCAGACAATATTTTCGTTTTCAACAGTCAGAGTTTTTGGTTGTTGTTGTCCTTTTCCAGTTATAAATTATGCCTGCGTCTTGTCTGTGTTTAACTTGATCTTCCACTTGCGAAAGTACTTTGAAAGTACGAGTATGTCTATGGAGAGTTGCAGTTTGGTGGAGATGAGTCTTGCTTGTCTGGATGAGTATAAAACACTCCAGCTTGAATTTACGCATGGTTGAGAGGTGGTTGTCAATTTTGATACGAAATGATCTGCCTTTTAGAAAGGAGCCAATGATTTGGATGAGCTGCAGTGGCATTTGGGATTCATGCATTTTGTAAATAAGTCCGCCATGCCAGACTTTATCGAAGGCTTTGGCTATGTCAAACATAACCAAACCCGTTGATTTCCTGCGGTTTAGCCCTATTCTAATGTATTGGACCACCCTAGTAAGCTGGAGTTCTGTGAAGTGTGCTGGCTTGAACCCAAATTGTTCTTCTGAAAGTATTTCTTTTTCGGTAACAACCTCAGTTAGTCAATTTAGTAGCACCCGCTCTACTATTTTCGACAGAGAGGATAATAGGCTAATAGGTTGCAAGTTTTGTGGGAACATGAGGTTTTTGCCAGGATTTGGAAGAACAATAACTATTGCCAATTTCCATATTTTGGGGTATTTTCGCAAGCAGAAAATTGCGTTAATAATCGCTTCTATTGCATCGAGAATGTTATCCGGGAGTCATTTCACCATGGTGTTTGATATCAAATCAAATCCCGGTGCTTTCCATCTGTTCAGTACTTGTATGATGTCTTTAACCTCTTGCAGACAGGTGCTTTGTATTAGGTCGGAATCTGTAATGTCTGACCTCATGAGCTTGTTGGTCAACCGATTGACGTGATTTTCATATTCGTCATGGTCCTCTCCATCAGATGAATTTTCACAGAACTGTTATTCTAGAGTATCTGCGAAGGCCTCTGCCATACTAGAACTGTCAAATTTGATACCGTAAGGGCCGTGACAACGAACTGAAATTGACGCTTTGGGCTGGCGGATGTGATGGTTTGGACCTAGTTGCTTTGCACAGTAGCGCCGGGGTGAAACTCGTGTGTGAACAGCTCCAATTCAACTATCATACCGTCTCCGTTCCCGTAAAACCTTGGCAGGCCTCGGAGTACGTTCGAAGTTCGCACCATTGGGTTGGTGGTGTAGGTTCGGTTGAGACGGACTCCCGATTGGCGCTGGTCTGGCTCTGAGCACTTGTCCCCATAAGGGCTTGTGCCAACCCTCGCATGGCCTCCCTGCTTTGCGAAGATAACCATGGGACCAAAAAGGCAACTACACACACGAACGAAGATAGCGGCTCCGAGGGGGGACCCAACAAAGTTGGGGCAAAAAAAATCAAAAGATCGAAAACATCCAAAAAATGAAACCAAAAATAATAACGACGACGCAACCAGCAGTTGCAGCCACGATGTCAACAGTACATCGAGAGCTGTACTAACCACGAACAAAACGAAGACTAACACGACGACAGTGACGGTAGACGAAAAACGGAGAACAACAGACAGTCTGGTGCAGACTGAGATTCCTGCGGCGTTTGGGTGCAGCAAAAAAATTATGCGAACGCCCTAGCGTCCTATTAAGGAGAAGCGGGAGACTCGGCAGGATGCTTCAGGTGTTCGAGCAGTGGAAGATAACATAAAGAGCACCAAAAAGCCGATTGTCACGGCTGCGATCGTTACTAAAGCGACCGATGCAAGGGTCACAAATCCCGACATTGCAACGAAAAATCCAGAAGTAAACGAGGAGATTACGGTACTAAAAGCAAAGAGTGATCAGACACCGCGTGATTGTACCGCCACCGTTGAAAATGTGGCGGAAGTACTGCACTCGGAAACGGAACGCGAAAACCTCTCCCAAGGATGGTTGCAAGGTACAATTGCGGCCCAGCGATACGAAGAGGAAAGACTACTTCGAAAAGCGGGAGATGTTCTGAAAAGAATACAAGCTGCATGCGACTCCCCAAAATTTAGCAAAGCAGCAAAGGAAGGGCTCCTTGAACTAGACGAGCTCCTAGATCGCATAGGGCACTATCGGAGGAGCTGGTTAAGGGCCGAAGATGAACAGAAGGCTAAAGAGGCACTTGGGGCAAAATATAAAGGCGACATGCAGATAGCTCCATCATTAAAAGTCAATAAAAGAATGGCGTCTAGCCCAATCGAAAGAGATCAGGATAGAAGAAGGAAGGAAGAGGCACTTAACGGGCGTGGAGCACCAGATCAGGGGTTCCAGACAGTGCTTACAAAAGGAGCGAAGAAAGTCGCAAAGAAACTCCTTCAAAAAAAGCCAGAAACTAAAATTCGCACGGACGCCCAATTAGAAAAAGGACCTAATGCAAAACAGGAGAGGCAGAAGCCCCGATAAAGACCCCGGCAGCAGGCACTGCTTGTAAAGCCCCAAGATGGCCGATCCTACGCGGAGGTGCTGCGGGACATCAGGGGAAACGTAAGGCCCGAAGACACCAATACTACCATTAAAGTAGTACGACCAACGCGGTCGGGCCACATACTGGTCGACTTCGGAGCAGAGGCCGGCAATAAAGATGCATTCTGTGCCGCAGTAAAGAAAGCCCTCAGCAAAAGCGCAACCATAGCCCCGCTCGAGCCGATGGCAACGATCGAAATACGGGACATTGGCTGCGTGACGGATCTGGCCGAGGTGGAAGAGGCCATCAAAAGGGAGTTCCCTAGCGTGGGAAGGATCAAAGCGAGACTGACACCAAAAAACACCAGGGGACAACGCACGGCCATAGTTGACTTGACCGAAAAGGACGCCGAACAATTCCTGAACAAGAGCAAAGTACGAATAGGGTGGGTTGTCTGTAGGATACAGCGAAGAGCAACGCCTCTTCAATGTTTCAAATGCCTTGGTTATGGTCACACTGTTGCGAGTGAACACATAAACAACCTCGGATATATTCCCGCTTCATAACTGCAATAGTAGCGAGCAAACAACACCTATGTACTCGCACTTCGCCAATGAAATTTAGCCATGGATACACATGCGCAAGTAAATAAGCGAGCAGTTAAGTGAACGAGAAAGTTCAACCCGCAACGATACACATCGTGAACGAACGGGGTGCTTCGAAGAGAGGTAAGCGGAAAGGAAAACCGAAAGTTCCGGCATAAACACTCTTTCGCTCAATGTCCCCAGTTTCGCTATTTTACCTCAAGAGATCTTGGGAAAGCCGAAAGCTTAAACTGAAAGCACTCTTTTGAAGTCGAGAGCTTAAGCGAAAAACACTCTTTCGCTCAATTTCCCCAGTTTCACATATTCACCAGCCGAGCAAGCGAGACGAAGCGGGGAGGAAAAACTTTCGTGGAACGAGAGTGCCCGTGTTCAGCTACTCAGCGCCTTTAAAGAGAATTTAGGTTGAAAGCTCACGAAAGAATGGTATTTAATGTTCATGGGCAGTCTTATACCAGTGAGTCTTGTTCAAATCCAAAAGGGAGCGTGCTGCTACCCAGTTATCATTTAGACGGTTAAAGTATTCGCGATTTAAAGTTCAGCCGAAGATATCGTCCAGTGTTCAACGAAGTGGTGAGGGGTGAGGTGCTGGCTTGCGCCGCGATCCTCAATCGGCCTTTTGGCGTTCCACGCCGTATGGCCACCCCGAACCATTAACACGTCCATTTCATTCTCTACAGGCTCAATATTGATATGTCTCCAATAATGTAATATGTAAAATGTATTGTTAAAAAAAAAAAATGAACAGAGAAAGTAAAATAATTAATGAAATAAACTTTTTGCCTTGGTTGATTTAGTGAAAATGGACAGAGTAGCAGGTAAGTGGTGTTACAGTGAGTTTTTTCCCCGGGAGCCTTGATGTTGTATATAGGATACGCATCAAGTTGAGCTCCTAGTTCTTACCAGTATACATAGGGTATACTGGTTTGTAACAAAATTGGCGCAGCCGGTAGGATATCGGTTTTGCAGAGACCACAGTGTAGTGCGCTATGTAGCAAATTTTAATGGGCTGAAAAATATATTCACCCAGCCGATATCTCAAACCGTTCAACTCCTGTAAGACTCCATTGCTACTCATTCTGTCCATCAAACTAGAACAGCCTTCCGTAAAAAAAAAAATCAAATAATAATTTTAATCATTTAAAAAACAAAAATACAATATCAATATCCCCACATCATAATAATGCTACTCATACAGTGCATAAAACTAAATCAACCTTCTTAAAACTAAAAAAAAAAAAACAAATAATTATTTCAATCATTTAAATAACAAAAAGAAAGTATGAATATCCAAACATAATATTGTTGATCAAACTAAACCAGTTTCCCTTAAAAAAAAATAATCATGTTAATCGTTTAAGTAACAAAAATATAATATCAGTTTAACGCTACTCATACTGATCATCTACCCAGAACCGCCTTCAAACGAAACAAATAATTATATTGATAACTTTAATAACTAAAACATAATATCAACATTCAAATAAAGTATTATTTCTACCCATACTGTCCATAAAATAAAATCAGTCTTAAAATCAAACAGTCAAATTCAACATTAACATTCAATAATATAATCAGGGAAATCTTCAATTTATATTCTTCATTCATAAATCTTAAGTCTCATCTTACATGTGTGAAAACATTCATCTAACTCCAAACTCTTCAAACCCAACGTAAAATTTATAAAGATATAAAGTTTCAGTCAACTAACATGCAAAACACAAAACATAACAAGTAAATATTAAACAAGCAAACCGAAAACTTAATAGCGAGCAAACAAACGCGTGCCCATTATTATCGAAATATGATACCGCTTATCACTCCAACTGCTTGGACAATACGCGTACCCACATCCATACTAAAGTCGTATCTCTGGAAGTGAATGAGCATTCGAATTACCTGAAGCACAATTAAAAGAGCAAACAAAAACAAACGTTTAACTGCAAATTGAATAGATAGATATCTGGACAATAATTTTTAAATGCAATAACATGAAAGAGCAAACTAAATAAATTAACTGCACTACACAAATACAAAGAATAATTTACATGAGAAAGGCACCATGAAACTAATTTAATTTCCACTGAAACATTGAAACAATTTAAGTATGGGGAACTTTGAACCAACAGAATTTTAGTTATTAGAACAATACAACAATGCAAACGGTTTTACCCCAAAACCAATTATCTCTGTCAAGTTCCACTGCAATTCATTCTCAAATCACCAAATTTACATCCAGCACTAAATGTGCCATTTCGTTATGTTAAGGAAACGGGAAAAGTGGCAGTCAAGTCGGTAAAACCCCGGCAAAACTATCAGCAGACACGCTTTTTCGATGTCTAAATTGCACGATCACTGGAATGAAAACCAGTTGATTACACAACAGCCTCTGAGCTGTCGAATTAAACTGTCAGCGGACACGCTATTTTTAGTTATAAGTCCCTCTGAGCCTCTGAGCTGCCCGATTTCAACTTTCGGCAGACACGCTACATATAGTATTAAGTCGTATGCAAAAGGGACATCAATTTACCATCCAGTCGTAGCCTCTGAGCTGTTGATCCAAAAGGGTTTACAACCCGCTATCAACCATGTACCCTTTAAACAAGCCACTACGTTTCCTTGCACAATAAGTACCTTATATAACTGCTAACTGTTAGAAAAAAGTCACAAATAAAACTCCTGTAGAAAGCGCAAGACAATTCAAAACCCACCCATTTACTTTATATATGGCGACAATATCAAATAGTGTCTTAGAATGCTATAGTATATACTTTAAGATGCTTTAAGCAATCTTTTTCTCAAGATCGAGATCAAAAATTTAGTAACGGCTAATGAAGTGACCTCGCACGGCACTGTACTGTCTTCCAGTAAGGTCCAGGACAGCATTATATGAAACTAAGTAGACACACACTAGGGAAAAATTAGACAGAACACATATAGGGTCTTGAATGAAAACCGAAACTATATGTTCCAAAGCCCATATAGTGATAGTGTCGCTTCGACCATAATCTTTCTCGCGAGATATTTTCAACGCAGTATATCTGTTTAACAGTTCACTAAAATCAATAAAAGTATATACCAGAACTATCAAGCTTACAATCTCTCCTTTTAATTTCAATTTAATGGAACAGATCATCATCATTCACGACTCATACAATATTTCTTTACTTAACAAAAAACCTTCATAATAAATAGTAGATTCCAACTTATAAATAATCCACAACTATTTACACATACTGTTGAATACATTTCTAATAACCCTCCCTTTTTACAACTACAAATGAATAAAAAAGTATGTAATTTCCAACTCAAGCCAATTAAACGACAATTAAATGCATATACCTCAAAAGCTCTTCCTCCTACACAATCGTATAGCATAGATGAATTAAAAGCCCTGCCCACTACAAAATGCATTAAGCCGACCTAATTAAAAACAAATGCTCTTCAAGGCAATTAGCAGCCAACCACGAATTAGTACATAAATATCATATACTTCACATACTTCCTAGCAATCAGCGCATGTAAAAGCTACAATACATCGCTTCATTCAATTTTCTCATGCGTCATCGCAGAAACAATGCTAATCATATCTTCAAAGCTCGTTAGCGGCGAGCAAAAACATAAACCTTCAATCCATGACTCCCATTCCCATTAACAACATTAACCATGCATATTAAGAGGAAAGTTTATTTATCACACTCACTCGCACCCTATAAAGCCAAGATAGCTTATACTAAAGTCGTGGGAATACAACAACAACGACTCCCAAGCTACATCAATGGAAAGCTATTCTCTCGGCAAAACTTCTTCCGAAGCGAATCAATTCCCGAACGTAACGATCGTGTGAAATATTCATTCCCCGCTTACATATTAACTCATTCGCAATAAATAACCGCTAAAGCTTTAACAATATTTCCTATTGAAACTTCCCTACTAACCTTTTGGCACAATACATAATTTAACAAAATGCTAGCAGAAGCTTACATAAAGAACTTTTTTCAAAGCATTAAAGAAAGTAATTTAATAGAATATTAATAAACCATGAATAAAATAAAAAACGAATTTCTTTGCAAATTCAAACTATTTTGAAAGCCGTTCACATTAAATCCTCACTAACGCTAACTGTTATAATTTACTAAAACCTGAACTAAACAAATAGTAACACCATAATACGAGTAATAACCACTAACCAAAAGCAACATCGAATTAATTAGTAATTAAAATATTTGAATATACGCAAGAGAACTTTAATACTATTTGAAAGAAATGAGGAAATTAAAAGCCAAAAAATATACGAGTAGAATAAAAATTCCAAGATGATAAGTAATGTTAAAAATAAGAGAAAACCATTAACTTCCAAATATAAAAAAATATCGGTATTGAATATGAATCTTAAAAGAAGTTGTAACCATATTATCAATTAAAACCAATTAAAAGAAGAAATTGTAGTCCGCTATTTTTCAATTGTAAAATAATAGTTTATTGTAAAGAAAAAAACAATTTAAGGTCAAAAAATATGTTCAGTATGGTTTTCAATATTATAGTAAAACGAAATAATTTATAATCCTGTAATTTACGACAGAAGCAAATTTAACACTCCATTCCATTATTGCATAGAATCAAATGAACTAGTAACATCTTAATGTTTGAAGCAAACAAATTATTAAACCAAACAGGATCTTAGCTCATTGTTCCCAAAGAAATACTTAAGCATCATTACAGTAACTTATGATTAAATCAAACAAAACATTGTATGAAATCAAACTTCAAATTATAAATTTATAATTGAAGTAGTTTATGAAAGCAACATGGATATGTAATACTTATTAATTAACATTAACTCAAGGTACCAAACAAAATAGGAAAATTTGATACATAATTGTATAAAATCAAATCTTAACTTAGTAATTTTTGATTGTAGTAATTTGCAAATACAGCACTGACATTTAATACATGTTAATTAGCATCAACTTATGGTACCGAACGAAATATTATTATATTAATTTATGATTGAATCAAACAAAACATTGTATAGTATCAAACCAAATATTAACTCATTAATTCATAAATGTGGGAATTTACAATTCTAACGTTGACTTGTAACAACATATTAAGTAACGTCAATCGGATAGAATTATAATATTGGCGCGTTAGCATCTAGTAAATTACGCATAAATCAGCAGCAAAACAACGGTTAATAATAAGTTGCGAGAAGTACAGTGGACAATACCAATGGCGATAACAGCGCGAGATATAAGTACGAATGATTTGCACAAAAGGGAATGTAGCGAGACTCAACCAACAACAAAAATTGCGAAAAACCAAGAGTGAGCGTAATCTATTGGGGTACATTAAGTAATCCAGATCACCGGAGTAGAGCGACGATTTATTGTACTCTCCAAGTACACTAAATCTTTTTTTTCAACTGCCGGAGGAATGTTGCGAGTGAACACATAAACAACCTCGGATATATTCCCGCTTCATAACTGCAATAGTAGCGAGCAAACAACGCCTATGTACTCGCACTTCGCCAATGAAATTTAGCCATGGAAACACATGCGCAAGTAAATAAGCGAGCAGTTAAGTGAACGAGAAAGTTCAACCCGCAACGATATTCACATCGTGAACGAACGGGGTGCTTCGAAGAGAGGCAAGCGGAAAGGAAAACCGAAAGTTCCGGCATAAACACTCTTTCGCTCAATGTCCCCAGTTTCGCTATTTTACCTCAAGAGATCTTGGGAAAGCCGAAAGCTTAAACTGAAAGCACTCTTTCGAAGTCGAAAGCTTAAGTGAAAAACACTCTTTCGCTCAATTTCTCCAGTTTCACATATTCACCAGCCGAGCAAGCGAGACGAAGCGGGGAGGAAAAACTTTCGTGGAACGAGAGCGCACGTGTTCGGCTACTCAGCACCTTTAAAGAGAATTTAGGTTGAAAGCTCACGAAAGAATGGTATTTAATGTTCTTGGGCAGTCTTATACCAGTGAGTCTTGTTCAAATCCAAAAGGGAGCGTGCTGCTACCCAGTTATCATTTAGACGGTTAAAGTATTCGCGATTTAAAGTTCAGCCGAAGATATCGTCCAGTGTTCAACGAAGTGGTGAGGGGTGAGGTGTTGGCTTGCGCCGCGATCCTCAATCGGCCTTTTGGCGTTCCACGCCGTATGGCCACCCCGAACCATTAACACGTCCATTTCATTCTCTACAGGCTCAATATTGATATGTCTCCAATAATGTAATATGTAAAATGTAATGTCAAAAAAAAAATATTTAAAAACAGAGAAAATAAAATAATTAATCAAATAAACTTTTTGCCTTGGTTGATTTAGTGAAAATGGACAGAGTAGCAGGTAAGTAGTGTTACAGTGAGTTTTTCCCCGGGAGCCTTGATGTTGTATATAGGATACGCATCAAGTTGAGCTCCTAGTTCTTACCAGTATACATAGGGTATACTGGTTTGTAACAACACCACACAAGTATGCAAAGGATCCGATAGGAGTTCCCTATGTTACAAATGCGGTGAAATGGGACATAAAAGAAAAGAGTGTACGAAGGAGGCACACTGCATTCTTTGCAAGGATGCTAATCCAAAACCTTATTTTGGACACGTCTTGGGATCAGGAAAATGCCGGGTATTCCAGGAAGCCCTAGCCAAGGCGAAATCAGAGCTTCGATGACCCGCATCCTGCAGCTAAACCTACACCGCAGTTAAACCGCCCAAAATTTGCTTGAGCAGTTTGCGAGAGACAGGAAAGCCGACTTCTTGCTGCTGAGTGAGCAACATCATAATAAAAGTCCTGTATTATGGTACTCTAATGAAACTGGTACTGCCGCTATCTGGGTTCGGAACAGTGACTTTCAAGCGGAGAGTTGTGGGTGGGGGGATTGTTTCGTGTGGGTTCGGTGCTCAGGGTTCACCTTCTTTAGTGTGTACCTAACGCCTAACAAAAGCAAAAGGGCTAGGAAACGGGGGCCTTTCTCAAGAGGTGGCGCCAAATAACACAATCGCCCTTGGCCGCGCCGAAGAGGAGCGGCTTACTCGGAAAGCGGGGACTATCGTCAAACAACTGAGGGCTGCCTGCGAAGTGCAGAAAAACATAGGCAAGAGTGTCAAGAATGGCATTCTTGAACTGGAGGAGCTTTTTGGCCGCATAACGCACTACAGGCGGAGGTGGCTTGCAAACGAAAAGCACCAAAAAGACACGCTCTCCCTCGAGGCATCATTGGGTCCTAGCAGCAGCAAAAGAATGACCGGTAGCCCAATTGAAGGCGACCGTGAGAAAAGGAGGAAGGACGAGACCATAAACGAAGTTGACACTCCAGGCGAGGAGTTTCATGTGGTGCGAAACAAGGCAGCGAAAAAAGCGGCCAAAAGCTACTCCTAGAAATAACAGACAAAGAGCTCAACCACGAAAAGAACAAAGAACCCCTGAGCGATAACAGCGCGAGATATAAGTACGAATGATTTGCACAAAAGGGAATGTAGCGAGACTCAACCAACAACAAAAATTGCGAAAAACCAAGAGTGAGCGTAATCTATTGGGGTACATTAAGTAATCCAGATCACCGGAGTAGAGCGACGATTTATTGTACTCTCCAAGTACACTAAATCTTTTTTTCAACTGCCGGAGGAATGTTGCGAGTGAACACATAAACAACCTCGGATATATTCCCGCTTCATAGCTGCAATAGTAGCGAGCAAACAACGCCTATGTACTCGCACTTCGCCAATGAAATTTAGCCATGGAAACACATGCGCAAGTAAATAAGCGAGCAGTTAAGTGAACGAGAAAGTTCAACCCGCAACGATATTCACATCGTGATCGAACGGGGTGCTTCGAAGAGAGGTACGCGGAAAGGAAAACCAAAAGTTCCGGCATAAACACTCTTTCGCTCAATGTCCCCAGTTTCGCTATTTTACCTCAAGAGATCTTGGGAAAGCCGAAAGCTTAAACTGAAAGCACTCTTTCGAAGTCGAAAGCTTAAGCGAAAAACACTCTTTCGCTCAATTTCCCCAGTTTCACATATTCACCAGCCGAGCAAGCGAGACGAAGCGGGGAGGAAAAACTTTCGTGCAACGAGAGTGCCCGTGTTCAGCTACTCAGCGCCTTTAAAGAGAATTTAGGTTGAAAGCTCACGAAAGAATGGTATTTAATGTTCTTGGGCAGTCTTATACCAGTGAGTCTTGTTCAAATCCAAAAGGGAGCGTGCTGCTACCCAGTTATCATTTAGACGGTTAAAGTATTCGCGATTTAAAGTTCAGCCGAAGATACCGTCCAGTGTTCAACGAAGTGGTGAGGGGTGAGGTGTTGGCTTGCGCCGCGATCCTCAATCGGCCTTTTGGCGTTCCACGCCGTATGGCTACCCCGAACCATTAACACGTCCATTTCATTCTCTACAGGCTCAATATTGATATGTCTCCAATAATGTAATATGTAAAATGTAATGCCAAAAAAAAAAATATTTAAAAACAGAGAAAATAAAATAATTAATCAAATAAACTTTTTGCCTTGGTTGATTCAGTGAAAATGGACAGAGTAGCAGGTAAGTGGTGTTACAGTGAGTTTTTTCCCCGGGAGCCTTGATGTTATATATAGGATACGCATCAAGTTGAGCTCCTAGTTCTTACCAGTATACATAGGGTATACTGGTTTGTAACAACACCACACAAGTATGCAAAGGACCCGATAGGAGTTCCCTATGTTACAAATGCCGTGAAATGGGACATAAAAGAAAAGAGTGTACAAAGGAGGCACACTGTGTTCTTTGCAAGGATGCTGGTCCAAAACCTGATTTTGGACACGTCTTGGGATCAGGAAAATGCCGGGTATTCCAGGAAGCCCTAGCCAAGGCGAAATCAGAGCTTCGATGACCCGCATCCTGCAGCTAAACATACACCGCAGTTCAACCGCCCAAAATCTGCTTGAGCAGTTTGCGAGGGACAGGAAAGCCGACTTCTTGCTGCTGAGTGAGCAACACCATAATAAAAGTCCTGCATTATGGTACTCTAATGAAACTGGTACTGCCGCTATCTGGGTTCGGAACAGTGACTTTCAAGCGGAGAGTTGTGGGCGGGGGGATTGTTTCGTGTGGGTTCGGTGCTCAGGGATCACCTTCTTTAGTGTGTACCTAACGCCTAACAAAAGCAAAAGGGCTAGGAAACGGGGGCCTCTCCCAAGAGGTGGCGCCAAATAACACAATCGCCCTTGGCCGCGCCGAAGAGGAGCGGCTTACTCGGAAAGCGGGGACTATCGTCAAACAACTGAGGGCTGCCTGCGAAGTGCAGAAAAACATAGGCAAGAGTGTCAAGAATGGCATTCTTGAACTGGAGGAGCTTTTTGGCCGCATAACGCACTACAGGCGGAGGTGGCTTGCAAACGAAAAGCACCAAAAAGACATGCTCTCCCTCGAGGCATCAGTGGGTCCTAGCAGCAGCAAAAGAATGACCGGTAGCCCAATTGAAGGCGACCGTGAGAAAAGGAGGAAGGACGAGACCATAAACGAAGTTGACACTCCAGGCGAGGAGTTTCATGTGGTGCGAAACAAGGCAGCGAAAAAAGCGGCCAAAAAGCTACTCCTGGAAAAAACAGACAAAGAGCTCAACCACGAAAAGAACAAAGAACCCCCGGATATACCGCAGAAAACAAAAAGCAAACCGCGGCGCAAACCCTTGCGAGAGGCACTGCTTATTAATCCCACTAAGGGCCGAACCTACACAGATGTCCTCCGTGAAATTAAAGGAGCGGTCAAGCCAAACGACACCATAACTGCTATCAAAGCAGTTCGACCAACCCGGACCGGTGGCCTGCTAGTGGGATTCGGGCCAGAGGCCACAAACAAAGATGCATTCCGTGACGCGGTTCAAAAGGTTCTTGGAGATGCGGCAACGGTTGCCTCGCTCGAACCAATCGCCACCCTGGAAATCAGGGACCTCGACTGCGTCACGGACAAAGCTGAAGTAGAGGATGCCATCAGGAGGGAGTTCCCCAGCTTAAGTGAAGTCAAGGCAAGATTGACACGTGAAAACACAAGGGGGCAACGCATGGCTATTGTCTAACTAGCTGATAAAGACGCGCAGCAAATCCTGGCGAAGGGCAAAATTAAGATAGGTTGGGTGATCTGCAGGATACGGAGAAGAGCGATCCCTATCCGCTGCTTCAGATGCTTCGAATACGGACACACCGCGTATGGCTGTAGGGGACCCGACAGGAGCTCGCTGTGCTACAAATGTGGTGAAACGGGGCATAAGAGGAAGGAGTGCACGAACGAGGCAAAATGCATTCTTTGCAAGGATGTTAAGCTAGCACCCGGCGACCTCAAACATGAGCCGGGGACAGGGAGATGCTGGGTTTTCAAGGAGGCCCTAACTAAAGCTAAATCGATACTCAAATGATCCGTATCCTGCAGGTCAATTTGCACCGAAGCGCAAACGCCCAGGACCTACTTGAGCAGTTTGCGAGGGATAAGAAAGCTGACCTCCTGTTGCTGAGCGAGCAACATCATAACAAGGACTCGCAAGCGTGGTACCCTGACAAATCTGGTACCTCGGCCATCTGGGTTCGAGACAGCGCCCGCCTTCAGGTGCAGGGCCATGGACGCGGGGATGGTTTTGTGTGGGTGCGGTGTTCAGGGATAACATATTTCTGTGTTTATCTGACGCCTAACGAGGCAATGCGATCTTTTCGAACCAAACTCGATGCCCTGGAGGATGCTGTCTCGAACACAGAGGGCCACATGCTGGTCGGGGGAGACTTCAACGCTAGAGCCATTGAAGGGGTTATCCCACAATCCGACCCAAGGGGAAAGCAAATCTTGGACATGGCGGCCAGAACAGCGCTTTTTGTCGTAAATACTGGTAACACCCCTACTTTCCGCCGCTGGGGTTGCGTAGGAACCATACCCGATGTGACACTCGCTTCGGAGTCCCTGGTACCTAGAGTACACAACTGGCGAGTACTAGAGGACTACTCGGCTAGTGGTCACCAGTATATAGCGGTTGAGATTCACGACAGTGCCACTCTGCGTACATATGCCCAAACTTCAATCCTCGGATGGAGGACTGGGAGGATGGACGTTGAGAGGTTCGCTGACACGCTTATGGCAGGCGCACCGTTGCTGGGAGCTCCACCAGGGAGTGGAGGGCCTACAGCCATGGACTTGGTGAACTCAACTATGAGTACTATCATAACTGGTTGCGAGTCTTCCATGCCCCGTCGGAGACACCGACACGGTAAGCCTCCAGTATACTGGTGGTCAAACGAGATCGCCGAACAAAGAAGCGAGTGCCACAAACTTCGGTGAGAGACCCAGCGGGCGCGAACACGGGAGGAGGCAGACACTAGGCTAGCAGCATACAGGTCCGGCAGGAAATATCTTCGCACGCTTATTAACAAGAGCAAGGCCCGATGCTGGCAAGACCTCGTGGACGATGTAAATAGGGATCCGTGGGGCCTTGGCTACAAGCTGGTCATGGGGAAACTTGGTGCCCTACGGAAACCTTGTATACATGACGCGAAAAAGATGGACGCGACAGTGCGGGGACTCTTTTCCGCCCATCCCGTCCGTGTTGACGCTGTCCATGGTGAAACAGCAGTCGAATGCCCACTCTTCACACAGCTGGAACTGGAGGAGGCAGTCCTCTCCCTGAAAGCAAGGAAGCCTCCAGGTCCAGATGGTGTTCCAACTGAGGTTTTGCAGCTCGTCTATCACCATTGTTCTGACTTGCTGCTCAGCACATTCAACGTGCTGCTGGGGACCTATCTCCTCTGCAGTACGGCTTTAGAGCAGGACGTTCTACCATTGATGCGAATGCAGAGGTGGTGAACGCGGTCCAAAAGGCAGAGGCGTATAGTCGCACCAAGCGACGGATCGTTCTGTTGGTGACACTCGACGTCAGGAATGCCTTCAACTCCGCTAGATGGGTGGATATTCTGGACACGCTGGAAAACTCTTTTCAAGTTCCAAAATATCTAATGCGGCTTTTGAGGAACTACCTAAAGGATCGAAGCCTGCTCTACGACACGACACAGGGCCAACGAAGGATGGAAATTACATCGGGGGTTGCCCAGGGATCTATCCTTGATCCGGACCTGTGGAACGTGTCTTACGACGGGCTACTGAGACTTGAGATGCCTGATGAGTCGCGCTTGGTCAGCTATGCGGATGATGTTACGGCTCTGGTTGCCGGACGCACCGATGAACAAGCGCAACTTAGGCTAGGTATGCTAATGCGCCGAGTGAGGGACTGGATGACTGCTCGCGGGCTCAGTTTAGCACTGGAGAAAACCGAAGTGGTCATCTTGACAAAAAAGAGAATCCCTAGAGTAAGGATGATCAGTATTGGCGCCTTACGAATCGAATCGAAGCCAGCGGTGAAGTACCTGGGGCTACTGATCGACTCGAAGATGAGTTTCTCTGAGCAAATCAGGGCAACGGCTGAGAAGGCTGCTTGGGGAATATCGGCCCTGAGTCGACTTATGGCCAACGTAGGGGGTCCCAGCCCATCAAGAAGACGCTTCTTGATGAGTGCTGTAGGGTCAGTGCTACTGTACGGAGCAGAGGTTTGGGGCGACGCTCTCAGCAAGGAGGTATACCGAAAACGATTGGCACAGGTACAGAGAAGAGGAGCACTGAGAATTGCATCTTCGTATCCAACAGTCTCCGACTCGGCGGTGAGAGTGATACCTGTCGTCCTCCTTGCTAGAGAGCGCCGCGCTATTTACCTGCGCCGAAACGAGGATGCGAGGGAGATGGTTGTCCGCGAGGAGAGACAACGCTCGCTCAACGATTGGCAGCAGTCTTGGGGGAATCGCACGAAGCGAAGGTGGACTGCGTGCCTCATCCCGGATGTGAGACCGTGGCTAAATCGAAGGCATGGTGAGACTGACTTCTATCTGACCCAGCTTTTGAGCGGGCACGGGTGTTTTCAGTCTTACCTGCACAAGATCGGTAAGTCACGGTCTCCCGATTGTCGGTTTTGCCCAGGAGAGGAGGACAATGCCTGTCACACATTTTTTGCGTGTACAAAATGGGTCAGGCTGCGAAGGGAACTCTACAGGGAAACGGGAGAGCTCACCCTGGATAATATAGTTGCGGTGATGCTCGAATCGGTTGACAAATGGAACCAGGTGGCACATTATGCTCGGGCAGTCCTAAAATATAAAAGGGACTCACAGCAGCCGGAGGCGCTGGGGCTGGGGGATCGCTATTCTGGCATTTCCTCTTCCCCTCTCCCCTCCTGCTAGGAAAGGGACTCCCCAGCTTGAAGGAGCCCCATGGCGTAACAGAACGAGACCTGGCCCGAAGTAATGTGTCAAACGGTTCCAGGATAGGTTCTCAGATTGACAGGGGAGGTGTTTAGTGGGTAGTCCAAGGGTATCCTCCATGGGAGTCCCACACTGCCAGACTCGGCGGGCGTAAATGCCTTCACCTCCCTGCCACAAAAAAAAGGCCCGTGACTTGGTGGTATTACAAGCTTGTTTTAATACGAAATCGATTTAACCAAGTCCCAGCATGATGGTTCCTCACAGCTCCCCAACTTCGGTGAAAGGCATTGAAGTCTCCGGCAAGGAGTATGGGACCCTGAAAGTCCAGAAGTTTTTTAATTTCTTCAATGAGCGTAGGGTGGCTGTAAAACAAGCCTACCATGAATTCAAAAGAATTCGTCCACACTTGAATTGCAGTCGCTTCTAGCGTTTGTAAGGTAGGTGTCAGTACGAGATTATGGTTCACATTCCTTCTCACAGGAATGGCCGTTCCGCCTCCTCTGCCTGTTGTTCTGTCATTTCTTTACAGAAAGTAGTTAGGGAAGCGCAGGCGATTCACAGCCTTCAGAAAGGTTTCCTGGACGAAAATGATGTCAATTTTTAATCGAATATAAATTGATTCCACTCACCAGTCTTATAAAGCAGGGAATTTGCATTTCATGTGAGAGTGGTTAAATGATCCATAAAGCTCATTATTGTTTCTTTGTCAGTGCGCTGTTGATACTGCTTTGTGATGCAAACATTCCCTGAATCATTTTCGCCATTATGTCTTGCATCATGGTTTGGAACTGAGTTTGCATGGTGGCAAAGAGTGTGTCCATGTTGTTGTTTGTGTTTTATGGAGTGTTTGCTTGTTTTTGTGTGTTTGTGATGGTTTTATTGCTATTTGCAGCTGCAATTTGTGCTTACGATTTCCTGACATTCACTGGAGTTCGAGGACTTCCATCATAGTTGGCTGGATTTTCTCCATCAAAGTTCACACGTTTTGGCTTTTTCTCTGCTTTTTATCGCATTTGGAAAAATGGTGGAGCCCATCGCATTTATTATAACGGGCCTGCGCGTGACTGTTTTTGGAGGAGTGTCCAAACTGCTGACAGTTGTGGCACATAACTTGTCCTGTACGGGGGCTTTGCGCCTCGACAGTGCGTATGAGGTGACATACTGCCCTTATATTGTATATGCCAGTCTCAGATTTGGGAAGGAGGATCTTCACCAACCTGGATGGCCCATCTCTTAACTTTATTTAGTGGACTTCGACGGGTCGAAATCCTTGGCTCTCCAGATCTTCCTTGATGTCGTCAATTGATAGTCCATCCAGACCCCGGATGACCACATTCAGATTCCTTTCTTCAGGAAGGATATGCCTGTGGTATTGTATAGTCATTTCTGTCAAGTATCTTGTCAGTTTTCTGTGGTCTTGTGGTGTCTCTGGAATTATCTGGATCCCCAAGTAGACCCTTTTGGCAGATTGGTGTTTAATTCTAAGGTCTTTCATGTCCTTTAGGACTTGGGTCCACTTTTCAGACTCTCGAAGATGACGGGTACCGTTGTCCGTTTCTTGTCGTCATCTGGGGATTCGGATGTGGTGGGCACTGTGGGAGTGGTTTTCTTTTTCGGTGGGATGGCCAGCTCTGGTAGAGCCATTGAGGAACCCGGCGGTGGCAGAGCAGGAAATTCTTCACTCTCCTCAGCAGAGTCTTCCTGCATGGACCCGTTTTCACCTTCTCCTTGTATAGCTTCCTCTTTCATAGTTTCTTCTTCTGAAGAAGGAGAAGAGGGTGGAGAGCTCTCTGATGAGGAAGATGAAGACTCCACTTTCCTCTTTTCGTTGTTGTTCTTCTTTTTTGATTTGGCCAGCGCCAAATCCCTCAATTGCTCCATGAGCTCTTTGTTGACTCGGCATTGTTCTGCCAACTCCGAATTTACCTCAATCAGTTGCTGTTGAGCACGCCTCAACTGCTGTTTTACTTCGTAAAGTCAATGATGCTCATTCACTTCTATGCTTAACGGCGCCAAGCATAAGCATACATCATGTCATAGTGTTTGTAAGCGTTGTTTTACGCGGGAAAATTCGATATTTTTCAATTTTACATAGCTTTTGTTGAATTAAAAGGCCATTTGAAATATCAAAATCTTGGTCACACAAGTGAACTGGCCTACTTAGTTTACTTATTCCTAATAGAAAACTCAGATTTTTTTTATATTGAAAGCATGCAAAATATCGTATAGTATATAATGTTTGTTTTGAATAAATTTTGAAATTTTACAGATTGCCGATTATTATGAAAATTGACTATTTTGGAGCCGTTAGTCAATCCATCATTTGAATGTGTGAGTGTTAACTCAAAGATATAAATTTAAGGCATCTGAAAGGTTTCGCGCGCATTCTTGAAGTAGCAGTGGTCGAAGCAACACATATCGGAAGAACAAAGAGTAAAAGTGACTTTGAGTAAAAGGCTTCGTGAAATATGTTGACTAAGACAGTTTACAATCGTGGTGAAATTCTTGTGTACAAGTAAAAAGTTCAAGTGTTTGTTTAAGTCGAAGTGCTTACGAAAACAGCAAAAAGTTAATAGTGACATGGATGGAAACGAGTTGTTCCGAATAAATACGGAACTCGTTTCTGAAAATCAAAAACCAAGAGACAAAATAAAAGACATTAGTGAAAAAAGTGTTTGTGTCAAAAAGGAGAATGATAAACTTTTAGCAGAAAAGAACAGTTGACAGTGGAAAAAGAACAGTTAACAGTGGATAAAAATTTTATGGGTGCAGAGTGTGTACGTACAAACGAGGAACGACACAACATTGTGTAGGAGAAAGAATTAATGAAAGCAAATAACCTAAAACTTATAAAAAATAACAGTGAACTTATTTCGAAAAGTGAGAATAAAGTTTCGGAGAGAAAAAGAAAAAAAGTGCTAAAATCAAAAATTAAAATAGCCGGTAAAGTTAATATAAAACATAATAGAGACTTAAAAGATAAAATAATGGAACAACCTCAAGTGGATATGACATTAGACAGTGACTGTGGGGAGGAAAATTTAATTTATCTCGCAAGTGGAAAAGCAATAATACAAGTGAATAGTCAAAAGACACAAGAGACAATTGCAAGCGAAGTGGCAAAATATAATGTGGAAAAACGAAATTAGATCAAAAAATGTCAACAAACGGAATGTAGCGACATCGCAACAATGGAGTATGAGGAAGAGCAATTGAATACGACAACTGATGGAAGGAATAATGCAATAGCGACTTCAAATGAAGCTGGAAAATGGAACGAGGTTATGACGAAAACATCGATCAAACGAGTGACGAATAAACGAGAATCACAACCAGGAACAACCAAGCAAGCAGAAAATAAGTTAGAAAATGTAAGTGGTAAATTTAAAAATATACCCCCCACTATTGCTTATAATTTAGACATTAAAGCGTTCAGAAGTGAAATAATTGCATATCATATAAACAAAGACTCCTTTCAAATCCAACAAAGATTTAATAAAAATAGATGCGTCATTCAATGCACAAATAAGGAGGACCGAGAAAAAGTTATAGAGATCTTAAAAATGAATCAGTGCAATTATTTCACTTTTACGCCTAAAGCGGAGAAAACGGTGAATTTATTATTAAAAAATATCTGCGTAGGTTACTCCACAGAGAAAATTACACAAGCTTTAAAAGAACTGGGTCATACTGATCTGGAGGGGGTTGTAAAATTTAATTCTAAAAAGAAACCCAATTTAAATTTCTTTATTTTGAAGTTGAAACAAAATGCAGTAGTGAACAATTATTTGAAAATTAAATACATTTAAAACCAAAAAGTAGTGATCGAAAAATTGGATAATCCTGAATTAACCCAATGCTATAACTGCCAAAGAGTTGGCCATGTAGCAAGAAACTGTGCCATGAAAAGTAGATGCGTCAAGTGTCTACAAATACACGAAAAAGGAGAATGTGCTGTAAAGACCCAGGAAGAACTGGCTTGCTCTGGGCACACGGCAAATTTTAGGGGCTGTGCTAAATGGCGGGAAATAATGGATAGAAAAAAGGTAGGCAGTAGAAACATAATACAAGCAGTGAAAACTATACCAGCTACAGCTGAAACGACGTTTGCACAAATGACAAAAGTGCAGCATGACAAGGGAAATAAAGATAGGGGAGTGAATTTCCAAAATACGAACAATACCTTTAAATCATTCCTTGACAAAGCGGCAAATGAATGCTTCGGCAGTAACTTTGATGGATTAATACACAAAATCAAAGAGTATGCAAAAAGGTATGGTACACTGAAAGACATACATGAAAAAAGGAAAGCACTTATTGAATTCACATTGCAAATGGAAATAAATGATCTTTAATATCAAGATTTTGTCTATAAATGTATGCTCAATAGTAGCACACAGAAAGAGAGTAGAACTAGATATGTTATTGAAACAACAAAAACCTCAAATAGTGCTTTTACAAGAAACCAAACTGAAGAAAAGACACAAGGTGTTTTTCAAAGATTTTGATCTGATAAGAAATGAGAAAGAGAAATGCGGAACAGCAATTCTTATTAAATCGGGCATGCAATACAGGAGAAAACATCTAGGAAACAACACACACACAAGAATATAACTGCAATAGAGGTTAAGATAGGTGAAAGTTGGCTTGTAGTAGCCTCCATACATAAAAGAGATGGAGAATTTTCTGGTTCATTATTGAGTAATTTCTTCTCTAATATTAACACTGCATCGGTAGTACTAGGGGGGGGATTTCAACGCAAAGCATATGAATTGGAGAAATTACTCAAACAATCAAAATGGTTATAGATTTAAGAAATGGTTAGAAGATGAAAGCGATACATATAATGTAAAACATTTATTCTCAAAAACACCTAGCAGGGCAGTCGAGAAATCATACTCATACATTGATTTTTTCATCATATCTGAGACATTGTTAACGCCTGCGCTAATTCAAGAACCGCTACTGGAGACCTTAGATTTCGACTCTGACCATTATGTCATAGAAATTAATATCAAACCAGGGATAGTACATATGAAAGACCCCAAGTATGTATTTGACTATACGAGAGCGGACTGGAAAGGTTTTCGTAAGCGAATTAAGGAAGAAATAATAAAAATTCAAATACCAGTAGATAACAACCTAGCTAATCAAGACATCGATGAATACATAACTAGAATTAATGAAATCATAAAACAAGCAATGGAAGAAAATATACCGAAATACAAAGTGGGAAACAGAGACCAAAATATTCTGGATGACGAAACATTGAAGCTCATCAAGTTTAAGAAACAACTCAGAAGAATCTTCCACAGGAGTGGTCGCAGAAATAACACAATAAAAGACTTACTTGACTGTGTAAATGAGCAAATAGGTAACCGCATAACAGATACAAGAAGGATAAAGTTCTTATCCAAAATTAAATCTATAAAATATGGACCCGACTTCTTTAAGCAAATAAAGAGTCTAACAGGAAATTGGACTAAAAAAGAGGTACCGTTAGCCAGCCAGAGGGAGAAAGACAATGCTAACATTTGCGCAAATTTTTTCGGTAAAGTTAACAACGAATCACCGGCAGCTGTTGCTAGCGCCATTAAAAAGGGAGGAGTGGTTAATGGCACATACGATACAATCAAAACAAGGATGGTGGAAACCTTTAATTTTAATGCAATACACACAGCAGATGGATTGGCTAGGAATGGGCCAAGTAAAGGATATGAAGAATTTATAACAGCGGAATACATTAAATACATTATAAAAAATCCGAAACGAAAGGCATCTACGGGGCGCAATGGGCTGAACAATAAAATCATAAAGAAATTGCCTAAAGTCTATGCGAAACGCATGACGGTAATAATTAACAATTGCCTAAATAACTGCTACTACCCGGAAGTCTGGAAAGAAGCAATAGTCGTTCCAGTACCTAAAGGAAGTGACATGGCAACAAACCCAAACTGTTATAGACCAATCTCCCTTATACCATGTGACAGTAAAATACTAGAATACGTTTTAAAAGAAAAATTGCTAGATGTATGAGAAGACGGAGAAATATTTAATGAAAGACAATTTGGTATCCGTAATGGCATATCAACATCACATGCACTAATCTCACTAGCAGAAGACATCAACCAAGGTTTCAATAAGAAAATGACTACCCTTGCATGTGCTCTGGATCTTAAAAAGGCATTTGATACAGTATGGATCGCAGGAATGATTCACAAAATGGTAGCATTCAAATTTCCTTTCAACCTCTGCAAATTTATGGCAGACTATCTATCAAACAGAAGATGCAGGGTTAAATATAACGACATACTATCAGAAAAAGTTGTCACAGAAGCCGGGGTTCCACAGGGATCAGTACTTGGACCTCTGTTATTTAACATTTATGTATCGGACTTTCCACAAGACCCACAAGATAAAGTAAAAACCATCCTCTATGCAGACGATACAATAATTTATACAACGGGAACCTCTGTTAAACTCCAAATGAATAGGCTCAACGAAGCACTTAAGACGGTAGAAAAGTACTTAGCGGAGTGGAAACTCTCAATTAACCCGGACAAATCAAAAAGTATATTATTTGGAAGACTGGATAGACACATCAAGCCTAAGAAATTTAAAAATAAGAATAATATTAAAATTCACATAGATGGAAGAAGATTAGAAATTGTAGATTACTATAAATACTTGGGTATTATACTAACTGACAAATGGAGTACTATAAGACATATTGATAATACGTTAAATAACGCTAAATTTGCCTGGTGTGAAATAGAGAACATAATCAGAATCAAGGCTTTGCCATCTAAAATGAAACTTACAATCTATAAACAATTAATAAGCCAATGCTAACATATGGTTTTGTTGCATGGTGTCATACCTCCTTCAATCAAATGAAGAGAATTAAAATATTCGAACGTAAATGTCTTTATAAATCACTATCTGTGGAGCAAGCATACTGGCAGATTAGAGAAAATGTTTTTGTTAAAATTAGCACAGAAAGAATGTATAGCAAATTTAAAAAATTAGTATTAATTGATGAATTTTTAATAAACAACTTAAGAAAAATATTTGTTAAAATGGAATTCATAGATGTAGAACAACTTAGACAGATAAGCGATCTAAACTTCCTAGCTAATACTCGTATGTATGAAAGCAGGAAGGAAAAATTTATGTATAAAGTTTTCCCACCGTCACTTCTGTATTATTTAGATCATATGGGACTTACAAGGCATGAAGAAAACTTTACTTTTTATCGAAGGAAATATAATTCCAATAAACTTACTGATCTAATAAAAGCAAATTAATGTTATCTACTAACACAAGTAGAACAAAGAAAATTTCCAAACTAACCTTATATTGTATATAACAAACAATAAAATATAAAGAATCAAGGGGTTTTAGAGGCTTTCCCCATCGACTAGCAACTAATCATGTATGGTAAACAAAAAATAAGTCAATAAAATGTATGAAAGAATAAGTGCTAAAAAATTTATAGAACAAATGCTGCACTACTTTAAGAAAATATTAAGCATACAAACATCATATAAATGTAACAAAGTATTTCAATGCCTCAATAAAATGTTTTCCTTAAAAAAAATTTTTTTCCTTAAAAAAGTTTCGCGCATAATTCAAGTGACTCTCTGCATATACGTTCACGCCGCGTCTCGTCAAATTATTGAAATTTATCAAAATGGCCCGTATCAAGCAAACCGCTCGTAAGTCGACTGGTGGCAAAGCTTGCAACCAAAGCTGCTCGTAAAGTGCGCCAGCAACCCGTGGTGTAAAGAAACCTCATCGTTACCGTCCGGGAACAGTTGCACTTCGTGAAATTCGTCGTTATCAAAAAAGTACCGAATTGTTAATCCGTAAATTGCCCTTCCAACGGCTTGTTCGGGAAATCGCGCAAGATTTTAAAACTGATTTAAGGTTCCAGAGTTCGGCTGTGATGGCGCTTCAAGAAGCAAGTGAAGCTTATCTAGTTGGCTTGTTTGAAGATAAGAATTTGTGCGCAATTCATGCAAAACGTGTCACCATCATGCCCAATGATATTCAACTTGCTCGTCGCATCCGTGGTAAACGTGCTTGAATTGATTCATATGGTAGATTCATACAAAAACGGTCCTTTTCAGGACCACAAAACGATATTCAAAGAGTAAAGTTCATGAAATTGCTTGGGAAATATTTAGAAAGTTGTTAAGTTTTTCTTTCAATTATAAAGTAATCAAGGATAAGCAGAATGAATAAATTGTAAAATATCCAGTGGAATGAATAGTTTTTGATCACAAAATGATTTTAAACTGAATTCTTTAAAGAAAAATGATGAATGATGATGAATAGTTTTTTTTTTTCATTTTTCAATTGTAAATGATAAATTATCAATATGATTCAATGTTCATGGTAAAATTTTCGAAATTTCTAGTTAAAAATGATGAAATTTATAATATGAATTCTTATATCTCGCAGTTTCATACGAGGTGACTGAAATACTCCTCAGGAGCTGCCACATCAGTCACCTCGGGGCAGCTCGACTGCGGGGTTCCAGATGACCACGAACCCATATATATATATATATATATATATATATATATATAATTTCCACATTTACGCAGTGGTGGCGAACTTATAAGAAAATTTTGTTTGAGGATTGCTGGTTGTCCTAAGTGAAAGAACTACATTGTTCTTTCACCCGAGCATTTTAGCTATCAACATAATAGCATTATTCGCTCGATGGACTTCAGCTGGTTCCAGCTAAAATGCTCGGGTGAAAGAACAATGTAGTTCTTTCACTTAGGACAACCAGCAATCCTCAAACAAAATTTTCTTATAAGTTCGCCACCACTGCGTAAATGTGGAAATTACTGCTCGATAGAGCTTGCAGCACTGCCATGCTGCAACATATATATATATGGGTTCGTGGTCATCTGGAACCCCGCAGTCGAGCTGCCCCGAGGTGACTGATGTGGCAGCTCCTGAGGAGTATTTCAGTCACCTCGTATGAAACTGCGAGATTTTTAATGGAACCAGCCTATATGCTGGAACCAGCTGAAGTCCATCGAGCGAATAATGCTATTATGTTGATAGCTAAAATGCTCGGGTGAAAGAACAATGTAGTTCTTTCACTTAGGACAACCAGCAATCCTCAAACAAAATTTTCTTATTAATTCTTATATATTTTCATCAGAAATATGTCATATATATTCAAGCTAAGAATGATCTTCAATGAGATTTTACAGGGAAAGTAGGAAGAAAATGTATCTAATTCTGAATATTGAGCATAAATATTGTTATACTCTCTGTTCAAAGCTTTGTGTGGCCCTGAAAAGGGCCTTTTGGTCATCATGAATCGCCTGAACAGTCTGCAAAGTGATTGACTTTGAGCTTGTGTACTTCGTAACAGCCTTAGTTCCTTCACTCACGGCGTGCTTGGCCAATTCACCAGTAAGCAAAAGTCGAACGGCTGTTTAAATTTTGCGACCGGCAATTGTCGAGCGTTTATTGTAGTGCGCCAAACGGGAAGCCTCAGCAGCGATACGTTCGAGTTATCGCAACACCACCAACGAAGACCACCCGTACAAGAGAATCCATATTTTAAATACTTATCCTTATCTATCTCTTGACTTTGTTTATCTTGAAACGCGAAGATGTTTTTAAAATCTAATGACCAACGTATCATGTTGCGCTCGTGTTTACCTTAAGTCGTAAAGATTGTTTTTGAAGTTATCGCGCAACACATATGGTTTAGATAAATTATGCAAGGCATCCAATTTCAAACTCTGAAAATACGATTCAGCAAATCTCGAGTGCACTTTGGTAGAATCAATAGTTTTAAGTTAGTCCGTTTTATATACTCGACAGACGAGCACTTAAGAAAATTTCAAAGTCCGATTAAATTAAAGAAAAATAAAAATTCTGTTTTAAAGTTAAAAGGACGTGTTTTCATTCAACGTTCTTACAAAAGTAAGGACGATCCGATTACTGGCGCAGTCGGTTTTGAACAAAAATTCAATTTAGTGCTTTTTGCGTGGAAACTGATTATGCTAAAATCAGCTAAGCAAATCGCGAGCTATAATTGATTGATGAAATATTAAAAAACGGTTCAAGTGTACTCCATGTTACAACTGTTTGTGAAAGTGAAAGAATTTATACAATTATTTTCGACTGAGCGAATTATTCTAAAATAAGTAATTTTGCTACGCCCTTAACTATATGTTCTTGGTATTAAAGATCAAAAAACGGTTCAAGTGTACTCCATGTTAAAACTGTTTGTGAAAGTGTAAGAATTTATACAATTATTTTCGACAGCGAATCATCCCAAAATAAATACTTTTACTACGCATCACTAGATTCTGAATATATGTTAGTGGACATCTCTAATGATATTTTTGTGCATACTTGCGAGTTTCAACGATTGTTTGTGATAAAGATACATTCGTAAATAACTTTAAAAAATTAAAAAGCACATTCACGGATCAAATCTGGTATGATAGATGATAATCGTGTGTCAATTTTAAATATATTTAAATGATCATAGAACATTTTCAACCGCTCAACGGAATATATAAGACAATTTTGACAATTTTATTCTGCGGAGGAATTCTCCACCAATCTGAAATAAATTTTTTTTAGATCACTTGAAAGTCGGTTATTTTCCAAGTACCGAAATTGATAAGGTCAACACAGGAAGACATTCTAAATATTTAAATACAGAAACAACAAAAAGCTTTAATAATGCTGAACAACGACACCAACACCAACCAAATGGCTCAAAACCAAGAGGACAACATTGTGCAGGAACCAGAAGGAAATACCTTAAACCTGTGTGTGGACCTAATTTCCTACATTAATCAGATTCCGATATACGATGGAGAGAGAACACCCTTAAAGCCATTTGCGGACGCAGTGGACATCCTTCTGCCAACTTTGGAAAAATACAACCGACCATCTCAGCTCATAATTTCCAACCTGATCAAAAACAGGATTCGAGGTAAAGCTAGGGTAATACTAGATATAAATAATCATATTATTAAATGGAGCGAAATTAAGGCCCTACTTTATGCAAATTTTACTGATGGGCGAAGCAGTTTTTTGATTGCTGACGAATTGGGCAGAATAGTCCCAAATGATAGTATTTTAGATTTTTACAACGATATAATTAGCAAATTATGCGAATTAAACCTTAAGACCGAAACGGAATTGGGAAGAACATCACCAGAGTTTGCTCTGAGAATCGAGTCCAACAAAAGATTGGCTCTTGATGTTTTTACAAAGAAATTATTCGAACCATTTAAAACCTTTTTGGCTTGTAGAAACCCCTCATCTTTAGAAGGGGCTCTAAACATGCTTCAAGAAGGAGGTTTTCTCCAACCAAAAGTAACGGAGTCAAAAGATTGTTTCAGCAGAAATTTTACTAACAAAAAAGTTTCTCGGAATCAACCCCATTATAATAATCCTCTTAATAGCAACCCACTACCTGAATTTTCAAACCAATAACAAGGAAATATAAATTATCGTAGACCTAGAAACAGCTTTCTAACAAATTTTTCTCAAAGTACTAAATTTAGCCACAATCAAAGCCCCACACAACCTTACCTTTATCAACAAACTCGTAATGACCAATTACAGGGTCCTAATTTCTACCGAATGCAAAGTAATTATCCATTGCGATCTCAGGATGCACTCGGTAGTAATACTAATCAATTTCAGAATTCAAACCCTTATCAACTTGGAAACTTACAGTTGCGGCCCCAGCGAAACCCCAACATCACTAACCTGGTCCGTAACACAAACCCGTACTCATACCAATATAATTTTCAATCCCAAAATCAACTGCAACCTAACACATTTGCAAGTCCAAACCCCCAACAATTTAACCACTCACAACAAAGTAGGACAAAACGCTTCAGCAGACCTACACTGATGGAAATTGACCCTTCAACACAGACAGCCCATACAAATCAAATCGAGGATTTTCATTTGATTGCCTCGGAAACTCAACCCATAAATCAAGACTCCCATATATTAGAATAAACTCCAAATCTCGCCCACTAAGGTTTATTATTGACACGGGTGCGAGTATGAGTATAATTCAAGCAGGATTATGCTCCAATCACCTTAAGGTATCTACCCCTAAGTTCAACGTTTCGACACTTAACTCAAGTATTGAGTGTGACAATATTATAGAAACAAAACCCTTCGCCGAGTTTGGCGGCAATTCAAAATTTAGATTCGAAGAGATACCCTTCCATAAATTTTTTGATGGACTTATAGGTAATAATATTCTTTTACAATACAAAACGAAAATAGATTTTGAAAATAGAAAATTAATAGTAGACAATAAGCCAATCCCTATATATTTTGATACAGAAGAAGAAAAATATGACCAAGTAGCCCAACTTCATTGTTACACTGTCGATATTGAAGAACGCCAAATCACAGTTGATCCAATGAATGCTATTCGTGTGACTCACTTGAATAAAGAGGAAAAGAATAGCTTACTAAGACTTTTAAATAAATACAAAAATGTCTTTTATCACGAAGGAACAGATTTGTCCTTCACACATTCCATCAAACACGAAATTAAAACGCTAAATAGCAACCCAATATACAGTAAAAATTACAGGTACCCTCAAATCCACAGGCAAGAAGTGGATAATCAAATTCGTGAAATGCTTCGGCAGGGAATTATCCGACCCAGCTTTTCACCATACTCGTCTCCACTGTGGATTGTTCCCAAAAAACTAGACGCACCAGGTGAACAAAAGTGGAGAATAGTCGTCGACTATCGTAAATTAAACGAAGTCACCATAGACGACAAATTCCCTATACCAAATATAGATGGCATTCTCGATAAACTCGGTCGGTCGATGTATTTCACGACAATCGATTTGGCCAAGGGTTTTCACCAGATTGAGATTTTAGAGTCTGACAGCTTTTTCCACGAATGATGGGCACTTTGAATTCACAAGGATGCCTTTTGGATTTAAGAATGCACCTGCCACTTTCCAGAGGCTTATGAACTCTATATTACAGCCATTCATAGGAAAAATTTGCTTTGTGTACCTCGATGACGTTATAATCTTCAGCACTTCGCTCGAAGAACACATAACATCATTGGAGAAAATTTTTAAGATCTTACACGAGCATAACTTGAAAATACAAGTGGACAAATCGGAATTTCTTAAAAGTGAAACCGAATTTTTGGGTCACATTGTAACACAAACAGGAATCAAACCTAATCCAAAGAAGGTACAGGCCATTCAAGAGTTCAAAATCCCCAAAACAACAAAACAAATTAAACAGTTCCTTGGACTCGTTGGCTTCTACAAGAAATTTATTAAAGACTTTTCCAAAATTGCTAAGCCCTTGACCTTGCGATTGAAAAAGAACGCAAAAATAAACCCCCAAGATAATGATTATATCGAATCTTTTGAAAAACTCAAATTACTTATCATGAATGATCCTATCCTGATCTACCCAAACTTTGATGAAAAGTTTGTACTTACAACGGACGCTTCAAACTATGCAATCGGGGCAGTTCTGTCTCAAAAAGGACACCCCGTTTGCTTTGCCAGTCGTACTCTCAACGAACATGAGATAAACTACTCCGTAATTGAAAAGGAGCTGCTGGCAATAATCTGGGCAACCCAATACTTCCGACCATACATTTACGGAAGGAAATTCACGATTAGAACGGATCATAAACCCCTCACATGGGTTGCAAATTTAAAGGAGCCAAATCCGAAACTCCAAAGGTGGAAGTCCAAATTAGAAGAATACAATTATGAAATCGAGTATATTAAGGGTAAAGACAACGTCGTAGCAGATTTCCTTTCACGACCCGAAATAAATATGAATGAAGAAGAAAACTATTCCACAAAAGCTACAGTCCATAGTGCGGAAGAAGATAACTCACTCTATATACAAATATCTGAAAAACCCCTAAATCTCTATAGAAATCAGATTATAATAAAAAAAGGTAATACTAACATAACAAAGAAAAGAAAATTATTTGGTAGACAAAGAGTCACATTCATAACAAAAGAACCCAACGAGAAATTTATGAATTATATTTTGAAGAATCACTTACCTCAGAAAGGAATTGTCGGACTATATACACCCGATGTTGAAATATTTAATTTATTCCAAAACGAGTACCTTAAATTTATAAACCCACATAATAAAACTAAATTACTGAAACGCCCTTACGTCCTCTACGATTGCGAAGACTTAAGCCAAATCCAAGAAGAAATCCACAGAGAACACCTAAGAAATAATCACAGAGGGATTGACGAGGTTTATAGAGAGATTAAGAACAAATACTATTACCCTAATCTAAAAACCGAAATAACTAAAGTTATAAACAACTGTGCCACTTGTAACATAGCAAAATACGAAAGGAAGCCTTACAAACCTCCCCTTTTTAAGACAGAAATCCCTTGCAAACCACACGAAGTAATACACATGGATATTTGGTTTAAAGATAAAAATACCATGTTTTTAACCCTAATCGATAAGTTTTCAAAATTTGCCCAAGCAATTCCAATCAGAAGCCGTAATTGGCCTGATATAAAATCGGCCTTAAATACATATTTCGGATCATGTTTTACCCCAAAAAAAATTATTACAGATAACGAAACAACCATGACACTTAATTTGAGAAATTTTCTCGAAAATGAAAATATTGATCTCCATTTTACAACCCCCGGATTAAAAACCGGTAATTCCGATATAGAACGATTTCATAACACCCTAAATGAACACATGACAGTAGAAAAACAAGACAGACCCGATAACTTTGTCTGCGTACAGGAAGCTATTAAATATTATAACCACACCCATCATTCGACCACTAAAGAAAAACCAATAGAACTCCACAATGGCACCATACCCCCTGAGAAGTTTGATATAATTAAAGAAAGAATTTCTGATGCTCAGCAAAAACGACTAGAGTACCATAATAAAAATAGGACTGAGTGTGACCTCAATCCAAGCTACATAAAAAACATTCACAGAAAGAAAAAATTAGAACCCCACTTTAGACACAAACCGAAACTTAAGAGACCCGCTCATAAAAAACTCCTCGTGAGAGCAGAAAATTTCCAACTTAATAGGATATCTTTTCAGGCATCACCATCCTGCTCGCCTTATGTCTCTGTATCGCAAGGGCAAATACGCAATACATAGAGGTCAATGAAATAAAGCAAGGAAATGGCTTCATTCTTGTCCAAGCGGAATCTATTAATATAATCGATAATTTTACAAACACAATACACATTGTAAATTTAACACTTTTTGAAGAAGCATTAGAATCAGTACAGTTCAGTGTTAACAACACAACTCTTTATAATGATCCATCAATTAAACTTTTAGAACAACAAATTTTTGATAAATTGAGCTCACTTAAACCCCACAGAGTTAGCAGAGGGTTAATTAATTTGCATGGAAAGGTTTTGAAATGGGTAGGAGGAACAATGGACAATGATGACAGACAAGACATAAACAACCACTTCGAAAAAATTGAAAACGACATGAACACTGTTGCGGACGACATAAACAAACAAATAACTATTAATAGAAACATTGACAATAGTATCAGAAAATTAGCCAACCATATAAACTCTCAACAAATTCTCATAACTAACAAAATTAACCAATTCATGGCTGAAACAAACTCCCTACAGAGAAACTTAGAAGAATACAAACTAAAAAACGATGTTAAAGAAAACTTGAGATCCATATTGGACTCAATATCTAAAATTGAAGACATAATCATGGCAAGCAAACTGGTGATTCTGAGCAGAAGCATCTTAAATTCAAAAGAGATAAAGTATTACAAAATAGATATTTATAAATTACAGAACATTAGAATTTCAGTAGCCCAGCAAAACACCGTGATATTGATAATCCTCCAAATTCCAAATTTCACAACAGATAAATATTATAAAACATTAATTGTACCCATTCCAAATGAAGAAGATAACCTTGAATTACTTACCAGCCATTCAGAAATCATAATTAATCAGTTAAATGTATATAAATATTCTAGCGAAAATTTAAAAAGAAAACTCAAGCCAATCTCAGACAAATGTATTCAAAATATATTAAAAACATATGTTCACAATTGTAAAATGATCACAAATGCAGAACCAAATATTGTAAAAGATGCACCAAACATTGTCATAACAAAAAATCTAAAGCAGGCTAAAATATTTCACACATGTAATGATCACAACATAGAAATTAAAGGAAACAATATCATTAAGTTTGAAAAATGTCAAATAAAAATCCAAAACCAAACTTTCATTAACAATTTGGATCAATACAACGATTATGTAATTCTACCAAATATTATAAAAAACATTAATTTTGTAAGAGAAGATCCATTCATTTTGGAAAAAGCGTACTCGAGAAGCTTAGATAACTTAAAAGAAATTAAAATTCAAAAATATCAACATCTTACTACCAATTGGATTAGCGCTACAACCGACTTAATCATTATATTTTCAATCATTTTAATTCTGCTAATTATATACATAAAGTACAAAAATAGAATTCAGTCATTCACCTTTCATAATTTAATTCGTCAGGAGCCGAATCTTCAGGAGGGAGGAGTTATCGCAACACCACCAACGAAGACCACCCGTACAAGAGAATCCATATTTTAAATACTTATCCTTATCTATCTCTTGACTTTGTTTATCTTGAAACGCGAAGATATTTTTAAAATCTAATGACCAACGTATCATGTTGCGCTCGTGTTTACCTTAAGTCGTAAAGATTGTTTTTGAAGTTATCGCGCAACACATATGGTTTATAGTGCTAATATACGGCCAGATTTGGTCCGGGCGGACCACTGGATTTGGTCCGCTCCGTACCAAATCCGGTCGTCTGGAGAGCAGTCCGCGGACCGAAATTGAGTCCGATCGAGTTCGATGGATTTGCCACCGGACCAAATCCGACTCGGTTCGCTCCGGACCAAATCTGCGTGTGTGGACAGAACGACCGGACAAATCGCAATCAGTTGCGTAGCGGTGGCGATGTAGCAACAATTACTGCTGCCGCAAAAGCGATTTTATGTTTGTTGGACATAATCGATGCCACTTCGTTTGCCATCTTCGCGCACCAAAAACTGAAGAACGACTGGCTGGTCCGATCGTGTGTTGCAAAAGAGCGGACCGAACCTCAGTAGGTCCAGCCGGACCAAATCCGGTCGTCTGTTAGGGCCTTTATTAGATAAATTATGCAAGGCATCCAATTTCAAACTCTGAAAATACGATTCAGCAAATCTCGAGTGCACTTTGGTAGAATCAATAGTTTTAAGTTAGTCCGTTTTATATACTCGACAGACGAGCATTAAAGAAAATTTTAAAGTCCGATTAAATTAAAGAAAAATAAAAATTCTGTTTTAAAGTTAAAAGGACGTGTTTTCATTCAAAGTTCTTACAAAAGTAAGGACGATCCGATTACTTTCGAAGATATCGTTAACGAAACTGTTCATGATGCTCATGGCCATTGATGAAATAGACGTATCCGGATGTACTTGCTTCAATACTTTGTAAATGTAGATTGCGTAGCATTGCTTCCTCCTCTTCTTGTTTTTCTTATACCCCTTTGAGATATTCTTCTGGGCTTTACCTGCCTTTTTGACTGCTCATCCACTGGTCTTAGGTGATATCATCAAAAATTAATTCACTCTCCGTCAGCGCGTCGACTTTATAACTTGACATGACTTAATTGAATGGTAAGTTTTTTTTCATTTCATTTATTCAAACTTTTTAGTATTTACATGTCCAACTTAGCTCTAATTAATGCTTAACGTAGCAGACTTTTTCCTTATCTATAGGTTTTCTTAACCTAGCTATATAACACATCATTTTTCTAAACATATAGTCTTACTAATCTAATACCGGTGGCAGTGGAAGGTGCTTCCGACCCATCGATGCTGAAATGAAAACAAAAGAGAAACGAAAACAGACGAACACGTTAAATTAAATACCACCAGGGGGGATCATGCAGGAGGATAGGCAAGGATGGCAAAGAGCCAGGATGCAGGGATGGGAATGGGGTTTGGGGGATTTAGGGGATAGTAGCGTAGTCCTTAAAGGGCTGACGAGAGCGTCTGTCATCAAGGCTTTTGCGCGGGAGCACAAACAGTGACACCGAGAACTTCAGTTCCCCATGCCGGGATTTGTCGAAGAGCGTGATTCTACCTTCAGCATCGAAGATGAGACTGCCCTCGTTGAGAAGCGAAAGGTACCGGGGAAAGTGTTTTGGGAAGCATATTGTATCTAGGAGGTTGGGGTCAGTGTTGAGGGATTGAGTAATTAAGGGGTTGGAATGGAATTCGGCTTTATGGAGGATCTTGAGGGCTATTTTGGTCAGGAAATAGTCTATTCGAGGGATTTGAGCTTTTTGGTGACGGACCATTCAAAATGTCACAGGGTTCTTCCAAATTTTTGCGCAATGACGAAGGATCTGTCGTTCTTTGGTGCGCAGCTTCTCCATTTGGGCTGATGACAGGTCGCACGAAAAGACAAAGGCATAGAATAGGACGGGACGGATTAGTGAAGTGTAGCAGAAGATTCTGGTCTTGATGTAATAGTGGATGACCGGCAGTAGTGAGTGGAACGCCGTGGTGGCCCTACAAATGTTCTTTTTTATTTGGGGGAGAGGAGAAAGACGGGAGTTAATTATAACCCCCAGATAGCTGACCTCGGATTTCTGAGGGATACTAATGCCCCTGATTTTCAGGCTTAAATTGTGCACTTCACCAAGGAGTGATTTTTTATGGTGGGTGTGGCCTTTGATAAGAAAAGCTACGCATCTAGCTGGGTTGACCATTAGTTTCCAGTTTGAAAGATAGTCATCTAACTGGTCGAGATAATTATTAAGGTGGGCTTTGATGAGCTTTAGGTGGCGAGATGATGCAAAAATGATGATGTCATCTGCATACTGAAGGATTTTTATTGAGGTTGGGGGTTGTGGAATGTCAGTTGTGAAGAGGAAGAACAGAAGGGCTGAAAGAACAGATCCCTGTGGGATCCCCGCTGTGAGAGGAAAGGTGTCGGATTGGGTGTCGTTGAGTTTGACCCGTGCAGAGCGGGTTGTTAAGAAGGAAAGTAGGAGTTTGCACAGGTGAGGATGTAGGTTAAATGTGGAGAGGAGTTTGTGGATGAGGCCATGTTGTCAGACAGTATCGAAGGCTTTCTGGATGTCAAAGAGACAGTCAGTGGTTGGAGTATTTTTTGCATTGTTTACGGCAACGTGTGATTTCAGGATGAGGAGCGGGTGCTCAACGGAATGGTTTGGACGATTGGCGAATTGGAAGTCAGGGATGGTAGAGTTGTCTTCTAGATGGAAGTTGATGGATTCTTTGATGGCAAGTTCGATGATCTTGCTTGTGGTGGGGAGCAAGGAAATGGGACGGTAGCTGCTTGGGAGTAGTGGACTTTCGCCTTTCTTAGGGATCGGGACGATAATGGAGAGACGCCATAACTTGGTAAAGTAGTCATTGAGGATGCAGGAGTTGATAAGTTTCGAGAGGAAGGGAGACAGAGATTCGCTTCATTTTTTAAGTAGCATGGGGCGATGCCGTCGTGTCCACAGGACTTTTTATTTTTTAACTTGAAGATAATGGATTGAAGGATGTCTGGAGTGACAAATTGGACGATCGAGGAATACCGCGCTCGAACAGCGAAGCGTTGCAGCCCACCACTTGAGCCAAAACCCAAGAAGCGACAACGAGGCGGCCGAATAGTTGCATACCGGCGCCAAGCAAGCGACCTGCGAAGGCTGGCACGAGTTGCGGTCACTTCGGCTGAGCGGGAGAGTTTTAAGCGGCAGTATCGGCAACTGGAGGCTGAGTTCAAGAGCCAGCAGCGGCTTAAAGAATTAGCGGGAAACTCGTCTTCGTCTGGATCGCCAACATGCCCAGAACAATCTGTACGAATATGTGAAATTAAATAAATGTGCATCAAAAGAAGGAAGATTAGTTTATACTGGAGGAAGGTGTTCGTTCGGTAGTAGGTACAGTGCTTTGCTTCCTTTACAGGTATCAACGCTATACATAGGGTGTAGCGTTGTGGTAATATTTACTCCAGGCAGTTGAGGTTGCAACGTTCGTTGCAAGATACTTAACATCGTTGCAAGATACTTAACATTTTGGAGTAATGTTATAGGTCACATGCGATATACTTATTGCATGCTATTTCTCTAGTTGCATGCTACTTTACTTATCATGACTCCCTCTCTTTGATAAAGTCACGAGTTGCCTGATATTTCGCTTATCACCATTAATTACACATGCATGAAAGAGGTGTGTCTAACTTGCACTTGCATTGAAACACGAAACCTCGAATCGCGTGTACACACAAAATCTTCGGCATGTTTAATGTACCGAGCCGAGTCTCAAAAGAGAAACTTACTGTTAAGAGCGAAAAGTGGGCGTGGCAAAGACGGGAGCTTTCGCGTTATAGCTGCAGCAGCTACGGAGGAAGAGATTGTCGGGGTTCTGAAATGTTTGAATGAACTAAATTCAAACCATTATTTTGCTTGATAATCAATTAAAAGTAGGCTATCATCGAGTATAAAAGAACCTGGTGGTTCCAACAATGGTGTCTTAATCGTTGAGTAGCTTGTTCAAGGCGTATGCCCGAACAATACCAATTCCAAGGCTTCCGCCAGGAATAGCGAAAAGCGATCAAGGCCTCGTCGTGCTGAACATACAAAGGAGAGCCAAGCAGCGGACAAGCGTACACCAACAACATAGAAGTCCCAGACCCGCAGAGCCAAGCAGCGGACAAGCGTACACCAACAACATAGAAGTCCCAGACCCGCAGAGCCAAGCAGCGGACAAGCGAACACCAACAACTCCGAAGTCCCGGACATGCAGAGGGAATCATCTGTTATGCCGACGGACCGTCCGGCATTGGAGCAGGCTATTGAAGCATCGCCCACGGCAGGCCCGCGACCACTGACGATCGAGGAATACCGCGCTCGAACAGCGAAGCGTTGCAGCCCACCACTTGAGCCAAAACCCAAGAAGCGACAACGAGGCGGCCGAATAGTTGCATACCGGCGCCAAGCAAGCGACCTGCGAAGGCTGGCACGAGTTGCGGTCACTTCGGCTGAGCGGGAGAGTTTTAAGCGGCAGTATCGACAACTGGAGGCTGAGTTCAAGAGCCAGCAGCGGCTTAAAGAATTAGCGGGAAACTCGTCTTCGTCTGGATCGCCAACATGCCCAGAACAATCTGTACGAATATGTGAAATTAAATAAATGTGCATCAAAAGAAGGAAGATTAGTTTATACTGGAGGAAGGTGTTCGTTCGGTAGTAGGTACAGTGCTTTGCTTCCTTTACAGGTATCAACGCTATACATAGGGTGTAGCGTTGTGGTAATATTTACTCCAGGCAGTTGAGGTTGCAACGTTCGTTGCAAGATACTTAACATTTTGGCGCAGCCGGTAGGATACCGGTTTTGCTTAGATTACAGTGATAGCGTCTGTATAGCAAATTAAGTGATGGGAACATCAACCGGCATTCGAACCTATATTAATTATTGCTTGAGAGTGAGGTTTCTAAACATCTTATTTTTTTTGAAAAGCACACTCTACCACGAACATGCCTTGAGGTACTCCAGTCTAAACTAATCCGTTGTTATAAAATATTAATAATCACATTTAAATTACAGTGAAATAATTTTAATTAACATAAAAACAGAGACTGCAATATAACAAGTGAGCTCTTGGTGCGGGTAACCGAATAAACGGTGAAGTTTAATTTTTGATTAAAGTGTATAAAAGCAGTTTGAAAGTGAAAAAAAAACTCTAAGAGTAAGGAGCATATGACTGACAAAACATTCAACGTTGATGATTTGTTCCATCATTCGGCCGCCTGTAGCTCCTATTGTAAAACCGCGAAATCAAATGGAACGAGTAGGGGTTGTGTCCAGGTCGGTGGAACCAGGTTTCAAATTCAATTCCCGGCATTCTCCGATCAATTCTACAAGGCATGCTGATACTGAAAGAAACTCACAACTTGAAAAAGAACTGATATTATATGAACACCTGAGTCCCGAGGAAAAGGGAGCTATAACGCAGCTTTGTCAAGAATTCAACGACATATTTTTCTTATCAGGCGACAAACTCACACATACGAATGCTATTCAGCATGAAATACCTTTGGTGGCCAATCAAGCACCTATCAACCAGAAAATGTATAGGCTGGCTCAGCCCCAAAAGGAAATAATTAATGAGCAGTTAAAAGAGATGTTGGACAATGATATTGTCCAACCTAGTAAAAGCCCTTGGAACTCTCCTCTTTTGGTAGTGCCAAAAAAGGCTGGAGTTGAAGGTAAGAAGAGATGGCGCGTAGTTGTCGACTTTAGGCGGTTGAATGATAAAACCATAGGGGATGCATTCCCTCTGCCTCGTATTGAAGACATCCTGGACCAACTTGGACATTCACGCTATTTCAGCACACTTGATTTAGCTAGTGGCTACCATCAAGTCCTTGTTCAGCCTAGGGACCGGTCCAAGACAGCGTTCAGCACGAGCTATGGGCATTATGAATTCAAGCGTATGCCATTTGGGCTGAAGGGAGCGCCAGCTACTTTTCAGAGGTTAATGAATCACATCTTGACTGGCCTCCAGGGTATTGATTGTTTCGTGTATTTGGACGATGTAGTAGTATACGGAAAGAACCTACACGGACATATTGGCAGACTCAGGAGACTTTTTTATCGCCTCAGGGAAAACAATTCAAAGTTGCAGCCAGAGAAATGTCAATTCCTACGTCCCGAAGTCGTCTATTTGATTCATATCTGTTCTCAAACTGGTGCCTGGCCAGATCCTAGCAAGACTAGCTGCGTTCGAGATTTTCCAGTACCCACCACTGTAAAACGGTTGCAGTCTTTCCTGGGTTTGGTAAACTACTACCGCAAGCATATCCAATATTTTATATTCCAAAATCTAATCTAGTCTATTTTAAAATCAATCAAACAAACTTCCAAATGATTCAAACTTAATTTGACGTACAACTTATCAAGGAGATAAAGTTTCAGTTGCCTTACATGCAAAACAATCAGCAGTACAAGTAAACATCGAACATTAGCAAGCATAATGAAAACATAAATAACGAGTAAACAAACTCGTGTCCATCGTTATATCAACATAACATCTTTTATCGCTCAAACAACTGAAACAATAATAATAACAATAACGCGCACCCACATGAATATTCAAGTCTTATCTTTAAAATTGATCTAGCATTCGAATAATTTCTTGAGAGCCTTTAATGAAGATGAAATTAATGAATAGACGTTTGAGCAATAATTTTTAATGCTGTTAAATTAAAGTGTAAATAAATAAACCAACCGCGTCAAATGAATATCAAATTTAGATAAGAGACAATTTTTCAATGCAAATGCTCAACAAGAAACTTTAATAATTTCAAGTTTCACTGAAATAATCCAAGTTTAGGAACTGTGAAACAAATGAGTTTTAATTATTATAGCTCAATACAATATAGGCCAACTCAATACAAACAAATTTACCCTTAAACCAATTATCTCTTTCAATTCCCATTTTTTCTCCCCCACGAATGACAAAATATTAATTCCGCACTCAATTTGCAATTTCATAGTATAAGCAGTAATAAAAAGGAAACTAGTGGCAGTCAAGCCGATAAATCCCGGCAAGCTTTCATAAATAAATAGGAAAATAAAATAAGTTTGAGTGGTTCCCCGAAAACCCACTGTCGACAGCCACAAATGTGGTCCCTTCAAAACAAAACTGTCGGCAGCCACTCAGCCTTTAGTCTAAGTAAAAACAAGATAGCCTCTGAGCGGTCGACCGAAGCTGTCGGTGAACACGCTATTTTTAATAACAAGTCGGTAAGAAAACCGACAATAGCCTCTGAGCCGTTACCCGTGGTTGTCAGCGGACACGCTATTTTTAGTTATAAGGCACAGCAGAAACTCATAATAGCCTCTGAGCCATCGGCCGAAGCTGTCGGTGGACACGCTAATCTTAACTACAAGTCGGTAAGGAAACCGACAATAGCCTCTGAGCCGTGGACCCTAGTTGTCAGCGGACACGCTATTTTTAGTTGTAAGTCACTATAGAAACAAACGAAAGCCTCTGAGCTGCCCGTCGGCAGACACGCTACATTCATTTAATATTAAGACAATATACCAACCAATCGGAGCCTCTGTGCTGTTGAACTAAAATGGATTGCAGACACGCTTCCACTAGTCACTATGTTTCCCTGCTCAATAAATACATTCTAGCTGCTAACTACTAAATAACTCACCATTTAAACCCCTGCGGTTAGCGCAAAAAATTTAAAAACCCACCCGTTTCCCACCCTTACATATTATCAACAATTTTAACGAACAGCTAATGAAGTGACCTCGCACGGCACTGTACTGTCCTCCAGCAAAGTCGGGGACAGCGTTACGCCAAACCGAACATATACTCACTAGGGAGAAATTCGACGGAACATATAGGGTCTTAAATGAAGGCCGAAACTATATGCTCCTTTGCCCAACATATAGTGATAGTTTTGTTGCGACTCTTTCTCGCAAGATATTTTTAACGTAATATTTCTGCTTAACAGCCCACCCATTTCCAACGCTTCCACTTTACACGCATCCTCGAGATCGGGATCAACAATTTTAACGTACGGCTAATGAAGTGACCTCGCATGGCACTGTTCTGTCTTCCAGCAAAGTCTGGGACAGCGTTACGCTAAATCAAACAGACACTCACTAGGGAGATTTGACGGAACATATAGGGTCTTAAATGAAGGCCGAAACTATATGCTCCCATGCCCAACATATAGTGGAAGTTTTGTTTCGAATACGTTTTAGAATACTCCTTCTCGCAAGATATTTTTAACTTAACATCAGGTGGAAAGTACGCATGATTTTAAAATTCAACATCCACCTTTCTTCCCCGAGTTTGATAACGAGCTATTTAACCTCAATCTTTCAACCTTTTCAGGGAGTCATCCTGATAATTCCCTACAATTAGTACCACCTAAAGATGGAAGTAAGATATTTCAAAGTGGGACGCATTCCCTGACTGAAATATACTCTAAATTGGACCAAATAAAATTCAAGGAAATTAGTAGAAAGCATATGCAGGTAACCCAACTATCTACGTCAATTGTAGCACTTTTTATACTTGCGGTAGTAGCATATTCAATTGTTCGCTTTGTGTTGTTTCGCTGTCAAAGGTCATCCAAAGCGCCCAAACATTCAGGAAACAGCAACACAAGCCAGCCATCAAGTTCTAATATTACCCTCAATCTTCGTGAGGAGCGGATGACAACAAAAGAGATTCCGGCACAAACTGTTTTAGGAAAAATCACGGTAGCCCCAACATATTCCTCAGCCCGATCCTTTCAATTAGTCTAACAAACAAAAAAAAAATATATTAACTAAAAAATACTAATTTTTCCCATTTAAAAATTCCTCACGGAGTCCACATATCAAATAATTTTGTCAGCGCATAAATTTGCCGTGCATCCGCACTGACTGCATTGAGTGCACTGAATTGAGTTCAGCAGCTAGAGCTACACGCATCGTCGCCAAGCTACATGCATGCACATACGTGCAGATAGAAGCGAAAGTCCGTGAATAATTTTTCTGTATCCATATATGAGCTGCAAAAGCTTTTCTGGTAGCCGAACAATTCAATTTAGTAGGTAGCACCAATCACTCGAAGTTTTTATGATCGTACCCGATCGTGCTGACAATCCGCATATGATTGGGTGGATGGTCCGCCAGGATCATATTACCTATGCAATGAAGTGCGGATAAAATGGCGCTATGCCAAACCCTTTGCATGTTAATTACCATGCCAATCCGATTCCCCACCCAAAATACTAATAAATAATTTAAACATCAATGATGAATGATGTCGTAACCAGAAGCTTACCATGAAAGCTTCTCGTTATGGGAAACGTAAAAGATAAATTGATTTAAAAATAGAGATTCAAAAGAATGTAATGTTGTTAATCCAAAAATATTAGGTAAATACAATTGCAAAAGGAATATAGTAAGGAAATTTTATGAAAGAAGTATATACTATTATAAATATAAATAATTGAAGAAGAAGAAGATCTTTATGAAATAAAAGTTAGAAGACAAAATGATGCAAATCAGAAAATATTAAGAAACAAAATGCAAAAAAAAAAAAATTATTTAAAGTGCATGCTAATTACTAATTAATTATTTCTCGCATAGAAGAAACAACATAAGTTTAAGTATGTACGTAAATTTGATTGAGTAAAGGACAATTATTAATTAAACGAAGCAAAGTACATAATATCAGAAATATTGGAAACTGAGAAATAAATATAATGCTGTTTAATTACTCATAAACAGGTAAATACGATTGTAAAGAAAAATAATGTAAAGAGAAAATAAAACGAAGATTTATAAATAATAAATGCATGCTAATTACTGTACGTCAATGTTTATATTTATTAAATAGAAAAAATATGTACGTAAAGTTTGATTAAGTAAAAGATATTTAAAATTAAGGCGAGACAATGTACTATCAGAAAGATTGGAAACTGAGTTGTAAATATAAGGCTATTCAATTACCCATAAATAAGTAAATGTATGCAAAGATGTAAAAAAATGTGTAAAGGAAATTTATTAAGGGGAAAAAAAATACATACTAGTTACTGTAGTTCAATATATCTTTATTTATTACGTGTGTAAAATGTATTGTACATAAGGAATGAAATATAAAAAAATATTCGAAACTAAAAAGTAAATATATATCTGGCCGGTTATCCACATTTATAAGGAAGAAAAATGTTGTCTAGGAAAAGAAGAAAATTGTAACTGAATATAAAAGATAAAAAAAATAAGCATCAAATACAATCAAAATCAGATGGAACAAAGTAGTTTAAGTAAAATAAGGAACTTTATCAACAAAGCAATAGACCACTATAAAATTAAATTGAAAATGTATACATATGAAAGAACTTTGAACATAAGAATACTTAATTTTGAACACTGTAATGTAATTAAAAGAAATAAGATTAATAAATTAAAACAAAAAACAAGGTAATTTAAATCAAAAGTACAAGGAGAACTTGTACAGAGTCGATAAGCGATATATTTAAAAGAAAACAAGAATTTAACGTTTATCAAGCAACATAATAGGCAAGGAAAATGTAATTTGAATTTAACTACTTGAAGAGAAACATTTCTGGACCCTATCACGACTAGGCTCTCCAAGCCATTCGTGCTCAATCTTTTTCGGCAGGATAGTAATGTTATAGGTCACATGCGATATACTTATTGCATGCTATTTCTCTAGTTGCATGCTACTTTACTTATCATGACTCCCTCTCTTTGATAAAGTCACGAGTTGCCTGATATTTCGCTTATCACCATTAATTACACATGCATGAAAGAGGTGTGTCTAACTTGCACTTGCATTGAAACACGAAACCTCGAATCGCGTGTACACACAAAATCTTCTGCATGTTTAATGTACCGAGCCGAGTCTCAAAAGAGAAACTTACTGTTAAGAGCGAAAAGTGGGCGTGGCAAAGACGGGAGCTTTCGCGTTATAGCTGCAGCAGCTACGGAGGAAGAGATTGTCGGGGTTCTGAAATGTTTGAATGAACTAAATTGAAACCATTATTTTGCTTGATAATCAATTAAAAGTAGGCTATCATCGAGTATAAAAGAACCTGGTGGTTCCAACAATGGTGTCTTAATCGTTGAGTAGCTTGTTCAAGGCGTATGCCCGAACAATACCAATTCCAAGGCTTCCGCCAGGAATAGCGAAAAGCGATCAAGGCCTCGTCGTGCTGAACATACAAAGGAGAGCCAAGCAGCGGACAAGCGTACACCAACAACATAGAAGTCCCAGACCCGCAGAGCCAAGCAGCGGACAAGCGTACACCAACAACATAGAAGTCCCAGACCCGCAGAGCCAAGCAGCGGACAAGCGAACACCAACAACTCCGAAGTCCCGGACATGCAGAGGGAATCATCTGTTATGCCGACGGACCGTCCGGCATTGGAGCAGGCTATTGAAGCATCGCCCACGGCAGGCCCGCGACCACTGACGATCGAGGAATACCGCGCTCGAACAGCGAAGCGTTGCAGCCCACCACTTGAGCCAAAACCCAAGAAGCGACAACGAGGCGGCCGAATAGTTGCATACCGGCGCCAAGCAAGCGACCTGCGAAGGCTGGCACGAGTTGCGGTCACTTCGGCTGAGCGGGAGAGTTTTAAGCGGCAGTATCGGCAACTGGAGGCTGAGTTCAAGAGCCAGCAGCGGCTTAAAGAATTAGCGGGAAACTCGTCTTCGTCTGGATCGCCAACATGCCCAGAACAATCTGTACGAATATGTGAAATTAAATAAATGTGCATCAAAAGAAGGAAGATTAGTTTATACTGGAGGAAGGTGTTCGTTCGGTAGTAGGTACAGTGCTTTGCTTCCTTTACAGGTATCAACGCTATACATAGGGTGTAGCGTTGTGGTAATATTTACTCCAGGCAGTTGAGGTTGCAACGTTCGTTGCAAGATACTTAACATCGTTGCAAGATACTTAACATTTTGGAGTAATGTTATAGGTCACATGCGATATACTTATTGCATGCTATTTCTCTAGTTGCATGCTACTTTACTTATCATGACTCCCTCTCTTTGATAAAGTCACGAGTTGCCTGATATTTCGCTTATCACCATTAATTACACATGCATGAAAGAGGTGTGTCTAACTTGCACTTGCATTGAAACACGAAACCTCGAATCGCGTGTACACACAAAATCTTCGGCATGTTTAATGTACCGAGCCGAGTCTCAAAAGAGAAACTTACTGTTAAGAGCGAAAAGTGGGCGTGGCAAAGACGGGAGCTTTCGCGTTATAGCTGCAGCAGCTACGGAGGAAGAGATTGTCGGGGTTCTGAAATGTTTGAATGAACTAAATTGAAACCATTATTTTGCTTGATAATCAATTAAAAGTAGGCTATCATCGAGTATAAAAGAACCTGGTGGTTCCAACAATGGTGTCTTAATCGTTGAGTAGCTTGTTCAAGGCGTATGCCCGAACAATACCAATTCCAAGGCTTCCGCCAGGAATAGCGAAAAGCGATCAAGGCCTCGTCGTGCTGAACATACAAAGGAGGGCCAAGCAGCGGACAAGCGTACACCAACAACATAGAAGTCCCAGACCCGCAGAGCCAAGCAGCGGACAAGCGTACACCAACAACATAGAAGTCCCAGACCCGCAGAGCCAAGCAGCGGACAAGCGAACACCAACAACTCCGAAGTCCCGGACATGCAGAGGGAATCATCTGTTATGCCGACGGACCGTCCGGCATTGGAGCAGGCTATTGAAGCATCGCCCACGGCAGGCCCGCGACCACTGATGATCGAGGAATACCGCGCTCGAACAGCGAAGCGTTGCAGCCCACCACTTGAGCCAAAACCCAAGAAGCGACAACGAGGCGGCCGAATAGTTGCATACCGGCGCCAAGCAAGCGACCTGCGAAGGCTGGCACGAGTTGCGGTCACTTCGGCTGAGCGGGAGAGTTTTAAGCGGCAGTATCGGCAACTGGAGGCTGAGTTCAAGAGCCAGCAGCGGCTTAAAGAATTAGCGGGAAACTCGTCTTCGTCTGGATCGCCAACATGCCCAGAACAATCTGTACGAATATGTGAAATTAAATAAATGTGCATCAAAAGAAGGAAGATTAGTTTATACTGGAGGAAGGTGTTCGTTCGGTAGTAGGTACAGTGCTTTGCTTCCTTTACAGGTATCAACGCTATACATAGGGTGTAGCGTTGTGGTAATATTTACTCCAGGCAGTTGAGGTTGCAACGTTCGTTGCAAGATACTTAACATCGTTGCAAGATACTTAACATTTTGGAGTAATGTTATAGGTCACATGCGATATACTTATTGCATGCTATTTCTCTAGTTGCATGCTACTTTACTTATCATGACTCCCTCTCTTTGATAAAGTCACGAGTTGCCTGATATTTCGCTTATCACCATTAATTACACATGCATGAAAGAGGTGTGTCTAACTTGCACTTGCATTGAAACACGAAACCTCGAATCGCGTGTACACACAAAATCTTCGGCATGTTTAATGTACCGAGCCGAGTCTCAAAAGAGAAACTTACTGTTAAGAGCGAAAAGTGGGCGTGGCAAAGACGGGAGCTTTCGCGTTATAGCTGCAGCAGCTACGGAGGAAGAGATTGTCGGGGTTCTGAAATGTTTGAATGAACTAAATTCAAACCATTATTTTGCTTGATAATCAATTAAAAGTAGGCTATCATCGAGTATAAAAGAACCTGGTGGTTCCAACAATGGTGTCTTAATCGTTGAGTAGCTTGTTCAAGGCGTATGCCCGAACAATACCAATTCCAAGGCTTCCGCCAGGAATAGCGAAAAGCGATCAAGGCCTCGTCGTGCTGAACATACAAAGGAGAGCCAAGCAGCGGACAAGCGTACACCAACAACATAGAAGTCCCAGACCCGCAGAGCCAAGCAGCGGACAAGCGTACACCAACAACATAGAAGTCCCAGACCCGCAGAGCCAAGCAGCGGACAAGCGAACACCAACAACTCCGAAGTCCCGGACATGCAGAGGGAATCATCTGTTATGCCGACGGACCGTCCGGCATTGGAGCGACCTGCGAAGGCTGGCACGAGTTGCGGTCACTTCGGCTGAGCGGGAGAGTTTTAAGCGGCAGTATCGGCAACTGGAGGCTGAGTTCAAGAGCCAGCAGCGGCTTAAAGAATTAGCGGGAAACTCGTCTTCGTCTGGATCGCCAACATGCCCAGAACAATCTGTACGAATATGTGAAATTAAATAAATGTGCATCAAAAGAAGGAAGATTAGTTTATACTGGAGGAAGGTGTTCGTTCGGTAGTAGGTACAGTGCTTTGCTTCCTTTACAGGTATCAACGCTATACATAGGGTGTAGCGTTGTGGTAATATTTACTCCAGGCAGTTGAGGTTGCAACGTTCGTTGCAAGATACTTAACAGACCCTTTGTCCCTTCACTCACGTATAACATAATGTCTACAACCATAGTTGCCCTACAATCACCTATCTTGTGTGATTTCATCATCCTTATCAATGAGTAATATTTCACAACAAACTGAGTGATTTGCACAGACGATGAAATCGATACTAATAGATATCAAATCTTTAAATAAAAATTTTATTCGCAAGAAACTAATTAAACGAATGGCTTTCAGAAGCGCTGGAATGCCATCATCCGGGAATCGCCCATCTAAATCAAATGAAATCCAATATGGACGGTTATACGTATTTCTGCGACTATTGCAAATCAAGTAAACACAATTCGCCAAATTGTGATCTTGCTGGGAAACGCGATGGTTCATCCAAGCCCAAATCTAAACAATAATCCGTGCCAAACAAAATCATAATCAATTATCTAAGAACCGAATCCAATTATCTCGGGATCATTTTCGCGATATAAACAATAGTACTAGAATTTGCAAGTGGACAAATTTTGACTATAACATAAACAAAATTAAGATATAACAAGTTGAGTAAGCAGGAGAGTGCTCCTACCAGAAGGTCTTTGTAAACATCCTAGGGTTAGAAGCAAGTTTTCTTATGGCGTGAATCGATAACTTGAATTATTCATCCAATACTTAGATATGAAATCGTTCAAATTTATACAAAAGATGCACAGTTTCTTTCATAAGCACAGTGCAGCCGCAATTTTAATCTAGCTTAAATGATTTTTCTGAATGCTCGGCCGATTGAGCATGTTCAAGTTAAACACTATTCCTTAAATTTTCATGAAAATTGAAAGAAAATAAAAGTGCCTAAGGCAATTTTAAATATATATATATAGGGTTTTCCAATAAGAGGTGTTATTTTGAATAGATCTTCTGATTTAACACCTTGCGACTTCTTCCTTTGGAGCCACGTGATAAAGAAGGCCTATGCCAATAGCCCAGCGTCAATTCAAGATCTCAAAGATGAAATTCGTGAGGCTATCGAGGACATAGGGCAGCCACTTTGCGATTTGGTTATGGAAAATTTCATGAAGAGGATATGGTCCTGAAAGCGTGTCATAGTGGCTATTTGCCCAATGTTAGTTATTGCTATTAACGGCATATCTTCTTCTTTATAATGAAATAAACATCCGATTATTTGTATTAAAAATGGCATTTTTCTCTTAATATCAAAATAACCCCTCTTATTGGAAAACCCTATATCAACCATAAACACCTCTTATTGTTGTTGTAATTCCATATAATTGAAATGGCTATAACTCACGTGGTTATGATTCGATCTCAATTAAATTTTGTGAACATATATATCTTATGTCAGTCTATATAAATACAAAACTTCAAGAAGTTCAAAGGTACCGTTTTGATTTTATGGGCAAAAATGTAAAATCTACAAATCATACTATTATTAACAAAGTTGAGTGAATTTCGGTTTCTAAGGTATTTGTTGCCCTTGTACTCATAAAGGTCCACATTCGTGATAATTTTCAGATTTTTCGGCTGAAAGGTGTCCAATCGCGAGGGGGGGGGGGGGACACATTCATAAAATAATTTTTTTATTTCAGATTCTAAAAGTTATAATCAAGACCTTTCATTTGATACCCCACTCGACTACCTTTGATGAAAAACAATTTTTAAGGACCAATTATTTAAATTTTGGTAAAGACCTTAACTTTTGAGAGACCATCACTTTTGACCTTTTCACAAAGTTTGAGCATTCTAGCTTCTATAGTTTCTGAGGAAATTAGCTGTGACGCACGGACAGACAGGTCGCGAAACTATTAGGTCTTTGTAAAAAAGATTTTTACAAAGACCTAAAAATGATTGTATGATAGGTTAAGAGTTCGGTTTTATGTATATCGAGCAGCCATACGACGTTCAATTCTTAAAGTTGTTAAACCTAAAAGGTTATTGTATCAAAAGTGTAAAAGTTATTGAAAGATAGTATATTAGTAATACAGTGTGAAAAATAAGTAAATTTTGTAAAATAAAATAGAACAAAAAGAAAAATATAATTAAAAAAACAACGCTATTTATTTGTTTTCTGACAAATATATATATTTCGGGAGTAAATGTTCTCCCTTCTTCAGTGTCTAATTTTTCTGAAGAAAAACCCTCAAGATGTACAATATATATGCTAAAGCTAATTAGTTATTAATGACCGTACTTAACAAAAGGATGCATACGGTCATTAATAACTAATTAGCTTTAGCATATATATTGTACATCTTGAGGGTTTCTCTTCAGAAAAATTAGACACTGAAGAAGGGAGACCATTTACTCCCGAAATATATATTTGTCAGAAAACAAATAAATAGCGTTGTTTTTTTTAATTATATTTTTCTTTTTGTTTAAATTACAGCGCTAAAATATGGAGATTTTCAATAGATAAAATAGAAGTTTGTTAACGTTATTGAAGACCTGTGTTTGTTTGAAATTGTGTCTGTTCCAAGACAAGGACCCATAACAGACAAAATTTACTGGTGTCAGAAGTGGGATGGCTCCAACAAAAGTAATCTAAGCGGAAAAACCAGCAAGGCATCTAAAATAAAAACTTCTCTTGTTTTTCACAGAAATTCTTTTACACAATAACTAGTTGATAAAAGCGCTGGCTCAAACTTATCGTAGGCAACTACCCAACACAAGGAGCACAAGAAACAGTAGCTCAGCAATAAAATAATCCTCAATAAGCCACAAGAGATAGCAGCAATAAATCAAAAGGGATAACGAATCACAGTGACAGCGAACTATAAAACAACAGTGCGAATTAAACAAACCTATAAAAGTGCGAATAACAGAAATCTACAAAAGTGCGAATTACACAAAAATTAGCTAATCCACAACAGGAAGTGCGAATTACACAGGAATTAGCGAATCTACAATAGTGCGAGTTACGTAAATCCACAACAGTGCAAATTTCACAAGTATTAACGAATTCACAACAGTCAAAGAGATATCAGTGGCAGCTATCCATAACTCAAGGAGGAATCTTACATCATGTAAATAATTCAGGATAAACAAAACGTGAGTCAAAACTAAATCATAAAATTTTTAATAGAAAGAAAAGAAATTTAATCAAACATACATTTAGATTCAAATTTCTGTTTTCAAAATTTAGTCTATTGTATTTATAAGAATATTTTTTTTTGTGTGACCCCTAAATTTTCATAAGTGTAATGGCACATGCAAATTCCTCGCGAATGGAAATAGAAGAAATCGACCAATCGAATATGACAAACGCGAGTAGTGAGCTTGAAATCCCGCGGTTAGGAAGAATTAATTATTCTATCTTATTGAAGTTCATCAAAACCTTCAATGGGGATCGCGACAAATTAAACTCATATATTACCGGATGCAATCGTGCACTCAAACTAGCAAGTCCTGAACAGGAACCCGTTCTCTTGGATTTCGCTACAACCCAACTCGAGAGCAAAGCAGAGTTAGCCGTGTCCAAACACACCTTTGGGAATTGGACCGAACTATGCGATTTCCTAAAACTTCTGTATGGTGATAAAAAACACTACAATCACCTTTTGATTGAATTGCAACAGTGCAAGCAGATGGCTAAGGAAACAATATCTCCGTTTATCGTTCGGCTCGAGACGGCCGCTAAAAATTTGATCGTCTGTGTAAAGCAGTCTATTGAGGATGAAGGGGAGTTAAAGGGTCGCATTGCAGCGATAGATGACCTCATCCTGCATACATTTATTATTAATATCGACCCAGCCATAAGTAGCATTCTCCGTGCAAGACATGTCAAAACATAAACGAAGGCCATGCAAGTGGCAATAGAGGAGGAAAAATGATCAAACCTCATTAGAGCAAAACCTATTAGCTCAACTCCTACAAACGAATTCATAATACCTCTGAATGCTTTCTTAAAAACAAACAGAGTTCTCCTCGGAATATCTACATTGCAAATGAAAAGACATGCAATTATTGTAAGAAGAGGGGATATGTTATCCAGAAATGTCGAAAACGGGAGTACAACAATAGTATAAAACCTTCCCAATTTAAACAACAAGATAGCAATATTTCAAAAAACGGGGTAGCGCCTCCGAACCCAAGTGTACGGACCATATCAGAAATTCTGAAGACAAAATAAATATGCCCTACTTGTTCCATTATGGGGATGTCGTGACGCCGTATGTGATTGTTTACAGCGATCACTCAATAAAATCATATTTCAGGTTCGTAGTTGATAGTGGAGCAGCTTTATCAATAATAAGAGGAGAGTCGATATAACCTGTTTTCGGGGAATATGTGGAACTACTTCAGAAGTAGGTGCTGTCCAGATACATTTAAGGTTTCCTCAGCAAGACTTCATACACGAATTCTCTAACTCTATCATAACGGAAAACAGTCGATGGGTTGATTGGGGCTGATTTTTTGATTAAACACAGTTGCATCCTGGACTTTTCACAAAGTCTCTTTACGGTTGCGGACGAAACATTGCAACTCGATCTTTGCACACTTTCCTAGCATTCTTTGGGGAGCGCCGCCCCCATGGACCCGAGGATATGGGGGGTGCCGTGAGGTTCCCTCCTGGGATGACAGGAAACGACTCTGATTGGATCTGGACTACGCTTTGGACAACGAACTGGAATTGACGCTTTGGGCTGGCGGATGTGATGGTTTGGACCTAGTTGATTTGCACAGTAGCGCCGAGGTGAAACTCGTGTGTGAACGGCTCCAATTCAACTATCATATCGTCTCCGTCCCGGTAAAACCTTGGCAGGCCTCGAAGTACGTTCGAAGTTCGCACCATTGGGTTGGTGGTGTATGTTCGCTTAGGGCGGACTCCCGATTAGCGCTGGTCTGGCTCTGAGCACATGTCCCCATAAGGGCTTGTGCCAACCCTCGCATGGCCTCCCTGCTCTGCAAAGATAACCATGGGACCAAAAAGGTGACTACACACACGAACGGAGATAGCGGCTCCGAGGGGGGACCCAACAAAATTGGAGCAAACAAAATCAAAAGACCAAAAACATCCAAAAAAAAAAGAAACAAAAAATAATAACGACGACGCAACCAGCGGTTGCAGCCACGATGTTAACAGTACATCGAAAGCGGTACTAACCACGACAAAAGCGAAGAATAACACAATAACAGTTAAGGCAGACGAAAAACGGAGAATAGCAGACAGTCTGGTTCAGACTGAGATTCCTGCGGCGTTTGGGCGCAGCCCAAACGCCAGAGCGTCCTATTAAGGAAAAGCGGGAAACTCTGCAGGACGCTTCAGGTGTTCGGGCCTCGGAAGAAGATAATACAAAGAGCACCAAAAATTCGATTGAAACTGCTGCGATCGTGACCGATGCAAGGAACGCAAATCCCGACATTGCAATAAAAAATCCAGAAGCCAACGAGGAGATTACGGCACGAAAAGCAACGAGTGATCAGACACCGCGTGATTGCACTGCCAACGTCGAAAATGTGGCAAAAGTACTGTACTCGGAAACGGAACGCAATAGCATTTCCCAAGGATGGTTGCAAGGTACAATTGCGGCCCGTCGACATGAAGAAGAAAGGCTACTCCGAAAAGCGGGAGATGTTCTGAAAAGAATACAATCTGCATGCGACTCCCCAAAAATCAGCGAAGCAGCAAAGGCAGGGCTCCATGAACTAGAGGAGCTCCTAGATCGTATAGGGCACTATCGGAGGAGCGGGTTAAGGGCCGAAGACGATCAGAAGGCTAAAGAGGCTCTTGCGGCGAAATCTAAAGGTGACATGCAGATAGCTCCATCATTAAAAGTCAATAAAAGAATGGCGTCCAGCCCAATCGAAGGAGATCGGGATAAAAGAAGGAAGGAAGAGGCACTTGATGAGCATCAGATCAGGGGTTCCATACAGTGCTTACAAAAGGAGCGAAGAAAGCCGCTAAGAAACTCCTTCAAAAAATGCCAGAAAATAAAATTCGCACGGACGCCCAATTAGAAAAAGGACCTGATGCAAAACAGGAGAAGCAGAAGCCCCGACGAAAACCCCGGCAGCAGGTACTACTTGTAAAGCCCCAAGATGGCCGATCCTACGAGGAGGTACTGCGGGACATCAGGGGAAACGTAAGGCCTCAAGGCACCGATACTTCCATTGAAGTAGTAGGACCAACGCGGCCGGGACAAATACTGGTGGAATTTGGAGCAGAGGCCGGCAATAAAGAAGCATTCTGTGACGCAGTAAAGAAAGTCCTCAGCAAAAGCGCAACTATAGTCCCGCTCGAGCCGATGGCAACGATCGAAATACGGGACATTGACTGCGTGACGGATCTGGCCGAGGTAGAAGAGGCCATCAAAAGAGAGTTCCCTAGCGTGGGAAGGATCAAAGCGAGACTGACAACAGGGGACAACGCATGGCCATAGTTGACTTGACCGGAAAGGACGCCGACCCATTCCTGAACAAGGGTAAAGTACGAATAGGGTGGGTTGTCTGTAGGATACGGCGAAGAGCAACGCCTCTTCAATGTTTCAAATGCCTTGGTTATGGTCACACAACACAAGTATGCAGAGGACCCGATAGGAGTTCCCTATGTTACAAATGCGGTGAAATGGGACATAAAAGAAAAGAGTGTACGAAGGAGGCACACTGTATTCTTTGCAAGGATGCTGATCCAAAACCTGATTTGTTCCAGGAAGCCCTAGCCAAGGCAAAATCAGAGCTTTGATGACCCGCATCCTGCAGCTGAACCTACATCGCAATTCAACTGCCCAAAATCTGCTTGAGCAGTTTGTGAGGGACATGAAAGCCGACTTCTTGTTGCTGAGTGAGCAACACCATAATAAGAGTCCTGCATTATGGTATTCTGATGAAACTGGTACTGCCGCCATCTGGTTTTGAAACAGTGACTTTCATGCGGATGGTTGTGGACGGGGGGATGGTTTCGTGTGGGCTCGGTGCGCAGGAACCACTTTCTTTAGTGTGTACCTAACGCCTAACGAATCGATATCATCTTTCCAAGCCAAGCTTAATGCTTTGGAGGGCGCTGTCTCGAACGCAGAGGGTAAAGTGCTCGTTGGGGCGACTTCAATGCTAAAGCAATCAAATGGGGCATGCCTCAGATGGATCCGCGGGGAAAACGAATCCTGAAAATGGCGGCCAGGACGGCCCTCGTCGTATTAAAATCCGGCAAAAACGCTGACTTTCCGCCGAATTGGCTGTGAGGGAACCATACCGGACGTGACATTCGCCTCGGAGTCCTTAGTATGGAGGATACACAACTGGAAAGTATTAGAGGACTACTCAGTCAGTGATCATCAGTGCATTCTGCTTGATATCAGTGATGCTGTCTCCCGACGTCCGTGCTCTCGGCCTTCTACAACTGGATGGAACATCGGAAGGATGGACGTCGAGAGGTTCGTCGAGGTGCTCACAGCAGGTGAGCCGCTGCAGGGAGCTTCGGAGGGGACGGAAGAACTGGCAGCTCAAAACGTGCTGAACTCTTCTATGAGCATCATTAAGACTGCTTGCTGGGCTTCTATGCCCCGTTAAAGACCCCGACACCGCAAGCTCCCAGTGTACTGGTGGTCAACTGAAATCGCTAAAAAGCAGAGGGAGTGTCACAAGCTTCGACGTGAGGCTCAATGGGGGCGGAACGGTGACGAGGCATGCAACTGGGTGGCAGCATATAAGTCGGCCAGAAAATGCCTTTGCAAACTGATCAACAGTATTAAGTCTCGCTGCTGGCAAGACCTAGTTCACAATGTGAACAAGGATCCGTGGGGCCTTGGCTACAAGCTGGTCATGGGGAAGCTTGGTGCCCTTCGGAAGCCTTGTATAAAGTGCTAGAGAAACTCATCAAGGGAAGACTCACTGACTTGATTCGTGCTGCTTGGGACCTATCTCCTAGGCAGTACGGCTTTAGAGCAGGATATTCTACCATTGATGCGATTGCAGAGGTGGTGAACGCGGTCCAAAGGGCAGAGGCATATAGGCGCACCAAGCTACGGATCGTCCTGTTGGTGACACTCGACGTCAGGAATGCCTTCAGCTCTGCTAGATGGGTGGACATTATGGATACGCTGGAAAACTCTTTTCAAGTCCCAAAATATCTAATGCGGCTTTTGAGGAACTACCTAAAGGATAGTGATTAATGTTCCTAAGCACTAAATTTTACAAACTTTGATCTTGACTCTATCTTCATTTCTTTCATGTTTTTTTAGATTAACTCTTTTCTGCTTGATTTGCTGTATTGATTTGTCTTACTCTAAATTATATTTAACTATATTTAATTGTCGAAGTCTATTTTGTAATTGGATTTCTGTCTTTTAAATAGACTTGAATAAATAAATAAATAAATAAAGGATCGAAGCCTGCTCTATGAGATGACAAAGGGCCAACGAAGGATGGAAATTACATCGGGTGTTGCTGAGGAATCTATCCTTGGTCTGGATCTGTGGAACGTATCTTATGACGTGCTACTGAGACTTGAGATGCCAGATGAGTCGCGCTTGGTCAGCTATGCGGATGATGTTGCGGCTCTGGTCGCCGGACGCACCGTTGAACAAGCGCAACTTAGGCTAGGTATGCTAATGCTCCGAGTGAGGGACTGGATGACTGCTCGCGGGCTCAGTTTAGCACTGGAGAAAACCGAAGTGGTCATCTTGACGAAAAAAAGAATCCCTAGAGTAAGGATGATCAGTATTGGCGACTTACGAATCGAATCGAAGCCAGCGGTGAAGTACCTGGGGCTACTGATCGACTCGAAGATGAGTTTCTCTGAGCAAATTAGGGCAACGGCTGAGAAGGCTGCTTCGGGAATATCGGCCCTGAGTCGACTTATGGCCAACGTAGGGGGACCCAGCCCATCAAGAAGACGCTTCTTGATGAGTGCTGTAGGGTCAGTGCTACTGTACGGAGCCGAGGTTTGGGGCGACGCTCTCAGCAAGGAGGTATACCGAAAACGATTGGCACAGGTACAGAGAAGAGGAGCACTGAGAATTGCATCTTCGTATCCAACAGTCTCTAACTCGGCAGTGAGAGTTATTGCAGGCGTGATACCTGTCGCCCTCCTTGCTAGAGAGCACCGCAATATTTACCTGTGCCGAAATGAGAACGCAAGGGAGATTGTTGTCTGCGAGGAGAGGAAGCGCTCGTTCTATGATTGGCAGCAGTCTTGGGTGAATTGCACGAAGGGATGGTGGACTGCGCGCCTCATCCCAGATGTGAGACCGTGGCTAAATCGAAGGCATGGTGAGACTGACTTCTACCTGACCAAGCTTTTGAGCGGGCATCGGTGTTTTCAGTCTTACCTGCACAAGATCGGTAAGTCACGGTCCCCCGAATATCGGTTTTGCGTGTAGCAAATGGGTCAGGCCGCAAAGGGAACTCTACAGGGAGACGGGAGAGCTCATCCCGGATAATATAGTTGCGGCACTGCTCGAATCGGTTGACAAATGGAACCAGGTGGCACATTATGCTCGAGCAGTCCTAAAAGATAAAAGGGACTCACAGCAGCCGGGGGTGCTGGGGCTGGGGGATTGCTCTTCTGGCATTTCCTCTTCCCCTCTCCCCTCCCGCTAGGAAAGAGACTCCCCAGCTTGAAGGCACCCCACGGCGTAACTAAACGAGACCTGGCCCGAAGTAATGTGTCAAACGGGTTCAGGCTGACAAGGGAGGTGTTTGGTGGGCAGTCCAGTCGCACATGGGAGTCCCACACTCTGTGCAGAAATAGCATTCACCTCCCTACAAAAACAAAAAAAATGTAAATGAACATGACCAAGAAATACTAATACCTAAAATCTCTCTTGAAAAAATCGATTCCCATATCCTAAATCAAATTGGTGATCAAAATAACACCAATACAAGTAAATCTAGTATAAATCTAAATATCAATCTCAAATCATGGGGAAAACCAAACGAATCTAAATCTTCAATTTCACATAATCGAAAAAATTTACTCGAAAGCTCCTTAAGGTTGGATCACCTTAACAATGAGGATGCAAAATCAA